>CM070563.1:32390297-32720297 GCA_036346405.1 Phyllostachys edulis
AAAGACCAAAATAGGATGCCGCACCCAAACTGAACCATCCAGGAGGGAGGTCCAGAGAAAAGGAAACAAAGCCAAGCTTGGCTTTGTGAGATTAAAGGGGCTTTGAAACACAAACCCGAGCTGGATCCTTAGTAGGAAATCCAAGGCAAGGGGAGGTCCTAACAGAGGGGGAGGTCTAAACCTCAAAGAGATTCAAACCAACAAAGGAGGTTAGAAGAGAAAAGGTAAACCAGAAGGCACATTGAGAGGCTTCGAAGGAAAACAGCCCAAGGGGCACGAAGAAACAACAGGGAGCCACAACCAGCAGAGAGCACCAACAAGAAGCTTAGTTAAGGTTTGATTAGTTCAAGTTAAACTCTCAAATATTCAAAATACCAGGTTAAGCTTTGAATTCTCAACAAAACCAAATGGTTATTTTTATTTTGAAAACTTGGCAAGAACCTAGGAGAAACGGGACGTTACAAACCTTCACCCCTTAAGGGAATCTCGACCCCGAGATTCAGGCTCAGCTATAGAATAGATGGGGGGAACTCCTTCTAGAGGTCCTCTTCATGCTCCCATGTTGCTTCGGCTTCAGAATGGTTGCTCCATTGCACTTTGCACAGCTTGATGGTCTTGTTCCTTGTAACTCTTTCTAACACGTCCAAGATCTTGATGGGTTGCTCTTTGTATGAAAGGTCTTCTTGGAGGTCCAACGCTTCTAGCCATTAGGACCTCCTCTTTGGAGATCTTAACCGCTTAGACTAGGCCCTCAGGGTGCTAGGGGCCGCGGCTGCTTTGGCTATTGAGACTTTGGACTTGGCCCTTTTTTGAGGGGCCATGCTGGTGCTTCGGGGCTTTCCTGCCGGTCCCTATGGACAGCGCCAACTGTCATAGTAGAAAAGACTAGATAGTAGAAGAAAGGGGACCCCTGGTATCTGAGTGACCGGAGGATCCTCGGAGAAGGGACTGGTGCCAGGAGAAGTGTATATGTACTAAATGCGTCAAAAAAGCTTGCATTTCTTACATGGGGGAGAGAGCTATTTATAGCCAGCTGACAGGGTACATGAGATTATTGTTCTACCCCTAGGAAGATACTGCCTGCATAAGGATTGTGGGGTCTTTTCCTACCCCTATGCATAGCTTCCGATCCACGGTGGGCTTCCTTGGACCTAGCTCACCCAGTCGGCGTGCTTGGTCCATTTGTCTTCTCCCTTCGCTCCCGACAGGGTGACATCGGGGCTGAGGGGGGCCTCGAACGTCCTTGGTGTCCACGAGGTAGCCTTTCGGGGTGCTGATGGACACCCCCTGCAGTCTTTAGACCCCCTTCGGGGACTTCGGGCCCCATTCGGGGCCCCTCTTGCGGCCTTCGAGCGGCCCTCCAGGGTACCTCCCGTACCCTTCGGGCGACCCTTCGGGGTTCCTCCTGTGGCCTCTGGGCGACCCTTCGGGGTCCCTCCTATGGCTTTCGGGCCCCCTTGGGGGCTTCTATCCTGTTCATTGGGTTGCGGGGGCCGATGGGCTGCCCCTACGACACCTGTTAACCTTGGTCTGCTCAGATGAAAAACCCTAGAAGAGGTCATGGAGCAGCCTATGGAGGAGCTCACGAAGGAGGCCATGTAACGGGCTGAGGCCGTTGTCCTCGAAGAGGTCATGGTCAACCACTTCCTTAAGAGCCAATTTTGCCACAAGCACCTCAAGTACTGCAAGAACCTCAAGTTCAATAGGAGTAGCTCTTCGAAGAAGAACCCGTACTGCCACCACCTCCTAGTCAGCCTCAGATGAACATAGAGTAGATGATGGCTATGCAACTACAACTACTTCAGGCGCTTGCTTAGAATCAAGTTAATTAGCCTACACCAACTGCTTCTCCAGTCTTTCTGCCTCCATCCAGACTTGGAGAGTTCATGAGAACCAGGCCGCCAACCTTCACCAGTTCAATTGATCCACTAGAAGCTGGTGATTGGCTTACGGATGTCGAGAAAAAACTTATCTTGGCTTAGTGCAATGATCAATAGAAAGTTCTCTATGCTACTCATCAACTCAAAGGCACTGCAGGAACTTAGTGGGAAAATTGTTGTGCAGCCCATCAGAATGTCCAGGCTATATCTTGGCAAGAGTTTTATGTTGCTTTCTGCACGGCACACATTCCTATGGGAATGATGGAGATGAAAAGGCGAGAGTTCCACAAGCTGTAGCAAAGTAACCTCAGCGTGTCAGAGTATCTTAACCAATTCACTTAGCAGTCAAGGTATGCATCGGAAGATATTTCAACTGAAGGAGCTAAGATCTTGCGCTTCATGGAAGGACTTAACCCCAACCACAAAGTGCATCTGGTGTCAAATGACTACCTCAATTTTCAATAGATGGTCAACAAGGCTCTTGTTGTGCAAGAGGATGCTCAGCGTCAACTATTTGAGTCCCGAAAGAGAAAAATGGCTTTTCAAGCGCAGCATGGAGCAAGCAGTTCTAGGCCCCGAATGAACCAGCCATACTACAATCTACCGCCAGTCGACGATACACCCAGGACTCCAATATCAGGACCCCATTCAGTCATGCAGGGATTTGACAATAATACTGGTGTTCAACCGCGGTAGAACAGAACGTCCGCGGCAGGAATCCAGTGCTTTCATTGCCATGAGATGGGGAATTTTGCCAGCAATTGCCCTAAAAAAATGCCGCATCGTGACTCCAGTTTCTTTTAATTTGGGAGCCACACCAGCCAAGACCCCTACATCAGGATCAGGACGAGGAGCGCCTCAGACTCTAAGTCAAGCCACCTAGAATTCAGCGTCATTTGCAAGGGGACGACTGAATCATGTCAAGGAAAGCAAGCTCTATCAATTCAGCATGTCACACTAGGTGAGTTCTAGTCAGTTCAGCTTTCGTTCCAATTTTGTCTCACTTAGAAGAGAAAAGTTGTTTGGTTCAGTGTGAGGGCCCGACCTGGGGAGGTCTTACAAGATCACCCGGAGGTCCTCCAGGACCACCCGAGAGATCCCCAAGACCACCCGGAGGTCCCTCAGGACCACCCGAAGGTCCTCTAGGACCACCCAGGAGGTCCCTAGGACCACCCGGATGTCCCGACCTCTGTGCACTGAGCTAGTCCCAAGATCAGCAAGCGAGCTCGCACGGGCTCAACATTGGTGTCATCACAACCACACACAATAAACTAAAGATGGGAGTAGGTGATGGAGGGAAAGGAGCGGGTAAAAGAGGTGACAAAAGAGGAAAAGACAAGGTATGGTGGAGGTGACCGCATTTAATGCGACACGACTGCATTTAATGCGTGAAGACTCCCACAGTACTGAGACACGACGAGAGGAAGAAGAAGGTGAGCAGAGGACCTGAGAAGGTGGTCCCACTGGAAAGGTGGTCGTGACCAAGGGGAGGTCGTGACCGCAAAGGTGGCCTTTGCAAAAAGATCAAGGGGAGGTTGTGACCGCAAAGGTGGCCTTTGCAAAAAGACCAAGGGGGAGGTCGTGACCGCAAGGAGAGGTCGTGACCTAGGGGGAGGTCCTGACCACAAGGGGTGGTCTTGACCCGGAGGGTGGTCTTTGCAAAAAGATCAAGAGAGTGGTCTTTGCAAAAAGACCAAAGGGGAGGTCGCGACCAAAGGAGAGATCGTGACCCAAAGGAGAGGTCTGGACCTCAAGGGAGGTTGTGACCCAACAGGGTGGTCGTTGCAAAAAGACCAGCAAAAAGATCGAGAAGGTGGTCTTTGCAAAAAGACCAAGGAGGTGGTCTTTGCAAAAAGACCACAAGGAGGGGGAGGTCCAAGACAGTCCGAAGGGCGCGCGCCCGAACTCAACTTGATCTGACCGTCTAACCTTAATCAAGCGGCCCAAACCAGAGGTGAAGTTCGGACTGCTTGGACATTTTATCGAACCATCCAAGCACGATCGGACGGCTCGGACTGAGCACGCTCGCGCGAAGAGAGAGAAAAGGATTGACAGGCGGAGAGGTCCAAACAAAAAGGGAAGTCTGGACTGAGGGGGAGGTCCTGAGGAGGAGGTCCTGAGGAAGAGGTCCTGAGGACGAGGAGGTCCTAAGGAAGAGGTCCCGAGGACGAGAAGGTCCTGATGGTCAAGATGAACTCAAAGGAGATCTTGACGGTCAAGATGAACCCAAAGGAGATCCTGAGAGCGAGAAGAAAAGAGGGTTGAATGAGAGGAAGGACCAGAAAGGAGAGAATCAACTCGAACTTTGAAATTCAAAAATCAAGGATGTTTGAAACATAAACCCGAGCTTGGAGCACCTCGGGGTGGTCGTGACCCAAGGGGAGGTCAAAACCGAAGGAAGGTTCAAACAGAGAAGGAGGTCTAGACCGAAAGGAGGTCCAAACCAAAGGAAGGTCTGGACTAAAGGAAATTCCAAACAAAAGAAACAAGGGGAGGTCCAACCGAGGAGGTCTGAACGAACAGAGAGAAGGAAAAACAACGCTAGAGCTCAAATAACTCCAAATAAACCCAACTTTCGGATTAGTTGAAGTTCGATTAATTCACATGAAACCTCCAAATTTCCAAAATCTTCTAGTTAAGCTTGAGCAAATCAACAAAACCGAATGGTTATTTTTATTTTGAAAACTCTTAAGAACTCTAGAAAATTGGGATGTCACATTTAGTGAGCAAATTTCGTGTACCCGATCTTTTTCCCTGTTCATCCGAATCTCAGGTCGAGATTCCTTCTGGGGGGGGGTAGGTTTGTAATATCCCAAATTTTGGCATTTTCAAAATTTATTTCAAAATAAGTAATTTAAAGATTTGAATTTTAAATTGGAGCTCCTGCTAAATCAATCCAAATTATGAATCCCAATTTTCAGAGTCTTTTGAAGCTTTAAAAATAGAAGAAATCATTTGCAAATTATTGGATTAATTTAAAGTTTAATTTGAAATTTCAAAAAAAAATTAAATGATTAAAATAAACTTCAATTAAATTCAAAATTATTTTATTCAGTCTATTCAGGTTCCAAGGATTTTTGTGGAATTTTCTTAGATTTTTTTGAATTTATTTTATTTTTGGATTTTTTCGGATTTTCTTTTTGTTTTCCTTTTTCTTTCTTTTTCTCTCTCCTACTTCATCTTCTTCCTCACGTCGTTCTTTCTTTTCTTCCCTGCTTCTTTTTTCAACCGTGAGCCATACTTCATTGGCCGAGCCGCCACATCCAACCGCCAGCCTCGGCCACCTCATCACCGGCAGCGCCACCCCTCCCTACACCACCTCCCCTCCCTCTCCTTGCTTTCTTCCCTTGCTGCCCGTACAGAGCAGTCGAGTACTCGAGCTCCAGCCCGCCATGGCCACCATCAACTTCTTCTCCCTTTTCTTCGCACTCGAACATCCAAAATCAATTCCGTCTAAGGTGTTACGACCCCGTCATCACCACCCTCAATACCAAGCCATCAATTTTACGTTTCCTCCATTAATTGCATTCAATTTTACATTTCTTCATCATTCCTCGTTTGCAAACCCGAAACTATACCATTTTTCATGTGGTGTAACCCGTCGATTTGAGCACTGCCTCCGCAGTACAAAGAGAGCACTGCGTGTTCCCGTCTCTCCTCTTCGATTCACCTCAAACCCCACCCCCTAAGTCCCTTTCGTTTGCCTAGAACGCGTGACGCCATCCACCTCCTTCCCGAAGTATGGCGACGAAGCAACCGCTTTGATCTCTCTCTCCGGTGATCCTCCGACCAAACCAACTACGTCACGTCATGTTCCCGGTTATCCTCTTCCCATCCCTCACCTCGATTTCATTTTCGCCGTCGCCAGAGTATGTCGCCATCGCGAGCTCCTCGTCGCCGATGATGGCCGCCGTGGGCGCACCACCACGGACCTTCCCTGGCCGAACCATCTTCACCATCGCGTTCCCCTCGCCGAGGCACACCCCATGCTCACCTCCCCTTGCTGGTGCCATCGCCAGAGCGCCGCTGCCCGTGCGCCCCGAGCGCTACCGCTGCCTCGCTTCATCTCTGGTGTTGCCGCCACCACCGTTGGATAAAGGACCTCACCGGGGTTCTATTCTGCCCGTTCATCGGCCACCTCACCACCTTCCTCGCCGATGCTACCACCTTGCCCCATGCGCTGTTGAGTGCTCTGTTCTTCTTCCTATAAACATTTTCTGTTGATTATGTTGATTGTTCCTTGTGTCTATGACATAGTGGTCCCACATGTCATTTGGTATATCTTTCATTCACTAGCTTCGATTACATGTAGTCATTCGTTGTTTGGTCAGTATAGTCATTCTCAGTTATATTCTATCATTTCATGTGAGAATTGAACTTCTGGACGTTCGTTCTCCTTCATACGAACTCTGAATTCATCAATTCTTTCTCCTAAATTCATTCTCTACCTTCCTTTATTTATTTTATAGTTTTTATTTGCTTTCTGTTCTTTATTTGGTCCGATTCGCGCACGTAGAGTCTAACATCGCCGGCACGAATTTGGATCAACAGGAAGCGCTAACCTCCAACATCACCGAAGGTGAGTCTCCTTTGAACATTTTGTACCCACAGTTTTTAAATATTGTTTTCAGTTCTAAAGTATTATGCATTGTTATTTCATTTAAAATGATAAGTTTAAATTGTAGGTTGTTAGTTAAACATAAACTTTGCCAAAATATTTCTTGATAATTGTACCTTATACCTTTGTAACCCTAGCATAGTAATTCTGTAATATTGAATACAACATTGTGGAATAGTTAAACATGGTAGAATTTCTTAGACATGCTTTTTTGTGTTGATGAACCTTTGGGGGGGAAACCATTATTACCCTTTGTGCTTTATTTGGAAAATGTATGACATTAGGTAATGTCAGTATTTTGAAACTAAAATAAAATGGTGAAAACTTGTTTTAGACTTGGGTGGATGGTAAGTTTAGGCGGGTGCAGCTAGAGCACGAGAACTTGTATTGTGTAAAGTTCCGCCCAAGTCATATTAAGGACCGACGTATGTGACTATCCAAACTGAGCAAAACCGTGCAACCATATTAGTCTTAAGTATACCCCTTAATATTTATAAGGTAGAGGTCAAGCTACCTGGTCGTAAACCACCCCATGGTCGTGAGTCTTCCTACACCATGGTATAGTCGTAAGCCTTTCTATGACTATCGAGCAGTCGTAAGATCTTCTACGACTCGGTTGGCTACGACCAGCCTGGCTTTGACAACCTTGTAATTGATAAGGCTTGCTGACTTGTGGGACTAATCAGTTAGGGAATATTATGTGTCATGTTTAACACATGGGGTACCTAATATACGCTGTTACTCTCTATGAGTAACAGCATAAATTACTTCTGTCTCTGACAATAACTGCCTAGCAACATGGGGGTACCACGTCCCTGACGGCAACTTCCATCAAGCGGTTCATCAATTGGAATGTTGGAACGCCTCTTCGTTTGGAGGAACTACCACCTCTTCATACGTTATATAAGGTTGAAGTCAGAAAGCAGAAGTAGAAAATTGCAATCTAGAGCACAAGCCTTAGTCTTTCTCTTGATTGTAATCAGCATACTCAATATAGCAACACAGGAGTAGGGTTGTTATTCTCTCCAGAGAAGGCCTGAACCTGTATAAAATCCCCATCTCATTCTCTGCGTGATTCATATCTAGGAAATCCCCCAAATCAAACAATCATATGTAAGATCGGTTCTAGATCACCGATAGTTGGCGCCGACCGTGAGGAGTCTCCAGTGATTCTTTGTCAATAAATTCTCTCTTTTCCTAATGCTTTTATGGCAAGAGAGTGAAACGAGGAAAATTGGTTCGACTTAGCTGACTACGCAGACATCGACATGGTTGCCAGCTTCAACTACGAGCCGAGTATCATTTCATCCGATGGTAATGCCGCCTCCAGAGATCATTCGCCAGATCCAGGAGACCACACCACCGATGGAGTTGAGGAGGAATCCTTTTCCCCCACAACAGTACGTCTAACTGAGGGACCAGTTTCCTCAGAGGGCAAGGGTCTATCCGATCGTAATCAGGATTGCAACCAAGCAGGCTCACAACATGATGAGGGTTCTCCCTCCGAATGTGCAGGTCCGCTTGAGGCCGTCCGACCTGGCGAGGCAAATCCTGGAAGCTAACATTCCAGGACTCCATCAACATCTGGTGGTCGTTACTCTGCGGCTACCCTCGCAAAGGATATGGGGGAGCACCCTGTTCCTACAAGTTTGACCACACGTCATAGGGCTCACTGCATGACCTGACAGATTATAACCCGAATTCCCTTCCTCGAGGGGTTTACTCCAAGTCACTAGACGCTATCATTTGACCACTCTTCAAGCCAGGAAGCCTCAAGCGCAAGTGGAGATCATACACAGGAGGTCTTCGCCCTCCTCTCAGATCATGATCTCTCTTCTAGAAGCAGGCCTGAGGATGCTCCCCACCGATCACACCCTGCAAACCCTCGTGGAAATAATGAGGATGTTGGAGTACGGGTAGGCTACGCTAGCTAATAATTAAAAATTCTATCACGTAAACCAGGAAGCCATGCAAGTAGAAGATCACAGATCGCTACCACTAGATGTGCAGTGCAGCGGAAGAAGAATTGGAGAAGCATGATCCAACGTAGAGCGTGTTGATGAAGTGATCTTAGTCGATCATCCAACGTCGAGCACGTTGATGTAGCCGATCATCCAGTGTCCTCGCGAGTCGATCCTCTCCTCCAGCAACCTTTGCACGTCACGAGTTGCGGATCATCCTAGTCCTGATGCTTTGCAACAACACCTCCAAGGTATCCACACGTACGGGGTAGGGATACCACGTGCTGGAGTGCTAGCACCGGCAGCATGGTTGAGGAAGGCGTGACTATTAGGGTTTCAGGATTCTTCCAAAGATCATTTTACCCCTTGCCAACATCCATGATGGGTCTCGTACTAGAGGCCCATTAGGAACTCGTGGCCTACAAGAATTTGAATCACCATCCAAATCAAATCCTAGCCCTTTAAGTGTGTGATCCTATAGGTTCATGTGTAATCGGTTCTAACTCAGAAACTCTTTTCCGACCATGAGTCATCAGCGGTACCTAGCAGCACATAATGATTCCCGAACACACATAGAATATATTGGACGAACCATAATGCAATATGATCTAAGACCAGGTCCTTATCACTTATGACCAGCTCGTACCTAGTCACGATCAACCCATGCTTAGTTACGACCAATTCATACTTAAGTACGACCAGTTCGCAACTCCTTACGACTAGTTAATGATTATGTTCGACCAGTCTATGACCAGCTTCGACCAGTCTACGACCAGCTTCGACCAGTCTGTATCTGGTTGAACTAAACGACCTGCTTGTGTATTCTCCCTTTGCCTCATGACATCTGGTTGAACTCCAAGTGCGATAATTTTTCATCTATGGACTGTTCAATAGTTTCTTGATCAAGTGTTGAATAACTTCATGTGGTCAACACTTCGACCACTAGTGGCATGGCCATGCACTTTCTTTATCCGACCACAACGAGGGGCTCAGAGACATCTCTCCTGTTATGTTAGGAGGGGCAAATCTCATATCCAACCAGTCACATCCCTCCGCATGTTTCATAGCATACCCGAAAGTTACCTTTATAACTACCCAGTTACAAGTAGCGTTTGGCAACCCCCTAATAGTGCTATTACACATGTAGAAAACCATGTTGATCTCAGGTCTAACGATTATACATCATTATTGCTTGAGACCAACTGATGACACATGAAATCATAACAATCTCAACATTGTCTCAAGGTGGGTCTTATCCAACACCATGTTCTCTAACATGTGTCCATATTATTGGTTTGATATCTCCATAGCAATGACCTGTGAAACATAGCCATCAACCAATACATATGCTAGTCTATTCATACATGTAGAAAACCATGCTGATCTCAGGTCTAATGATTATACATCATCATTGCTTGAGACCAACTAGGGAACGTTTAAGAATAATCATCGCAGAAATACAGAGTTTCACAATCAAGTCACATACTTGATAATAAATATTAACGATATTATTCCAGGAGCAAGATAGCATATTATCCAATATTATGAATATAACGAAATATAATCATCTCTATGATTGCCTCTAGGGCATATTTCCAACAGAGGATGCCTCCGCCCCTACAACCCCTCGTGGCAATAATGAGGATGCCTTCGTCAATAAACGGGATCAGCACTCTGATGAGCGTGGGAGAAATCCTCGAAATGATCGCACTCCATTAAGGCAAACTCAAGGATCAGATGTAGATGATCCTGAGACAACCCGAAGGAGAAAAATGATGGCTCAGCTCAAAGAAATTTACCTAGGCGCGTTCAATATCAGTCGAAGGAGGCTCAGGAACTCCAGCACATAAATGATATGCTCGAGAACCCAACTCAAGAACTCGCACAAGCACCAGGGTACGAACCCTTCGCTGAAGAGATCATGTGAAGGCTCTGAAGCACGATGGCAAGACTTGAGCATCCTCCTCGACATCATTCTGGAAGTCGTAGCAGTACGACTCTGTTGACTACTAGTCGTTCGAACAACTCGCCTCATGGAGATCGGCGCGACAACATGTTACGTCGTTCCCCTAACCTTAACTCAAGTCGGAGAAGAGTTCTTCGAACATCCGATAATCGACACGCTCCCAGGGGAGATGATCGATCACTACTACGACCCAGAAATCTACAACGGTAGATGGAATACGAGAAGTATTACCCTCGTAGGACTTAGACCTATCATAGGTTGGGTCCACCCACGACCGGGTATCGGCGTCTATGATTACCTAGTGATATCAATCCTTCTTTTCTATAGAGAAGGTGGTATGATGTCATTACCGGATGTCAGGCGTTCTCGCCTGATTTTCGAGCTGTTCGCTGGCCGCCGTGGTTTCGACTAGTGAACATGGAGAAGTTTGATGGGTCACAGAATCCCGTCGAATTCCTTCAGATCTATATGACCGTTGTCTGAGCAGCAGCAAGAGGAGAGCACGTCAAGGCGAATTACCTTCCAACTGTGCTCGACGGGTTCGCTCGATCGTGGTTGCTAAACCAACCACTCGAGTCGATCTATTCATGGTAACACCTCTGTGACCTTCTGTTGGTCAACTTCCAAGGCAGTTACAATCGCCCTAGAAAGGAGGACAACCTGCACAGGATGAGACAAAATGACCATGAGACCTTACGCCAATTCATCAGGCATTTCAGTCAGGTTCACAATTCGATTCCAGAAGTTTCTGACTCATTTGTTTTCAGAGCCTTTAAGCAAGGAGTCCGTAGCAGAAGGATTACTATGGACATCACTTTGAATTCCCTAGCTACTGTTGCTGAGCTCTTCGAGATGGCCGATCGATATGCGACTGCCGCTGAAGCAATTGAGTGGAACAAAACCATCGATCGGGATGACAAAGATCCTCAAGAAGTGGGCGAAAGCAGCAAGAAGAAAGATAAGAAGGTCAAAAAATCCAAGAACAAGGTGAAGGGTAAAAAGCCTCAAGTCAACAGTTCTAAGCAAGTCTTGGCCGTAAGCGATAATGAGCCACGAAGTTCCAAGTCGTACTCTGAATGGAGCAAAGGTAAGTGCCCTAAGCGGAAAAACAACAAGCCTAGGTGGTGTCCTTTCCATAAAAAGGAAGGACATGGGCTTCACAACTGCTGGGTTTTCCAAAGAAAACTCGTGGACTAGTACTCCAGCAAATGACCACTCCCAACACTCAAGGAGGTTAGGCAAACGAGTCGTCGTAAGTAGTTAGACGACGACGAGGAGATGTTGTTACAAGATCCGAAGCATACCATCGACCATATCTTTGGTGGATCTTTGACATACGAGTCAAAGCGACAGTTCAAGGCCGTCGCACGAGAGGTAAACTCTATTGACCCTCCTCTTGTCATTAAATCACCGAAGTGGTCAGAAGTTTCCATCTCTTTCGAGAAGATGGACTTTCCGATCCCTTCCACTCAACCAGGTCGATATCCGATCGTAGTCAAGCCCACCATCAACAACTGTCAAGTGAATCGCGTATTAGTTGATGATGGCAGTTCGTTAAATCTTCTATTTACGAGTACCCTAGATGAGATGCAAGTACCTTGGACTAGAATAAAACCTGTACGATACTCATTCCATGAAATCGTACTAGGGTCTTCGGCCAAACCGATTAGCAAAGTTTCCCTTCCTGTCACGTTTGGTTCTCCAAGCAATTTCAGGACAGATAAAATCTCCTTTGATGTGGTCGATTTCGATACAGTGTATAATACCATACTCGGACGATCAACTTTGGCACGATTCTTAATGGTTGCTCACTATGGATATCAATGTCTTAAGATGTCAGGTCCCAAAGGAGTGATCACAGTACGCTGTGACAAGAAGGTGGTGCTTACATACGACCACAAGTCCCTCGAGATGGTTGGCCAGATACTAACTCGAGAACCAAGCAAGGGGCAGCCTTCGACCAAGCAATCGAAGCCTAAAGCTGCACCAAAGCCAAACGATCAAGTCAAGGAAATCCCTCTGAATCCATAGGAGCCCTCGAAGACTATTCATATCGGAGTTACTTCCAACCTCAAATAGTAAGACGCCCTCGTCACTTTCCTCTGACTTAACGCAGATGTCTTCATGTAGCAATAATTCGACATGCCCAGAGTCCCTAGGGAAGTGATCGAGCACATGCTAGCTCTACAGCCTGACAAGAAACCCATAAAACAAAACTATGGAGATTTGCACCTGATCGACGGGAAGCCATCAAACTAGAATTGGACAAGTTACTTAGAGCAGGCTTTATAAGAGAAGTCGACCACCCAGAGTAGATAGCTAACCCTGTAATGGTTAGAAAGTCTAATGGTAAGTGGCATATGTGTGTAGACTTTACTGATCTCAATAAAGTTTGTCCAAAAGATGATTTTCCGTTACCTCGTATCGATCAATTGGTTGATTCTACTGTTCGTTGTGTGAACATCATGAGGATATGCACATGATCTTAGGTGATGTTACAATTGGCAATTTGGTTGAAGGTTTGTTGGATTTCCTGTTTTTCAGAAAGTTTCAGCAAAGTGTTAGGATAATCGGTAGTACCAGTGTGTTGTGGGCGGTATTACCGTACTACGGTATGACCGCAAAAGTGGAGCGGAACTACCGCAAGTCATTTTGACCCTAGGATTCCTTGAGATGTCCGATTGAAATCAGACGGTCTTAAATCTTGTGAACTTTCGGACCGCCAAACAGTGCCAAAATCCGATGGCTAAAACACGTGGTCCGATCGGTCGAGTTGATCTAGAGCGTCCACGTGGCACGGCGGTTGCTTCTGAGTGATTTGCGGATTTTCGTGGAGCGATAGTACCGTAGTATATATGGCGGTAGTACCGGATCGCGGTAACACCATTGTTTACCTTGTGGTATGGAAATCACAGAGAGCATCTTTTTGAGGAGTCTTGGTTCTTCCCTGTTAGCGGTACGACCGCAATGTTGAGAGCGGTACTACCGTGATGCGGTAGTACCGGGTATTACACGGCGGTAGTACCGCATTTGCTGAGAATTTTGGGTATCTTGATAATCTGATTTGGGATAGGTCATATCCTTGTTTGTCAATGCATATGTGTTGCATATTGCATGTTTTGTGCTAACGTGGGTCAAGTTGTGAGAACTTGTTCTCGGAGACGATTTCTTTGTCTATTGCTATGCAGGTGGCTTGTAGGCCAATGACGGTCGACAGCAAGGAGGATCAGAACTAAGGTTGGAGAGCTAAGGTCCAGAACAATCATGGATGTCGGGAGAGGTCAGGTGACTCAAGCGTGGCGCAAAATGGACGAGGTTGATCAAACAGGCAGTTCAATGCAGCTGGTTGGATCAAGCGGTGCGGGGGTCGATACAAGTGCCTTGGTGGTTCCGGTGGGATCTGGACGGAAGAGACTTGTCGACATGATGAGAGCCGTTGATCAACCTACACGTGGCGGAGCAGGTGATTGCTTCGACAGGATTGGACTTGGTCCATGGAGAAGGATCGAGAAGGGGTATTTTGGTAATTTCACCAAATACTGCCTTCGTGATCTCTTGGCTATACCGCGGCGCGGGTCGACGCTTGGAGAAGCGTTTTAGGTTAAGGAATGATGAAGACGACGCTTTGAGTAGCGTGCGTGTGTTAACCCATTGTGTGTTTGGGTGTAATGGGTGCCCTAAGTAGAATATCCCTAGATGCTAGCCTCCACTATATAAAGACTTGGGTGCTCCGTGCATTGGTGGAACGACAGTAGGAGAAAAACCCTTGTTTGGTTTCAGGGTTTGGAGAGCTAGGGTTTAGGGATTGACTGATCTTATGCTCATGTACTGAGTTGTGTCCTCCAAGATGGAGAGGCTGTAAACATCAAACTTCAATCTCTATTCAATGCAAGCAGATTTCAAAGATGGAGTCTTATTCGTTCTTGTTCTCTGTTCTTGCACTCTATTTTGATGTTTTGGTGCTTTTTGATGATCCTTCTATTTTCTGTTGAATCCTTTGGTTGATCTAGCTTGCTGTGACTTATGGGAGACCATATGAGATCATCTAGATCATCCACAGCCCACAAGCAAGTCTAGGATCATAGTTTGTTTCTTGTCTCAGTTTTGAGCCGATCTTTACCAAATTTGAAAAAGGTCAAAACTTTATTGTGGATCTGCTAAATAGTTGATTGGAATAGGATTCTGACCTTCTGGTGAAGACTTGTTTCAAGTTTCATAGGTTTTGGTTGGACGAATCAAAAGTTGTGTTGATTTTAGATTTGATTTTCTGCTGTCGGCAAGAACTCCAGGAAAATCGGTCATACCGCATCACGGACAGCAGTAGTACCGCAATACGATAGTACCGCCCTCATAACGGTGGTAGTACCGATTTTGGTATTTATTCAGCAGAGTTTCTGTTTTTTTTGTGGTCTTTGGGGTTTGCAAAAATTGTTTGTGCTCTTATTCACCCCCCCCTCTAGTCGCCTTTTCGGTCCTACAAGTAGTATCAGAGCCCGGTTAGCTCTTCTCATAGATCTTAACCAGTCTTTCGAGCCATGGTGACTAACAAGTATTCAACCAAACCACCTGTCTTCGATAGAGTTGATTTTGCTTACTGGAAGGCTCGCATGCATGCCTACATCGAGGCTCAAGGGCACGCAATTTGGCTTAAGGTCAAAAATCCCTATGTTGTGCCAGACAATGACGATGTGATCACTCCAGATGTTGAGGCTAATAGCAACGCTCGAAACTTTCTGATTCAGGGGCTTAGTAGATCTGAGTTTGAGCGTGCTGCTCATTTGAGGTCTGCTCATGAGATCTGGAGGACTCTCTGTGACTACCACAAGGGCTCCACTGCGATCAAGGAAGTGAGACAGAACCAGCTCAAGAAAGAATACTCAAAGATCGAACAAAGGCCTGGTGAATCTTTGGATGAGCTGTGGGGAAGGTTCTCAAAGATCCTTCATGATTTACGTGTTGTGGATCTTGTATTCACTGAATCTGAAAATGCACGTCAGCTCTTAGGTGCTCTTGATGTGAAGGTCTGGGGGATGAAGATCACTTCCATCAATGACAACACTGTCATGAGTGAGCTTACTATGGATAAGCTCTACTCGAGGTTGAAGACGCATGAGATTGACTTTATCTCGCGTCTCCCCAAGACAGAGTCGATGGCTTTAGTGGTCGACCCATCTAAGGATAGCTCGTCTGATTCTTTGGATTTTGGCTCATCTGGTTTTTCATTGTCCGCTTTGCACTCTTTGAGCGATGAGCAGCTAGAGAAGCTACCTGAGGATGATTTAGCCCTCCTATCCACAAAGTTCTCGAGAGTCTACAACAAGGTGAGAAACAGAAGAAGAGGTGGCCTTGTCACTTGCTTTGAGTGTGGTGAGCCAAACCATATTCGCTCCAAGTGCCCCAAGCTGAATGGCAAGGTGGAGAAGGACTCTCGAAGGCATCCTCAAGCTAAAGATGCAAAAGCCAAGAAGCCCAACTACCGCAAGTTCATCAGCCGGGTCCTTGCCGCTCTTGAGAGTGTTGATATGAGCGATGTGGATTCAGGGACGGAGGATGACGACGATGATTCTCATGGCAAGAAGAAGACTCAGGATTTCACTAGCATGTGCTTCATGGCCAAAGACTTGCACGACGTCGACTCCTCGAACGACGATGACCCGTTCAGCGATCCCGATGAGGTATGTCCCTCACTCAATGATATGAAACGTGCTTTGCTCGTTGCTGAACAAAAACTGAAGAAGCCAGCTAAAATGATTAAGAAACATGACACCATGATTGATAACTTGAACCTAGAAGTTATTAGGTTCAAATCCATTAATCCTGTTGACATTTGTGATTCTTGCTCTAGCTTGAATAATGAATTGACCAGTCTGAAATCTGCTCATTCCTCTGTTGCAAAACAATTAAAAGAGGCTCTTGATGAACTAGAATCTCTCAAGTCTAGTCCTGTTTGCATGAATGCTATTGCTCTAGATGTGACTGCTGTAGATGCTATTCCTTTACCTTGCTCAAATTGTGCTTCGCTTGAATTAAAATTGGATAGTGCTACAAAAGAATTGCTGTAATTTGATGCTAGTCACACTTGCTCTCATTGTGAGGATAATAAGATTTAAATGAAAGAAATGACTGAAATGGTTCTTCCTTCTAAATCTGCATCATGTGAAAATTGTCTTAAACTTGCAATGGAGAATGAAGCTCTAAACAAGACTCTAGAGTAGAAAGCTAAAATTGAACAATCCATGTCCATGACTGCATCCAAGAAAGTTGTTGATTCTGCTTCTTATGCTTTTTTACTGAAGTTAGGACAAATTTAGATGAGATACAAGAGGTGTTTAGAGTCAAATTCAAAGAGCAAGTGAGTAGGATTGAGAATGCTTCTTATGTATCTTGTGAGGCTTTAAGGGTTGAGGTAGCTCTTGTTAAAGAAAAGCTTGCTAGGACAATCAAGTCAAATAGGTGTGTCACCTGTAAGGACCTAGCCAAAGAAAATGATTACCTCAAAAAGACCCTTGAGAGATTTTTTAGTAGGAAGAATAACCTCAACATGATCCTCGACCAATCTAAGGTGAGTGTGAAGAAAAGTGGCCTAGGATTTAATTCCCTAGAGTATTCCAAGAACCATCCACCTAAGATTGCGAGAGTTGTTGAATGTGGTATGTTTGAGGTAGAACCTCCTGAGCCATCCAAAGTAGTTTTTAGATCTGTAGGTTTTATCCAAACCCCTTCGAGCAAGACAGGTGCTTCTACCTCATCAGGTCAGACCCCTCAAAAGGTCAAGTACCATTGCACCTTCTGCAAGAAGGATGGCTACATCATTGAGTTCTGCTTCTGTAGAGCCAAAATTGAGAGGAAGGAGAGGATGAGTGCCTTGAGGTCCATTAGAAGAGTTTCTTCACCTGCTATAGTCTCTAGAGCCAGGCAGCATGTCTTTCCTGCTAGACATAGGCCTAGGTTCGTAGAGGACTTCTTTGACTTTTTTTGGTGGCTCTAGGCAGCGCTTTGGGTTAGGGTATCATGAGGAGAGATCACAGGTAGCATCTAGACAGGGGGAGTACCGACCTTTTGGTAGGTCGATTCGGAGAGGTCTAGGTGTTTCACATGCGCATTCTTATGATTTTACTCCTAACCATTTTATTGCTACTTCTACTACTTTGCCTAAGCATCGTGTGATTCAGTACTGGATTCCCAAGTCTTTTATCACAAACCCCAGTACTGAGACACAGATGTTTCCTGTTCGTGCTCTGTAGGTCCGTCGTGCGAGGAAGGAGGACATATGGCTTGTTGATTTCGGGTGTTCTCAACACATGATTGGAGATTCTATATGGTTCTCCTCCCTCACACGTGCATCTGGCAATGAATTGATCACATTTGGGGATGCTTCTACTGGGACCGTGACAGCCAAGGGCACAGTGTGCGTCAACAACAAATTCATGCTTAAGGACGTCGCTTTGGTAAGTAAGCTGAGGTATAATCAGCTATCTGTTTCTCAGTTTCTTGATGAGGGTCTAGAAGTAAGGTTTAAGAGTGAAGAGTGTAGAGTTCTAGACTCCTCGGGTGAGCTTGTCTTTGAGATCTCCAGGTTTGAGAGAATCTTTTGTGTTGATTTCAGTGTCTCTTCTGCTTCCAGTCCTAGATGTCTTGTAGCTTCTGACTCTCATGATCTAGTTTTGTGGCATCATAGACTTGGATACATAGGCTTTGACCATTTGACCAGAGTCAGTTGCAAGGACTTAATTAGAGGTTTGCCTAAGGTAAAGGCTGTTAGAGACCTTGTGTGCACACCCTATAGACATGGTAAGATGGTTTCTGCTTCTCATCCATCTCTTACCTTAGTGATGACTGATGGCCCAGGTCAGCTCTTGCACTTAGACACTGTTGGCCCTTCTAGAGTCCAGTCTGTAGGTGGGAAATGGTATGTGCTTGTGATAGTGGATGATTTCTCCATGTATTCATGGGTTTATTTTCTGGTTTCTGAGGACGAGGCTTTTGGCTATTTTAGAGAGTTGGTCCTTAGACTAGCTGTTGAGCTTCCTGGAGCTTTGAGAGCCATTAGGAGTGACAATGGGACAGAATTCCAGAACTCTTCCTTTTTCACTTTCTGCACTGATAGGAGACTTGAGCACCAGTTTTCTTCACCTAGAGTTCCCCAGCAGAATGGTGTTATAGAGAGGAAGAATAGGACCCTTGTAGAGATGGCCAGAACCATGCTAGATGAGCATAGTACACCTTGGAGGTTTTGGGCTGAGGCAATCTCTACTGCTTGTTATGTATCTAATAGGGTTTTCTTGAGATCATTGATTGGCAAAACTTCTTTTGAGCTTAGATTTGGTCATAGGCCTAAAGTCTCTCATTTCAAGATTTTTGGTTGCAAATGCTTCATTCTTAAACATGGCAACCTGGATAAATTTGAATCAAGATGTTCTGATGGCATTTTTCTTGGACATCCTGCTCATTCTCGTGGCTATCGTGTATTTAATTTGGACACTAACAAAATTGTTGAGACTTGCGAAGTCACTTTTGATGAGGCTAGTCCTGGTACTAGACCCAATGATGCAGGTACACAGGTTTCTGAGAGCATCTTCGTCGATGACGACTCTGAGGATGAGGACCCAATCCATCCTCCAATCACTTCTGAGATGGTTGGAGAGCCTGCTTCTACTTCTCCAGTTCTAGCTGAGCAGCCTCCTCCTACCTTCACCGACGATGTGAGTGGCTCTACTCCTACCTCCACAGCTCATGAGGTAGAGGCCACTTCTGCACCAGGACCTCCTCTTCACATTCAGCGACAGTATCCACCTGAGCAGATGATTGGGGATCTTCATGAGCGAGTCACTCGCTCCAAGTTTATTTATCCTGATTCTCATGCACATTCTGCTTTTGTCGCATCTTTTGAATCTCGAGATGTCACCCATGCTTTATCGGATTCCTCTTGGGTCAATGCCATGCATGAAGAGCTTGAAAATTTTGAAAGAAATCAAGTCTGGACCTTAGTTGAACCCCCACCTAATCACAATGTAATTGGAACAAAATGGGTTTTTAAGAATAAGCAAAGTGAAGATGGGTTGGTAGTTCGCAACAAGGCTAGGCTTGTAGCTCAAGGTTATTCTCAGGTAGAAGGCTTAGACTTTGAAGAGACCTTTGCTCTTGTAGCTAGATTAGAAGCCATTTGCATTTTGTTAGCATTTGCGGCATCTAAGGGCTTTAACCTTTTTCAAATGGATGTCAAAAGTGCTTTCCTTAATGGTTTCATAGAAGAAGAGATTTTTGTCAAGCAACCTCCTGGTTTTGAAAATCCCAAGTTCCCAAACCATGTTTTTAAACTCTCCAAAGCTTTGTATGGATTGAAACAAGCCCCTAGAGCTTGGTATGATAGGCTTAAGAGTTTCTTGCTCAAACATGATTTCAAAATGGGAATGGTCGATAAAACCTTGTTCACTCTCAAGCATGGCAGTGACTTTCTATTGGTTCAGATTTATGTGGATGATATCATATTCGGTGGTTCTTTTCATGCTTTGGTGTCTAGATTTTCATATTCTATGAGCAGGGAATTCGAGATGAGCATGATGGACGAACTGACTTTCTTCCTTGGTCTTCAAGTCAAGCAACTGAAAGAAGGTACCTTCATTCATCAAAGTAAGTACACAAAGGACCTTCTTCGGCGCTTTGATATGGGAAGCAGTAGGCCAATGTCTACTCCCATTACCACATCCACCGTGTTGGACCCTAACGAGGATGGAGAGCTCGTGGACTAAAAGGAGTACCGCAGCATGATTGGCTCCCTCCTCTACCTCATGCTTCGAGGCCGGACATACAATTCACTGTATGTTTGTGTGCTCGATTTCAGAATTCCCCTTATGTCTCTCATCGTCAAGCAGTACGTCGCATTTTCAGGTACCTCCAGGGTACTCTTGACTTTGGACTCTAGTATTTTTCTAATTCTGCTCTCTATTCAGGCTTTTTCTGATGCTGATTTTGCGGGGTATAGAGTGGATAGGAAGAGTACTTCTAGCACTTGTCATTTCTTAGGTATATCTCTTATCTCTTGGTCTTCTAGGAAACAGTCCTCTGTTGCACAATCCACTGCCGAGGCCGAGTATATAGCTGCAGCCAGTAGTTGCTCTCAGGTTCTCTGGATCTTATCTACTCTTCGGGACTATAGGTTGACTTTGGGTAGTGTTCCTCTTTTCTGTGACAACACTATCGCCATAAACATTGCCAAAAACCCAGTGCAACACTCTAGGACCAAGCACATTGACATTCGATACCATTTCCTTAGAGACCATGTTGAGAAGGGTGATGTTGTGCTTTACATTGTAGAGTCCGAGCAGCAGGTTGCGGATATTTTCACTAAAGCTCTTGATTCTTCTCGTTTTGCTTCTTTGCGGGGAGAGTTGGGGGTTATTAGTCCTCTTGGCCTGTTTTGATGGGGATTTTGCTCTTTTGCATTCATTGTATCATAATGTATTTAAAAAAATTCAGCAACTTGCATTGTAATATAAACTTGTGGAGCCTTGATTATTATCCCTGTATGACATGATTTCATGCTTTATATCCTGCCATGTCATGTGCAAGTTTGCTAGATTTCTTTTATGGCTTTTCATGTATAGCTTAGCTTTTGCCATGCTAGCTTTATTATATATGAGAAAATTGAATCAAAACATGACTTGTTGGATCTTATGACTAGTTTTGCTATAGTGATCCTCTCATGATTCATGCCATGTCATATAGGCTAAATTGAGTCTTGAACTTAATCTGAGTTTTGAATTAAGCTATGCAAGTTCTTAAGTCAAGAAAATGAAAAATTGAGTTTTTCTGTGCGAAAAAACTGATCTCACCAAGTCTTTCTCATGAGATGGCCTGCCATTGCACAAGGCATGAACTCAAGGGGAGTTTGGGATGACCTAGACCACCCTTTTAAGCTTTTTGCTTGAGATGGTCGCGGCAAGGCTTGAGATCTAGCACAATGCTAAGCAAACAAATTGTCAATTGGTTGAAACTTAGGAGGCAGTTGTGGATGGCTCCTAGTCCAGGACTTGTTTAACTAAGATAAAACCAAAAAATTTCAGCAAAATGCTCAATGTGCCAAATTCCAAATGCTTGAACAAATTAATTCATCATTGAACTCATAGTGCTCAAAATTGACTCATTTTCTAGTTTCTGGGCTCCATTTTGCTTATAGACATGGCTTGACTCATTTTTGGATATCTTTAGTTAAACTATAATCTTGAGCACCTTGCCATGTTACCAATTCATTTAATTTCATATTATTGCTATTTTGGTCTTAGCTTTGTTGTACCTATCTTGCCATGATAAAACATAGCTTCTTCACATCATATGGCTTGGTGTAATACTTATACAGTCTTCTTGGATAATCTTCATGGCTCCTTTTGCTAAATAAAAAAAACTAAAAAATTGCACAACTGCAGCCATTCCATGTCATTCATGCTCTGTCTTCCTCCATGCAACTTGATGACTCCATTGTCAAAGGGGGAGAAAATTTGATAAAAATGCTGTTTTGGTTTAGGTCATATTGAAAACTTACTCTTTCTTTGGGACCTTAAGTGAGGTTTTTGATTCGTTTCTGGATTTTTGAAGCTCTCTTGACTTCTTCTGCCTTATCTCTCTTGCTGAAGCTATTTTGAAGCCAACTTGGTCATTTCCTTGCATTCACTTGCTTTTAGGACCAAGTTGTGCCTTTGTGCGAAAAACTGATTTCTTTTACTTTCAAATATCAAAACATTCATTTTTGAAAAATTGCCAATGTGTTTATCAAGGGGGAGATTGTGAACATCATGAGGATATGCTCATGATCTTAGGTGATGTTACAATTGGCAATTTGGTTGAAGGTTTGTTGGATTTCCTTTTTTTCAGAAAGTTTCAGCAAAGTGTCAGGATAATCGGTAGTACGGCCGTGTTGTGGACGGTATTACCACAGTACGGTATGACCGCAAAAGTGGAGCGGAACTACCGCAAGTCATTTTGACCATAGGATTCCTTGAGACGTCCGATTGAAATCGGACGGTCTTAAATCTTGTGAACTTTCGGACCGCCAAATAGTGCCAAAATACGACGGCTAAAACACGTGGTCCGATCGGCCGAGTTGATCTGGAGCGTCCACGTGGCAGGGTAGTTGCTTCTGAGTGATTTGCGGATTTTGTGGAGCGGTAGTACCGTAGTATATATGGCGGTAGTACCGGATCACGGTAACACCGTTGTTTACCTTGTGGTATGGAAATCACAGAGAGCATGTTTTTGAGGAGTCTTGGTTCTTCCCTGTTAGCGGTACGACCGCAATGTTGAGAGCGGTACTACCGGGTATTACACGGCGGTAGTACCGCATTTGCTGAGAATTTTTGGTATCTTGAAAATCTGATTTGGGATAGGTCATATCCTTGTTTGTCAATGCATATGTGTTGCATATTGCATGTTTTGTGCTAACATGGGTCAAGTTGTGAGAACTTGTTCCCGGAGACGATTTCTTTGTCTATTGCTGTGCAGGTGGCTTGCAGGCCAATGACGGTCGACGGCGAGGAGGATCGGAACTAAGGTTGGAGAGCTAAGGTCCAGAACGATCATGGATGCTGGGTGAGGTCAGGTGACTCAAGCGTGGCGCAAAATGGATGAGGTTGATCGAACGGGCAGTTCGATGCAGCTGGTAGGATCAAGCGGCGCGGGGGTCGGTGCATGTGCCTTGGTGGTTCCGGTGGGATCCGGACGGGAGAGACTTGCCGACATGATGAGAGTCGTTGATCAACCTACACGTGGTGAAGCAGGCGATTGCTTTGACAAGATTGGACTCGGTCCATGGAGAAGAATCGAGAAGGGGTATTTTGGTAATTTCACCAAATACCACCTTTGTGATCTCTTGGCTATACCGCGGCGCAGGTCGGCGCTTGGAGAAGCAGTTTAGGTCAAGCGAAGATGAAGACGACGCTTTGAGTAGCGTGCATGTGTTAACCCATTGTGTGTTAGAGTGTAATGGGTGCCCTAAGTAGAATATTCCCTAGATGCTAGCCTCCACTATATAAAGACTTGGGTGATGTGTGTGTAACACCCCAGCCTGACAAAGGCCTGAAATGCTACTAAAATTAAATTAAACAAAACTAAACTAAGACCACTTACCAAATTTTTCAGCAGAACCTCCTTTGTATAGTTAACTATACCGAGGTTTCAGCAATTAAATATAACATTAACAATAATTCAATATACAAATTCATCAAAGCATGCAAGATAGTCTATTCTGATAAAACAATAATAAGCATAATCCAAATTCGCTAATCTCATTATTACAAATAAGCCAAAGCATTCAACCAAAGTTATGAGTGAATCTCAATCGGTTTGCTTATTTATAAAATATGAACTAAATGCCACTCTTTCTTTAGGATGAAAGGTAGTGAGTGCATTCCAACAAAACTACTCCCTCCCATGCATGCCGTTCTTTCCTGTGGTACCTAAAACACAACAAAGCAAGGGTGAGTCTAACGACTCAGCAAGTATAATTAAATGGCATTAACAACATACAAACATGTAACTCATCAACTATACTTCACAAAACCATATATCATTCACTTTTCACACGCATGCTATGCAATATGCTCAACATGATCTTTTCCTTATCTTTCCTTTGTGCATTTTACGGTAATGCAAAGTGCGCATCCGTCGATGCACACCCATGCCTGCCCTCAGTGCAGGGGACCAATGCCCATACTCTGCGTGTATGGGGACCTAAGCCCATGCTCTTCAAGCATGGGGACCTTTAACCCGTCATAATCATGACGGGACCTCAACAATGGCCTGGTCATCACATGACCAAGCTTCAATATGCCATCATGATGCATATGTATGAAATTTCACATTAATAGAAACATGCATCTGCAGCAACATTACATATGAATAACCTATTCATACTACAATTGCTCAATCATCAACTTCATAGCATTCAAACATCCATGGATAATACATAACTCATTTCACAAGACACCATGAACATTACCAAACATACCATCATAACAATCATGAATAGCACAAATACTACTAGTGTCTATCAAACCATGCCATTCAATAATATCTTTTATATCCATCACTATACTTGCCTTAACCGCGAGAGAACGAGGGATGTGCAGAAGGTGCTGCCCCCGGTACCAGTCCACCACCTGAATAATAATTATAACGCATGCTAAGACACAGCAGCGGACCAAAACAAACTAAATAACAACAACCAGGAACTCACAAAAACATCTAACTCGATCCCATCCCAAATTCCTAAACGTCGATCTGTCCCCTCGGTGGACAGTCAAATTCAAAATTCCATATCTATTGGTACATGAGTCCAAATAAGATGTTCTTAGACTTTATGGAAAGGTAATTAAATTCTCCAACTAAGTCTAGTTGGTGAGCCTCACTAAATCGGCCAAATAATACCCCTACCAGGCCAGTTAATAAAACATCAATTTCACGTTGGACTCTCTGGACAGAGAACTAAAACCACCATAACTTTTGCTACCAGTATCCAAATCTTGCGTTCTTTAGCTTTCTGGAAAGGTATAGAAATTACCTACATTTTTCGTTATAATGAGATCCTCTAATTGCTTCTTTAACTAATGTTTTAACTCAGTTTTCTACAGACTGTCAGAATGCTGACAGATTAGCAGAACAGCGACACTAAATAAATCATAACTTCTTCTAAAGGGGTCCAAATTATGTGTTCTAGCACTTCACGGAAAGATGGCAACGTCCTCTACAATACTCTAAGAGATGTCCAGATCTAATTCTGTCTTAAAACACATGAAAACCTCGATCTCCTCTAATCTGTCCTGAGCAACCCTAAATACCGACATTGCTAGAACGACTAATTGAACATCTAAACAAAGGGGAACGAAGTTTACCCGAGGTGAGGTGCTGAAGATCACGCGCAGCCCGTGAACCTACCTCTTGCCTCTATTCTCTTCCTTTGGCCGAACAACCCAAGTGGTTAGCACCGGAGATGGCAGCGAGGTGAGCTCGGTTGGGGGGGGAGATGGTGCCGCAAGGGGAATGAAGAGGATGGGAGGCTACTATTCACGGCAACACTGTAGCAATGGCGGCGATAATGTAGCACGTTGTGCTACAGTAACCCCCTTAGGGTTTTCCCCTCTCCCTTCTTCTTTTGTTGGTGGTCAGCCCACCTCTTGGTTATGGGCCGAAGGCCTATATCTATTTCCTTCATTTTTCTTTATAAATTCAAATTATTAATCATTTTCTAATTCATTAAATACTCATTTAATAAAATGGGATATTACAGTGTGCATGGGTGGAACGACAGTAGGAGAAAAACCCTTGTTTGGTTTTAGGGTTTGGAGAGCTAGGGTTTAGGGATTGACTGATCTTATGGTCATGTACTGAGTTGTGTCCTCCAAGATGGAGAGGCTATAAACATGAAACTTCAATCTCTATTCAATGCAAGCAGATTTCAAAGATGAAGTCTTGTTCATTCTTGTTCTCTGTTCTTGCACTCTATTTTGATGTTTTGGTGCTTTTTGATGATCCTTCTGTTTTCTGTTGAATCCTTTGGTTGATCTAGCTTACTGTGACTTATGGGAGACCATATGAGATCATCTAGATCATCCACAACCCACAAGCAAGTCTAGGATCATAGTTTGTTTCTTATCTCAGTTTTGAGCTGATCTTTACCAAATTTGAAAAAGGTCAAAACTTTATCGTGGATCTGCTAAATAGTTGATTGAAATAGGATTCTGACCTTCTGGTGAAGACTTGTTTCAAGTTTCATAGGTTTTAGTTGGACGAATCAAAAGTTGTGTCGATTTTATATTTGATTTTCTGCTGTCGGCAAGAACTTCAGGAAAATCGGTCATACCGCATCATGGATAGCGGTAGTAGCGCAATGCGGTAGTACAGCCCCCATAACGGCGGTAGTACTGATTTTGGTATTTATTCAGCAGAGTTTCTGTTTTTTTTTGTGGTCTTTGGGGTTTGCAAAAATTGTTTGTGCTCCTATTCACCCCCTTCTAGTCGTCTTTCCGGTCCTACAGGTTGTGAAGTATTAAGTTTTCTAGATGCATACTCTGGTTATCATCAGATTAGTATGTGTTTAGATGATGAATAAAAGACCGCATTTATTACAACCTTTGAGGATGTCAAGAGGTACCTTACAAGTGCTCCTGTTTTGGTTTCTCCGAAACCAGAAGAGACGCTCTTAAATTATCTAGTTGTCACGCCACAGGTAGTGAGCACAGTATTGGTCGTAGAACGTGAAAATGTTCAATGACCAGTTTACTATGTAAGTAAAGTTTTATACGGGCCTAAGGAGCGATACCCTTAGCTTCAAAAAATTCTATATACCCTCCTTATGCCTTTGAGGAAACTACGGCATTATTTTCAGGTGCACAAGATAATTGCACCATCTAAGTTTCCCTTAGGAGTGGTCCTCTAGAGCATGGAAGCAGCGGGACGTATGTCAAAATGGTTAGTAGAACTTGGGGATTTTGACTGCCATTTCGTATCCCGCATGACCATTAAATCCCAGATCTTGGCAGACTTTATCGCTGAATGGATAAATCCTGAACCTATTTAGGATCCTCAGTACGATACCCACGACCAGTGGACGATGCACTTTGACGGGTCGCTTACGTTGAGTGGCTCAAGGGCCAGGGTGGCCTGGAATCTCCTACCGGAGAGACCTTAAAGTATGCTATTAAATTACACTTTCCTACCACTAACAACGTGGTAGAATACAAAGGTTTGTTGGTTAGCATATGAGTAGCAAAAGCGCTCAGGATTCGACAACTACTCGTGACAGGAGACTCTCAACTAGTCATGAATCAGGCCGGAAAAGAGTACTAGTGCTCTAATCCGACCATGTATCAGTACTTATTAGAAGTCCGAAGGCTTGAAAAGCACTTTTTGGGTTTCCAATTGCAATCCCTCGAAAGGATAATTTTCTCGCTGGCCAGTTAGCTCGAATAGCCTCTTCCCGATCTCAAGTACCATAAGGAGTCTTCTTGGAGCAGATCCAGAAGCCACCTCTGGTCGAAGCACCAGAAACACCTCCTGTTGAGACAGCATCTCTAGAGTACGAGGATACCTACATGAATCTCATCTACGAGTATCTTTGGAAGGGTACACTACCCGATGATGATCTCGAGGTAGATCATTTATCCCAGAAGGCCAAAATGTATACTTTGGTCGAAGGAGTCCTCTATAAAAGAGGTACTCAAGGGGTTCTCATGCGATGCATATCGCAGAAAGAAGGATTAAATCTCCTTCATGACAAACACGGGGGTATCTGTGGAACTCATGCTTCTTATATAACGCTGGTCGGTAAAGCCTTCCGGTAAGGTTTTTATTGACCAACGGCCCTCCATGATGCCAAAGAGTTGGTTCAAAAATGTGTACAATGCCAATTTCATAGCAGATAAATACACCAACCGGCTTAGTCATTGCAAACTATTCCTCTTTCATGGCCTTTTTGCGACTTGTGGTCTCGACATCCTAAGGTTGTTCCCAAAAGCACCAGGGGGCTTTGAGTTCCTTTTTGTGGCTATTGATATGTTTACAAAATGGATTGAAGCCAAACATATGACCAGGATAACAACGGAATTCACAAAAAGGTTCTTGATGAGAAGCATAACTACTCGATTTGGTGTTCCTAGTCAAATAATTACAAATAATGGTAAACAATTTCCGAGCGCAAAATTTCAGGAATTTTGCGACGAGTTGGGTGCCAAGTTATGTTATGCTTCTATCGCCCACCCACAAAGTAATAGGGCAATCGAAAGAGCGAATGGCCAAATAATGCAGGACATAAAAATCCGAGTGTTCGACCAGCTTATCAAGCGCTCGGGGGCTTGAGTACAAGACTTACCCTCAGTATTATGGGCAGTTCGCACGACTGCAAGTCGGGCTACAGGTGAAACACCTCTTTTCCTAGTTTTTGGGGCTGAAGCCATGAATCTACTAGAACTAAAGATCTGGTCGACAAGGGTCGAAACCTTCAGGTACTCTACCCAGAAACAACTTCAAGCAGATGACATCAACCTGCTCAAAGAGAAGAGGAATCAAGCCCTAATCCGTTCAGTGGTTTACCAACAAGCTCTGCGCAAATACTACGATCGTAAGGTCCAACCTCATAGCCTTGCTGTAGGTGACTTGGTATTGAAGAAAATTCAATCTCAGTCTAATCGGAATAAGCTTTTCCCCAAGTTGGAAGGTCCTTACATAGTGGTCGAAGTTACGCGACTAGGTTCGGTACGACTGGCAATAGAAGATGGCCAGGTTCTCTCCAATTCTTGGAACATCAACCAGTTACGTAAATTTTATGTGTAACTCCTTACTATATTAATAAAGTTTCAGGTTTCTTCACTCTTTATTGTCTTACTTTTGAGTAGTGCTTGGATAGTCTTTCGATCATTTTTATACACTCAGTTTTTCTTTACACTGGTCAAAGAAGGGTAACATCACCTAGCTGAAGTCTTTCCTCTCTAGACGTGGTCCTGCCCACTAGAAGGAACTTCCTAGTGTCACCTTTTTTCTAACTTTTGCTACCAATAAAAAGAGACTAGGTTTAACAAAACTGGTCGAAACATTCTCAAAACCAGCTCTTTTTAACCTTAGTTTATTTCTCCATTACTTTTGAAAAATTCTCTAAGTGGAGTATACTTTTATAGTTTTTTTTACTCCTTTTAGTAACCTCAAATGTGTTTAAACTGGTCAGAGAAAGACACAATACCTAGTCGAAGTCTTTCCTCTCTGCATGTGGTCATGCCCACTAGAAGGAACTTCCTAGCGTTGTACTATTTCCAACTCTTGCTATCAGTGTCAAACAAATTGAGTTTACTGGAAATAGTTGAATAAATTTTTAAGGTACTCCGAAGAGTTTATCACACTCGTGTTGATGCTCCTGATTCGATTACTATGGTCAGAAAATGTAGCTTCACTAGTCGAAGCTTTTTCTCTCTGCACGTAGTCCTGCCCACTAGAAGGAACTTCCTAGTGTCTATCAGTTACTAAACTCTTACGACTAGAACATGGCAATCAAGATCGACGACACATGTTGGACAAACTTCTTTTTCAAACAGACCTTTATATACACTATTTACTTAGTTTATCTATATAAATTAAGCAAATAGTCAGGGGCTAGGATAAAGCCATTAATATGACTTCAATTCTTAGTCTTAAATTCAATTTCCTTTTTCTATTAATTATCTTATGAGTTACTAGTTACTCAACAAGATAATTTGTAGGAAAAAATAAGTATATATATTCATAATCAAAAGACTTGTCTTTATAAGTTTTTCTATTACAATCTACTCTGATGAAGGAGATCCAATTTGCATCTCCTCCACAACCTTCTGGCTGACTAGCTTCACCTCTTCGATCAGACGAGTTGCTTCTGCTTTGGAGCAGTCGAAGTTGTCCTCGATTGGTTGAAGATCGAGATTACAGTCGTGTGCCTTAAGTTTTTCCAAGGCATAACCTACTGCACCTTCGATCGCTTCTCTTATCGAGTCAGCCTGGTTGGCCTTCAGAGTAGTTATCAGCTCCCTTAAGGCACTGACTTGATGTCCAACAATACTCAATTGAGCAGTGAGGGTGTCTTCAAGAGGAGTAACTTCCTCAGCACCAAGCCCACTGAGTACTTTGTTTTGAAGCGAAATGTTGTCTTAAAGGTTGATCTTTAACAACTTTATCTCCTCCTGACTACGAGTCGAAGATTCGTGGAGTTGCTTGCTCTGAAATAGAGTACGACCAGTTAGAAATATATCCCTAAACAACTAGTAAGAAACAATGGTCGTAGATTGCTCTGCCCATGACTTTATTTCCTGGTCGTTTTCTTTGGCGATACGGGATAGCTCATGGATAACCAAGGTTTTTTCTCTGACCTCAGTTTCGAGCTTACCCATTTCGATCTATTTCTATGAAAATAAACAAGAGTTAGAAAAAGGATAGAAGATCATTCTCATAAGCAGTCTTGAGTACACTACTTACTGTTTATTACACTTCGCAACTCAAAAGCTGCAGAGTTTGCCTCCACAAGTTTTTTTAGCAAGACTGTTATTGTAAAAAAAAAACTTGGAAAAACAAGGCTTTATTTCATAAAATCTAAATATTACAGGAAATCCTAGTTACATTTCTTCTACAACCTTCCTTCTAACTGGTTAGTTCTTCGACTAGTTCTTCACGGTTGATCTTCATCGTGGTCGAGTCGATCTCCAACCGAAGGAAGCAGAAGACATGTAATCCCGTAGGCGCTTGTTTGGTATGTTTTCCTTCCAATATGAACTTCAGTCTGATCAGAGGTTACACATCATAGACAGTGAAGTGCTCACCTGTTATTCGTAAGCCATATTTACGTTGAAGACTTCAAATCCATAGACCAAATTGACTTTTCGACCACCTTGAAGTTACATCCCACTGATTTTGCTCCTTCCATTGTGGTCGAAAAGTCAATTTGTTCTGTGACTTTTGTCTTGCTAAAAAGATACCAAGGCAATATGAGCTTTAAGGATATAAATATCATTTCTATTTCTTTTGAACAACCATAGTTCATTATCTACTCGAACTTGAAGAGGTTTGGGAATGAGGATTTTCAAAAGAAGTGGGACTGAGAAAGATGGAGAGTTTGTTCATGGATCTTCCTCCAGTTCTACCCTCCGATGGTTATTTATAACCATCAGCTTGCATCAACGTTAGACGGATAAGGATTGGAGTCCAACAGATAAAATTTATAATGGATTGTTGGAAACCAAAGCGTCACCGACTCTTCGGGAATTGCTTCTCATAAAGACGATTGACGTTCCCTTTTCTAGTTTTTTCTTTCTTTTTTAAAAAACCGAGTCTGTCTTTACATCTCAAGCGAAATTACCTTCTTGACCAAGTCTATTTCTGGTCAAATAAAAACCAGTCAGAAATGCTTTTACTTCTAACCATCATTCTACAACTACTTTGTGGTCATAAGACCTTCTACGACTCCTTTTATAAGTAAGTTATTTTCACTTGAAGCTGGGGGGCTAGATGATGATGATCTAATTATCCTTATTTATTTATTTATTTATTTATCTGTAATTCTTATTATAGATATCAACATCTCCATATTAGTCTTAGGTATACCCCTTAATAATTTATAAGGGAGAGGTTAAGCTGTCTGGTCGTAAACCACCCCATGGCCGTGAGTCTTCCTACGACCATAATATAGTCGTAAGCCTTTCTACGACTATCGAGCAGTCGTAAGATCTTCTACGACTCGGTTGGCTTCGACCAGCCTAGCTTCGACAACCCTATAATTGATAAAGCTTGCTGACTTGTGGGCCTAATCAGTTAGGGAATATTATGCACCATGTTTAACACATGTGATACTTAATATACTTGTTACTCTCTATGAGCAACCACATGAATTACTTATGTCTCTGACAACAACTACCTAGCAACGTGGGGGTACCACGTCCTTAGAGGCAACTTCCATCAAGCGGTTCGTCAATTGGAACGTTGGGACACATCTTCGTCTGGAGGAACTACCACCTCTTCATATGTTATATAAGGTTGAAGTCAGAAAGTAGAAGTGGAAAAGCGCAATCTAGAACATAAGCCTTAGTCTTTCTCTTGATTGTAATCAATGTACTCAATATAACCACACAAGAGTAGAGTTGTTATTCTCTTCGGAGAAGGCCTGAACCTGTATAAAATCCTCGTGTCATTCTTTGCATGATTCTTATCTAGGAAACCCCCCAAATCAAACAATCATACGTAAAATCGGTTCTAAATCACCGACACCTTCCAATCCCAATCATCTTGAATGAGTTGTTTTAACTCTGCCTCTATCCTTTGAATAATAGCAACCCCCTCTTTTACATTAATCACCCCTGTAGCAGCCTGTTGCTCAAAAAGCTAGAGCCTAGGAACTTGAAGACTGTAAAAACCCTGGCTTGGAATCACAAATCCGAAAAGTTTCAAACCCTAGATTCTCTTATCAACAGGACAACTAGAAGTCAAATGACCAGATTTCTTGCATTTGTAACAAATTGGAGGATTAATACATCTAGCGTGATGATGTCCAGTTTGTAAACAACGAAAATAGGTACCTCTATCCTCAGATCTAAGTACCCTAGTATTCGGACCAATTTCACCACATCCTTTTTGCAGCTCATTTCTTTTGCCTGTACCAATAGAATCCTTCCATTTGGGTCCAGATCTGAATTGATCATCACGAAAATCACCCCTGGAGCCAAAACCTTCCCTACCCAAGCCTCTCACTCGACCTTCTCTACGAAAACCCCCTTCCAAACTCTTGTTCTCTCTACTAAGATCAGCTTGCCACCCCTTGGCTTGAGAGGAATGATCACGAACTAAACCCCCAGAAGGACCAGAATCAAATCTAGAAGTAACAGAATTATGAAATCCTTGCTGCGTATCTGGATTTTGAAAACCCCCTCATTGGTTCACCTGAAATCTTCGCTTTTGATCTTGATCTTGCTTGACCTTTTCTCTCAACTCATTTTCCGAAAGCCAGTCGTCCTCTTCCATCCATTCCTGAGGAGCACTAAGTTCCCCCAACCAGAACGGCACGGAAACCTCCCTTAGTAACTGTTCCTTGCGAAAAGACGTCACATAGTAGCAAAACTTTACTAAGTATGAACTCTGCAGAAATAGGAGCTTAGTTACTCGCCTTCCTTTGTTCTACAATGGTCTTCGAATATTTACCCTTTTTTAAATGAAAGACAACATAATTTTCACCATCTCTGCCGCTGTTCATCTGACCAGATCAAGACATATGGGCTGAAGACATCGGCTGAGTTATTTAGTGTTGTAGATACTCTATGCAAAAAAAAAACCATACGGTACCTTGGTACAGAAAATGCGGCACATCAAGTTCTTCCTAGGCATTTAATTTGTTGCAAAAGAAACACAAAAATAACAATCTTAATCACAAATCCTGTTACTAAAAAAATCTTAATTACAAATAAATTGGTGACAGGACCCTTAAAAAAATTGCTGAGTGGTGACTGGTGAGTGGTGGCCAGCGAAAGGAGACACTTGATCATCTATACCAAAAAGATCAACATTTCTCTCCCTTACATTTCACAAAACTTTCAAACAAACACAAAAGCATATGAGCTATCCATATTCACTGGAAGAACATCAGAAAAAGGCGCCCCTTTCGACGGATCAAAGAACAAAAAGATCACAAAATCATATGAAAAGAGGGAAACTCCCATTTCTCGTAAAAGCCAAGAACCGAACAGAAAAGAGAAGGATTTGATCGTGTCATTACTCATTCCAATTCAAGCTCTGTTTCGCGCGCCGGCTCTTTGCTTTTGTTGCCATTGCCGCCGGCGCACGGACCCGACGGTGACGGTGCTGGCGGCGAGGCGGGGAGCCTGGCCGAGAAGCAACGGTACTTGAGCGCGTCGCCCGCGGCAAGCCCGGCCACCTCCTCGTTCTCGCCGTCGGTGCCCTCGTCGAAGTTCCGCGCGTAGCTGCGGGCGTCGTACTGGAAGTCCCCGGACCGGCGGCGCGTGTGTCGTGTCGACCCGAAGCTGTGCCCCCGCGCGCGGATCCACGCCGACGGCGACCGTATCAGCGACGGTGACGCTGGCCGGTCCGTGTGGGCGTTGGCGTTAGCGGCGGAGGTGGAGGTGGGCGAGGGGCGGAAGCAGCCGGCAAAGCAGCCGGTGCTGGCGACGGCGGGGACTTGGACATTGAGATGCCGGTGGTGGTGGTGCCGCCTGTGTTTGGTGTCCTGAGGCTGACAGGTGGGGCCCGCACGGTGGTGCTCCGGCTGGGAAGAGGAGGATGTCGCCATGGGTGTTCCTTTCGTTCTTTCTTGCAACGGCAAAAAAAAGTGAATTCTATTTCTCTCTCGGGATAAAAACAGCGAAAAATTTGTAGTTTGGTGAAACTGAGCGGCCGAGATTTTTCAGGGTTCTGTTTTTTTTCTTGAGAAACGGCCATTGTCTAAAGTTAGGCATTGGTGTTTTTTTACTGTTCCGGGAGAGTAGCAAGCCTTTTTATTTTTGTTTTGATTTAATCATTTAATTGTTTTTGGAGTAATCAGATTAGTGGCTGATATGCAGTCATGTTTTTGGAGTAGTGCAAATACGGGAAAATATGCAAATCCCATCAGACGATATATCCCTATCGTTACAGTCTAGTTCTACGAGAATGGTACTTACGTTCGTTTTGAAATAAATGTCATTCTAGCATCTTGCAAAAAAAAAAAGCATTACATAAGTGCGAAAGATCGCAGAACAATCATCGGATGGCTTACGATTAAATCCTACATGCATATGCACATGCCTCGAGGTATGCATGAACTAGCAATAAATATACATTGGCCAATTCCGTCTTAGTAAGAAACCGTAGATGACAGACACTAGTAATTCAATTTTGGTTACAGAAGTAAAACTTTTTTATTATTAAAGAGGGTATGCAGAGGAAACGCTACAATTATACCACGAAATGTATTTAGAAAAAGAGGGTGTAACAAACCATACATACCAAAATAATTGATCGGACTAGCAATTCGATCTCTAGAAGAACAATCTTGGAGCAGTCTATTTTTCACAGAACAAAGTATGCGACAACTGACAACAGTCAACACAAAGCACTCAGGCTAAAACGACCACTACATGCAAAGCTGCAACACCGGAACCGGCGTGGAACGCGTCGGCTAAGCGGCGAACACGCACGAGCAAAAGTTCAGGATATGGCTTGATTTAGGCCGTGTAGACGCCGATTGAGTCGAGACTTTCCCCGGAACGCCCAAAGAAGCCCACAATTCCGCCGTTGCTCGGCGCGGGAGCGCGGAAAGGATCGCCCGTCGCACGCCCGAAAGGACCGTACGTTCTGAAGTTGGTGACAAACTTAAGCGACGTAATAATCTGGTTGTTTTCGTGGAAGCCAGTTGTTCCCGAGACTTCCTTCACAAACTCAGAAGGGGCAAGCTGGATCTGCGCCGATGCATGAGAAAGCAAAAGGAAAAGATTTTGTCAGGTTAGCTCTGCATAACGTCAACAACTTTTTTTTTTCTGGCAGTTGTCCAGGCAACACCGAAATTACACTGTTGGCCAGGCAAAGCTCAAAGAGTTTGAAATTTCACTCACCGTGTCTCCGCCGCCGCCCCACGGACCCGCGGCGCGTCTCTGACCAGCTCGGTCGATGTAAGAAAATGCAAGCGAATCAATGACCCAACCACTGCGAATTGTCACGCTTTCTAGACGCTGTGGTGACTCTGTGATGTCACAAGGTGTGCCGCCGTTTCCACCCTATGGTCCAACCTTGGTGGGATGGCTCTGCGTGGAAGTGACAGAGAGCAACACTGTATTTAGCATTCAATTAGATAGATGTCTCGTATGTCCAATAAGCAAATTCGATTATAGCTAGGATAGTCCAAAGGATCAAGAGTAAAGAAAAACAGGACCCGAAGGATATTGCTTTAGAATTTGGAGTCTCATATGTAGAATTGTGTCTTTCACTCTTTCGTGGCAAAATGTTCTTGGGTTTCATTACGAGGTGTAAACTTGGCAAGTTGTTAATTTCATGCTCGTACTACTGATGTTCAAATTTAGAAGAATAGTTACACGCTTAGAATGGGTTGGAATAGAATAATATTGATATAGCACTTTGTTCTTACTTACATTGTAAGCAGGAGACTGGTACGGTCCCATCGTCTGGGTCCCTTGGTAAGGTCCTGTCTGGGTCCCTTGGTATTGTCCCATGTTATGTGGCCCTTTCACCATGGGGCAGAATCCATGGATAGTAAGCTCTATGATGTTACCATCATTTCTCTATTCGTATATTCTTTTGTAGATGACACCGCGCGCCATTGCAAACTGATCAGTACCACCAACAATGGCCACTCACCTTCTTTGACAGATAATCCCATTACCTGAAGTGTGGACCCCCTAAACCTGCATCATGCGTAGATAAATACCACACATATCACGATCAATCTAACACTAGTATAGCTTATTTGGCAATCCTAAATTCTCGGTTCATCCATAGAGATAGGCCGAGAATTTAAGGTTATGGATCAAGACGTTAGGATGGGTAGACAACCTACGCAAACCACCCAAGCTTGCCCTAGCGATCCTCTAGGCGACTAGCGCCTCCCACCCTAGCCTCGCCGGTGCCACTCCAGCACCGGCGGCCACCCCCTCCCACCTTCCCCGCCTCCTCCCCGACCCTTTAGCATGTTCCACCACCACTCTCTCCTCCCCACACCTCCGCCGCCGCCCCCCTTCCCTTTTCCGCGCCTTGGCAAAGAAAGTCAGTCGGCTCTTCATCTACCACCTTCCGTGCCCCCCCCCGCCGTCTTCATCGCCCGCCTCTACCACCTCCCTCCCTCCTTCCGGTCCATCACCGCCCGCCCTCACCCGAAACCACTCCCCGAACCAGATCTAGATCTGGTTTGGTCCTCTTCTTCATTGCCGCCGTCAGCGCTTCCCAAGAACCCTCCAACCTAGCTCACGGCCTCCTCCCTGAGCCCCTCTCCCCCAGCGCCACTCCCGATGCCTCCCTGCGGCGGGTTCTCTGGATCGGCTTCTTCCTCGACTGGCACCAAAGCTGGGACTTTGAAGACCTCTCTTTGTGCAAATCTTAATCGTCGAGCCCCATGAAGCGCGCCAAGCGATTCTTGCCCTCGGCCAACCGAAGCGCCCTCACTGCGATTCTCGCCCCACCACCATAAGCCTTCCCGTTTGAAGCTCCCCCAAGTCCAGTAGACCTCCTCAAGGGCTATCACCACAGCTCGGCGCAACCCATCATCACCTCTACCATTGTCCCATCGAAGCTCCCTCGATCAAACCGAGTATCCCCTAGCCAGAGCAGGCTCGCCCTCTCACACCTTCAAAGCCACTGGATCCGAAGCTGAAGCAGGTTGGCAGGAAGTGAAGAGGCCTCGATGGTGGTGTGCAGCTGGCCATCGAGCTACCCCCAGCTCTCACGCAGCTCCTTCAGCCTCCCTCCTCTTTAGAACTGATGGCAGGTACTTCCGATGCCTCTCACGCGACCACAAAATTGCCAACTACCGGGATCCCATCCGGTGCCTTCTCTGCTCTACCTCAGGACACCGGGCAAAGGAGTGATGGCGCCAGCGGAAGCCCCTCCGGCCACCTCTGTCTTGGCAGCAAGCTCCTTTGAAGACCTCTCTCAGGCCGACCCCCCCGAAGCTGCAAGCTTCGGCCATGGCCTTCCTGGGTGCCCCGGATACTCGTCCAGGTGAGGACTATTGCACTGTCAATGGCTCCCCTCACATTGATCGAGCCTGTCAGGAGTGGGAGGCCACTGCCCTTATAGCCTGGGTGCTGCGGGGCGATGCCAGCGCCGACGACAGAGCGGTGGCTGAGGCGGTCCGGCGTCGCTTTGGTCTGCGCCGTGAGGAAGTTGCTATCTCCCTCCACCACCCGGAGGCCTTCCTCCTCAAATTCAGCAGCAAGCTCATCAAGGACAGAGTTCGGGACGCGAAGAAGTTCCATCACGAAGCTCTGGAGATCCACGTGCGGCCTTGGAGGTCGGTGAGCCACGCTTTTGGCGCCGCGATGTTCTTCCGCGTTTGTCTCTGCCTGGAAGGCCTCCCGGTGTACGCCTGGACACCGGAGGTGGCAGAGCGAATCGTGGGAAGGAAATGTTCGCTACAATCCATTGAAGGAGTTTCGGCAAGCAAGGAGGACACGAGGACCCTCAATCTTTGGGCTTGGACGTCCAACCCAAGCTCGATACCCAAGGTGGCCTGGATCACCTTCACGCACCAAGGAGAGGCAACCAACCAGCCTGAATCGAGCTCCCACACCATGGACAAATGGCGGCGAGGGCTCACCCACAGGGTCATCATTCATCTTGACTTTATTGAGGACCACACCGCTGCTCCCCTCGACGACTTCCTGTCGGCAGCGAACACCGTTCCGTATGAGCCGACAACAACAAGCCTCCCTCGGAACCTAGGGGCTGTTGACGGCACGCCGGAAGCGAAGAACGGGCCGAGCCACATCACCCAACACCCTCTTCGGCTGGAGACGGAGGAGGAGGAAGAACCCCCTGCTGAGGACAGTCGCTCCTCCTGCGGCCTCCGCCGACCCACCCATCACTCGGTCCAAGACGACCACCACTCCACCATGTCCCGAAGGCACAAGAACAACGACGACAGCGACGATGACCAGGGACGCTACAACCACAACAACCGTCGAGACCACAAGACCTCCAACAAGTCAGTCTTGCTTCGTCTCGGCTCCGGTAGGGACCGGGACCATTCCCCCCATCGGGGACACCATGGAGATAGCCGGGACAGCGGCCGACACCGGGTCATGTCGCTTGGGGATCAGGCCACCCCCTAGGCTCCACCACGCCGGGACCTGGCTGCTCTGTCCCCCCCCCATGCTGTCACCGGTGCTAGTGGAAGATGGCACTGACCAAGCCCTCCAAGAGCTCTTCGCTTTCTACGCCAACTCCCTGCGGGCTGCACTCCACAAGTTCTTCCATGAGGGCCACTCCCAGACCGACGCCCCACCCCCCTCCAAACGAGGACGCGAGGGGAGCCTGGCTGCGCAAAGCGGAGGCCTATGTCCAGGCGGCTTCTGAGGCCGCCACGCAGCTCGGCCTAGCACCTGGATCAGCAACCACCAAGAAGCCCAAGACAACCTGGGCAACCTTCAAGCAAGTAGTGGATCGCCTATTCGTCCCTCCTTCCCCGAAGGCAGCTCCAGATCAGGCGCTCTCTGCCGATCTTGATCTCCCAACCTAGGCGAACGTGGTGGAAAGCTCCCCTCCTACTGCTCCAATCCAGGTGCACTCCACCGACCTTGACCTCCAGAACTCCCCTCCTGCTGCTCCAGACCAGGTGCATTCCACCGACTTGGAACTCCTGAACCAGGCGTCCGTGGTGCAAGGCTCTCCTTTTGTCCCAAGTCTAGGGGCAGCCGCTGAGTTGTTGCCTGCTGCTGCTCACTCACATGAAGATCCCCTCGAGAGCTAGTCTGCCACCCAACCTGTTTGCCCGACCCAGTCCAACCAGTCGAGCAGGGATCTGAAGGTGAGAGGTTTCTCACACTGGACCGCCAGTCTGCATCAACTTCACCAAGGCAAGACACAAGGTTCCGCCCAAAGAAGACGACCTAAAAGTGGTCTTTGTTCTCCAAGCCGGCCTCGCCGATTCTTGCTGCCCCTACCCAGATTCTTCACCAATCGTGCAGCCGCCCGGCCCGAAGCGTCAAGCTCAGACGGAGCGCATGCCTCGCAGTCAAACGTAGGACAGGCTCAATGTTGCACCAGGCTCAGGAGGCTCTCACACACAAACTAGGCACCCTCCCAAAGGATCAACCACTAACGGATGAGGCGCTCAAAGTCTACATGGAATCCTTCCAGACACCTCTCCCGCAGGACACTATCGCTGCCCTCTCGCAACTCTTCAAGTTGGACTTGTCGCCTAATCGTGATAAGTGACGAAGCCTCGCAGAGCTCGAGAGATAGCACGAACCGATGGTCGAGGATCCATGAGCTCTTCTGAGGATATGACTACTCCTACTGCCGTTCCTGGAGCGCTTGTGGCAGCGGCTTAGAGCTAGTCTCTTTCCACTTGATGTTGACGACCCAGTCAGGAACATGCTCAACACCAATGTTGCTCCTGCTGCTTTTGTTGTTATGTCGTCGTCCTCTTATTTCTCTACTGCAATCTGTAAGACTGCTGCTGTGGAAGGTTGTATGATTGCTACTCCTACTGCTTTTTCTGTAATGTCGTCGTCCTCTTACTTCTCTACTGCAATTTGCAAGACTGCTACTGTGGAAAGTTGTATGACTACTGCTCCTGCTGCTCTTGCTGTAATGTTGTCGTCCTCCTTTTCTGTACTGCAATCTGTAAGACTACTGTTGTGGAAGATTGTTCGACTGCTGCTGTTGTTGGCTGCCATTGCAAGGCAGCTGTTGTTGAAGGTTGTAAGATTGCTGATGTTGAAGTTTGCCTTGCCGTCCCTTCAACCTACTCTTGTTCTGACCTCAGGGTAGGTCCCTGGACTGAGCCCTCCAGTCTTCCCTGCCTCAATTTCTGCTTCTTCCTGCGCACGCGTCCCCATTGTTCCCCCGATGCCCCTTTCTCGATGCTGCTCCTGGACGATATCTGTGGTTAGTTCGTTTCTCCAGGCTGGTGCCGGTGCCGCCAAGGTTGCCTCCTCCTACGAAGTTGGTCATCAGGTGCGGACCAACATTTGCGGCCGCGCTAGCTTCGCCAGACTCTACACCTACACGTCTCCCTGCATTTCCCACCTTAACCTCCTCTACCCCCTCGGCCTTTCTCTCCTTGGCGGATCAAATCTTGAATGAACGGTCTTAACATTAACATTATATGCTGGAACGTGCGTGGCCTCAACACCCAAGCCAGGAAAGATTCAGTGCGTGAGACCCTCATCTCAACAACTTACCACCTCGCTTGCCTCCTAGAAACCAAGTTAAGTCAAGTCGACCAAAACCTAGCTAATTACCTCGGGGGCTTCAACCTTTGGAGCTTCGCCCTTAAACCAGCAGAGGGCACGAGGGGTGTGATCCTTCTCCTCTGGAACGAAGGTTACATCGAGGTCACAAACGTGCACCAATCGACGTACAACCTCTCGGTGTTAGTGACCCTCAGAGAGTGCAACTCGCCCTTTCGCCTAACGATAGTGTACGGCCCCTCCCGAAGCCTTGAAAAGTAAGTCTTTCTCCAAGAAATCACCTCTTTAAAACCAACCTTTGGAACCAACTGGTTGGTACTGGGCGATTTCAACCTCATATATCGCGCCGCTGACAAAAGCAATTCCAACATCAATCTGCGACGCTTGGCCCAATTCCGCAACACTCTCAACACCTGTGAACTAAAAGAAATTCACTTGCAAAACAGAAAATTCACGTGGAGCAATGAGCGTCGGAGTCCTACCCTGGTCAGGTTGGACAGGGTCTTCTGCAACGAAGGCTGGGATACACTTTTCGAAAACTTCTTTCTGCAGGCGTTGTCTTCCTCAGTCTTTGACCACTGCCCCTTGCTGCTTTCCAACATCTGTAGTCCTGCCCCACCCTAAATCCTTTCGTTTTAAAAACTTCTGGATTAAGATACCAGGTTTCTTTGAAACGATACAAAAATCGTGGCTGGCCCAATGCTGGCACTCAGAGCCGATGCATCGTCTGAACCACAAGCTAACTTTCACAGCATTAGCTCTAAAATCCTGGAGTCGACACCTCTTCCCTCGACCTAAGCTTCTTCTCCACATGGCTCTAGAGCTAATTCTTCGGCTCAACGTGGCGCAAGACTTCAGGGCACTTTCGCCTCAGGAATCAGCCCTGAGGACTAGTCTCAAGAAGAGAGTTTTGGGGCTGGCAGTGATCGACCGCACCAGGAAGCGCCAAAGCTCCCGCATCACAAACCTTAGAGAAAGCGACGCTAACACCAAGTTTTTCCACCTTAAAGTAAACGGCTGAAGGAGAAAAAACCACATCCACAAGCTCCAAAACGGTCTGGGATGGGCGATCGCACACACAGAGAAAGATGTCTTAATTCATCAGCACTTTCAAGAGATGCTGGCCCCGCCCACCGCTCGCAACACACTCGCAACACAGACCTCAATTGGGAGACCATCAACCTTCCTTCGCTAGACCTTGTTAGCCTCCAGACCGCTTTCACGGAACCTGAAGTTCTCTCCGCCTTAAACCAACTACTGGGGGACAAAGCACCAGGCCTAGAGGGTTTCACCACAAACTTCTACAAGTCCTGTTGGCCAATCATCAAGGCGGACATCATGGCAGTCTTCCACAGCTTCCACTCTCCCTGCACGTCGCACCTACACCTTCTTAATACTGCTAACATCGTGCTAATCCCTAAAAAGAAAGGGGCAGACAAAGTGCAAGACTTCAGACCTATCAGCCCCATCCACGGCCTTGGGAAGTGGATCACTAAAACGCTTGCGCTTCGGGTGTCGCCTTTCCTAAACACCTTGGTTTCTCAAGCCCAGAGTGCCTTCATCAAGACAAGGAGCATCCACGATAACTTCCTCTACGTCCGGAATTTGATCAGAAGACTTCACCTTTCTAACACCTCCACGCTCTTCCTCAAACTTGACATTGCAAAGGCTATCGACTCGGTCCGCTGGGACTACCTCCTCGACCTTCTTCGGAAAAAAGGTTTCCTACTTAGATGGACAAATTGGGCAGCCGCCCTTCTTAGATCCGCCTCGTCCAAAGTCCTTCTCAATGGTATCCCCGGCAAGGTCATCAACCATGGAAGAGGGCTACGGCAAGGGGACCCACTCTCGCCTTTCCTCTTCATTTTGGCGATTGATCCCATTCAACGTCTGTTAGAGTTGCCTACAGATCTGGGATTCCTGGCTCGTACGAGGGACCATTTCGCCACCCTCAGAACATCCATTTATGCGGACGACGCAGCTATTTTTATCAATCCAATAGACTCTGAACTCCAAACAACCACCTAGATTATCCACAATTTCGGAGAGGCCTCAGGCCTCCGCACCAACTTTCAAAAAAGCACGGTGCTCCTGATCAGTTGTGATCACATAGACCTGAACTCCATCTTACAAGGCTTCCCAGCAATCCGAGCATCCTTCCCGATCATATACCTTGGTCTTCCGCTCACCCATAAAAGACTGCGCAGAGTGGACTTTCAGTCCCTTCTCGACAAAATGGGCGGAAGACTAATAGGCTGGCAGGGGCACTTCTTGACTACTGCAGGGCAAGCCACTCTGGTCAAATTCGTCCTTTCCTCGATTCCAATTTACTACCTCACGGTCTTCAAAATTCCCAAGTCAGTTCTCTGCACTCTTGACCGTTTAAGGCGTCGTTTCCTTTGGGCGGGCCACGATAACCTCTCGGGGGCCAGGTGTAAAATCATCTGGGAAAAGGTGTGCCGCTCGACCAAGCTTGGCGGTCTAGGTATCCTCAACCTCACCAAATTCTCCGCGGCCTTAAGACTTAGATGGCAATGGCAACAATGGAAGGCCCCATCCAAACCCTGGGTTGGAATGGAAACACCTGTCTTTGAGGGGACCGACCTTTTTGGCGACAACGAGATTTCCTCGGGGTCATGTCAAGCGACTTATTTCTGGCATTCAGCTTGGCTCAATGGTGAGGCTCCAAAAGACCTGGCCCCTAAGATTTTTGAAATTTCCAAAAGGAGAGATCAGATAGTGGCTTCGGGCCTCCAGAACGGATGTTGGGTATACAACATCAACACTCAGGGGGGCTTTCAGTCAATCATATCCAACAGTTCGTTGGACTCTAGTCCAAAATCAATCAAATTCGCCTGGACCTTGGCTCCCCGAACGAGATCGTTTGGGAACTAAACACGAACGGTGTCTACTCCTCCAAATCTGCCTATGCTTTGCTCTTCCTAGGTTCTACGGGGACTAATTTCCAATTCCTTATTTGGAAATCACACGCCCCCCCCCCCCCAATGCAAATCTTCTGCCCCCTTTGTAGACACACTCCAGAATCGGCCCTCTACCTTTTTGCCCAATATCGTTTCTCCTCTAGAATCTGGAAGCAGATGGCAGACTGGCTTGGATATGTGAGCCTACAACCATCCACTTGGACCCCTTGTACGAGCATCCTGGATAGGTGGTCCAATGTCGTAGAGAGAAAAGGATCCCTTGTGAAGGCTACAAGCATGACCCTAATCCTAATCACGTGGGAGCTTTGAAAGGAACGAAATTCTAGAAACTTCAACAACAAAGCCTCTTCACCTCAGCAACTCATAACGAAAATTAAGGAGGATGATAGATCTTGATCCCTTGCGGGGACCAAGAGTTTGGAGCTTTTTTCTCCCCTGTAATTTAGACCCCTTATATTTTAATCGCTTCTTTGTTCTATATCATCCTTCTCTGTTAATATAAACGGATAGCTCCCCCTCGCCGGTTTTCCTTTAAAAAAAAGACGTTAGGATGGAAGGATAGCCACACCCTCTCTCCTCCCATCTTCCGGCCGCATGTCGCAATCCGTGTGGGACGGAGAGCTCGAAGCGCAGCTTATCAGTTGAAAGGAAAAGAAGTGATCGATTGAGTGCCCTGGTCAACTATAACTAAACTAGGTTTGATTGCAAACAAAAATACAAACTAAGCTACAGGTATGTATGTTCAAGAGTAAGCAAAAGTCGCCGATCTCTAGCTAGAGAAATCCACGCCGAATTAACTCACGTACCTTTGGTCCTCGAACACGATGGTGAACGAGTTGTGCCAGTCGCCGGCGTAGATGTGCGGGCCCCGCGCGCGGGCGACGACGTTGGCGTAGGGGCCGAGCCCGTCGAATATCGCCCAGTTGTTCACGGTGGTCCTGCCCAGCCCGGTGGCGGCGTTCGCGTTGAGTATGGTCGACTGGTTCGCGTTTGGCCCGAGGACGGTGTGGTGCAGGCACAGGTTGCGGAAGTTGAGCTCGTTGTTCTCCACGAGTGGACCGCTTGGGGTGACCTGGAGATTACTGCCTGGATAGGCCATCCGCGAGTGTGGGAGAGAAACCAACGGAAATCACGACGGAACCTTTTCTTTTTGTGTGTGTTGTGTGCTGAATGCTGATCTTTCAGAGAAGGGGGCTGCAGGTGAGAGGGTATTTATAGGATGTGTAGGACCAAAAAGATAACTAGAGAGGGGTGAATAGACGTTTTCTCTTTTTTTTATCTCGATCGAACTCAACACTACTTTCACTTTAATAACTATAAAAGCTATAAAGATCTGTATACAAGCACAGCGAATGACCTGTGTTGAATCCGATCAAACCCCGATGCAAAAGACCAAAAACATCTCACAACCGCATAGAAAGATGCGCCAGGAATAACAAGCTTGCTATATATATGAGATGAATAGTAACAGCACAAGATGTAATTAAGAAATAAATTAAGGCACTGCATGTAAATCAATTGAAATCCCTAGTTTCTGGTCAACAACTAGTAGGCAGCAATCACTGGCCTCTGTTTTTGCACAAGACAATATCCTCCAGTGTCAGCACGCACAAGCAAGAGCCGCACAAAACCAAACAACAAGTTGCAGCCACTAGCAGAAAACAAAAGAGGTCACAGAGCTATCGATTCATCAGTCACAACAGGAAGGGCGCCACGGCAATAAACAAAACTGAACAGCAAACTGCAGCACGCACAGCAATTAAACCAAGGTCTCATGCGCATCATTGATGGCAGCTAAGATAAACAAATGCAAGCTCTAACCAAAAGCTGTGAGTTTTACAAACCGATGGGACAAGCCAGAAGCTACAGCTGCCAATGGTCTACAAGCTGCCGCCCTGCTCCGAATTTTGCGGTCGCTACAGGCGCCGTCTGATCTCTCACGCACGCAAGAACAGTCGCCGCCCAGGGGAATTGCTTTTCTGCCCGGGTGCACCAACAAGCGCTGCCGGGGCTTTTTTTTCAGACTGCACCCAGACTCAGCAGCGCGAGAAGAAATCACAGTCAAGGCGAAAAACAAATAAACAAAGCAGAAAACAAAACATCGCAAGCCGCCACGATCACCTAATTGATGCGCACATCACCCTTGATTAAGTAGCGAAGGGACAAGCAGAATTGCAACAGGAACCGCTGGCAATAAAAGCCGAATCCTTGATCGGATCAATGGAGGTAGCCAAGCAATAGAAAATACAAGATGCAAAGACTCAGATCTGACAAGCACAAGCAGCAGCTGCCGTCCAGGAGCTCCGGTTTCTGACTTCAGTCGAAGCTGCAGGCCGCCGCCGCCAAGATCCGGTTATTTCGGGCTCTCAACAGGTCAGTGTTCAGGAGCATAAGCACCAACAAGGAACCGAGCCGACCAGCACTCAGAGAACAAGCAGTAAACAAGAATAGATTCAATGCAAACTGCAACAGCATCAAAGCAGAGTGCTAGATCTCTACACGCATGGGGGCAGCCATCAATCACAATTGGCAGCCAAAGCAATAAAGAAAGCCAAAACAGCAAAACGCCAGATCGGATCAACTCAATGAATAACAAAGCGATTTTGGTTTACAAAACACGGCCACACGCTGCCACTTTTGATCTGGACTTCTCAGGAGGACGCTGCTCCTACAGGCACTCATTTCTTGGGAGCACAGGCGCCGCCGCAGGTTCCCTAATTCCTACCAAGCGCACGATCTTTTGGGGGCGCCGCCACCAAAGGCTCCCCTTTTTCTCTTAGCAGCGCCAACCTAAGATATCCCATCTCAGCTCCTTTTATAGGGCAGCCTCTAACCCTAAAAACCTTAGAGAAGATTTACCCTAATGGGTTTCTGTTAATGCTCAATATCAACGGAACATACACGCACGCAAATTAAAGCGTCGTCTTCAATTCTCTTGACTTAAACCACTTCCTTTGCGCCGTCTCGCGCCGTGGTTTAGCCAAAAGGTCACCAAGATGGTATTTGATAAAATTACCAAAATACCCCTTCTCGATCCTTCTCCAAAAGACTGAGTCCATCTACGCTAAGCACTCGCCTGCTTTGCCACGTGTAGGTTGATCAACGGCTCCATGTCATCAAGTCTCTCCCGTTCGGATCCCACCGGCACCACTGAGCACTGGCAACAACTCCCGCGCCGCTTGATCCAACCAGTCGCACCGAACTGCCTGTTCGGTCATCCTTGTCCATTCTGCGCCATGCTTGAATTCATTGACCTCACCGGACATCCTTGATCGTTTTGGACCTCAGCTCTCCAAGCTTAGTCCCGATCCTTCTCGCCGTTGACCTTCAAGCCACCTACACAAAAATAGACAAGCAAACACGAATCCGGGAACAAGTTCTTCACAACTTGACCCACGTTAGCCAAAACATGCAATATGCAACACATATGCATTAACAAATATGGATATGACCTATCCCAAAATCAATTCATAACTAACATTTTCAATCAACACAAAAGCCGGTCAGACCGCCGCTGACCTGACAGCTTTTCTAACTTCGCCGAAAACGCGTGAAACTTCAAACCATCAAAGCCATTGCCAATTGTTTCATCATCCTAAGATCATGAGCATATCCCCATGATATCCACAGGACGCTTGGGCATGTGTGGAAGAAGTGGCACTGAGTACTGGAGCAGTGATCTCCATGCGTGCGTACGTGTCGCAAGTGTGGCCACGTCCTCCATTTCTCGTTCCTGCTTTCAGCAGCATTAATTGATGATGGCACCACCCCTGGCAGCCTGTGCATATGCGTGAGAAATGTGGATGACAGGAGCATGTAGTAGGCGACGCCCACACTGTAGCACCGAGATATATTAACTGTAGTAATTTTACTGTGGCAAACACATTGTATGTATTTATCTTGACCTATGATTTTTTTTTTCAGACGATGGAGATCGTTTCTAATGTCATGCACTATAGATTATCTATATTGAATGTTTCAATACCTAGCATCTAAATCTGTATGTATGGTAGTAGGAGAATACGATTTTAGTTCAAGAGAAGTTTCTCTTCTCTTGCCTCCAATATTGGAATGAATGATGGAGCATGTGAGTAGTGATACTCTCGGAGCGATGGAGCATCTTTTTTAACGTAATATTTTTTTACAAAAGAGATCATAAGACCTTGAATTTTACAGCAGCGGAAACAACAAATGGTAAACTCTAAGTGGTGGCCCATCAAATTGCCCACTGGCATTCAACTGGGGAGCGCAACCTAGTACTCCTGGTGTCCTTCATCAAAGCCACATGCGAAGTAGTCGTAGTTGTTCTCGACATCATTGAAGGCTTCTAAGATATGTTTTGAGTGAAGTATGTGAGTACATAAAGTACTCCGCGAGTCTTGGGAAATGTGCATATGTATAGCTTTAACAAATGAGGCTTAATGGTTCTTTTGCATAAAGCAATATTTTAAGTTTCAACAGTTTTTCATAAAGCACATTTGACAAAGACTAGTTTCGATAAATAAATTAATTGTATCACTAGTAAAGGTTTTAGCTACCAACTACTAGTATCAATGCTCTTAGTCGCAAAGGTTCAAAGGCCAAAATATCTACCCAAGAGTCCCACTTCTCTCGGGTTTCCAAAATTCAGTCTTTTGAAATCAAAAACCAAAATCTACCATGTGAAAATGCACCTTGCCTACCTTTGACCGTGGGCACGGCTATTCGAATAGTTTTACACTCTACAGAGGTTGTACAGCTTGACCCACAAGAGATAATCATCTTATATTGTCCGTTTAATACACTTTCGAGGTGTGCGACTAAGAGATTATCACAAGGTATTACAATACCATGCTCTAACACCAACCTGCCTGATGAGCTTAACCCCAAGTCTGGACGTCATTTACCAGCGACCCGGAACTCACCGTCGTGGGGAATAACCTGTCCAGACATGGATGTTTGTTACCATCGTCCGAAGCAAACCCCGACAAACATGGAGGTTCCTAACCATGCTGCACGTCCCAAGAAGAAACACCTATCAACTACAGCCTACAGGCGTAATGTTAGAACATAGTAAATTAGTTGGCTAAGTCCTTCCCATTTAGGATATGTGGTTGTACGGTATTGCTCAATTTGGATAGTCATAAGCGTCGGTCTTTGATATGACTTGGGCGAAACATAACACAATACAAGTTCTCGTGCTTTAGCTGCACCCGCCTGAACTTACCACCCACCCAAGTCTAAATAGATTTTCACCATTTTATTTTATTTTGAAAACCAACGGCAATACCTATTGCCATACATTTCTCAAACTGATTTGCATAGATAGTAATAATAATTCCCACCCATAGGATATACAGGACCAAAAAGCATGTATAAGCAATTCTACCGTATCAAACTATTCTGCAAAATTGTATTCAATAATGCAGAATTTCTACGCTAAGGTTACAAAGGTACATGATAACAAATATCAAGAATGACAATAACAAGCTTTAGGTTTTTAACTAACAACCTACAGTTTAAAATTATCATTTAAATAAAATAGCAATGCATAACTTTAAAACTAAAAACATAATTTACAAATCATAGGTTCAAATTGGTCAAAGGAGACTCACCTTCGGTGACGTTGGAGGTAAGCACTTCCTGTTGATCCAAATTCATGTCGGTGACGTCGGACTCTACACGTGCGAATCAGACCAAATAAATAACAGAAATTAATTGAAATTCAAAAATTACAAAATAAATACTGGAAGTAGAGAACGAATTTAGATGAATTTAGGAGAAAGAATTGATGAATTTGGAGTTTGTAAGAGAGAGAACGAATTTCTAGAAAATCAATTCTCTCCAAAAAAAAATGGACATGTACAAGCTAGACCGACTAGATAACTGCTACTGGATGACTACTATTTCAGGAATTTGCTTATTCGGTTCTTATAGAGAAGAGCAAAGTATTTGTGTGCATGACAAGGAGGGTCCATAAGCTAGAGATAACAGAGAATCAAAGAAAGGAATGGAAGGGGAGAAGTCTATGACCGTTGGGTCCATTCAGTCATTGACACAAGAAATGAACACAAGAACATAACAGACAACAGCAACAAAAACTAGTTTCACAGCACTGAAAGCATCTAGGCCCCTAAAAATTGTTTTGGTAATTAATGATAATATGTGAATATGGGATTAACGTGTTTATTGAGTATTTACAAGGTTAAGTCCCATTGGTGAATTTGATGACGTAAGGATGTATGCCAAAGGATAACATGAAGATCTACATGGCTTGAAGACAAGGTACAAGTAGTCAAGGATCCGTTTTCCATTTTACCGGTCTTATGAGATTTGGTTGGAAGACCGGATTATAAGTTAAATACCGTACTATTAAGAGGGATCATGACTAGTAGCTTGATAGCATGTTCTTGTGCCATATGGATCAATTTAGGATCATGCATGCATTTGAATTTGAACTTGAAATTGAATTTGAAAGCCTTAGTGCATTTGTCAGAAATCGGTAGTACCGCGGTTATAATGGCGGTTGTACCGCTTGGTGCGGTATGACCGCGCTTCCCTTGGCGGTAGTACCGAATTTTGAAGGTATCTGCCAACTGAGCGCAAATGCGGTATGACCGGCTCCTTGAGCGGTACTACCGCATTGCGGTCGTTCCGATTTTTAGTTGGCGGTTCATTAAAAATAGTACAAGTGCATTTTGGCTCAGAAACCCTCCTTGAGAATCGGTCATTCCGCATCTATGAAACGGTTGAACCGCGATGCGGTTGTACCGATTTTTGTATAGCGGTTGGACTTTTCCAGAGGGCATGTAATTTCAGCGTTTTGGAAACCCTTCAATCGGTTGTACCGCTCGTCAATACGGTACGACCGGGCAATGCGGTTGTACCGGAGTTTAGTTGGCGGTCGTACCGCTCGAGAAATTCCAACGGCTATGTCAGAACATTAAATGCAACTGTTATAGTCGTTACGGTGCTCCGTTACAAGAGCGGTTGTACCGCATCTTGAACAGCGGTTGTACCGATTTTCTCTGAAAGTTTGGGGACTCCTCCCCAACGGTCATATTTGTTGGTGGGGGTTATAAATACCCCCCCAACTGCCCTTGGACAGGGTGCTAGTGAACATTTAACATCCTTAGAGCCTTGAGAGCCAAGTGCATTCACTCAATACCAAAATTCCTTTGTGCATTCATTGTGAGGTTGTTGAGTTCATTCAAGTGCATCAATTCATTCTAGATTGATCCTATTGCACTTGAGCGCCGTCAAGCGAAGGTCTTGGTTTATTACTCTTGGAGTTTTGCCGAACTCCTAGACAGCCTTAGCGGTGGAGCACGGTGATCTCTTCAAGAAGTTTGTGGAGAGGCCCGGTGCAAGCTTGCGAGTGGTTTGGTGTTCACCATCTCCGGAGCGGAGGAAGAATAACCACAGTGATTGAGGAAAGGCTTAATTCGTGGAGCCGGCTTGAGTTGTCAAGCTTCCTCAACGTGGACTAGTGAAGACCGGCAAGTCTTCGATACCACGGGAAAACATCGTTGTCTCATTATGGTTACTCCTAGTCTTTACATTTCTGCATTTATATTTCTAGCTTGTTTATTGTGGTTGAATTGCTTAGCTAGAAGTGTAACTTGTTTAGACTAAGTTATTAATTGGCTTAAATTATTAAATTGTTAGAAAGTTTAAAAACCTCCTATTCACCCTCGTTTATTCAGTTATCCTTGATCCTACAAGCACGTCCAGGACCGATCGGCCATGGCGGCGGCGGCGGTGAGGAGGCCGACGGGGCGATCAGCGAATGGGCAAAATGGAACCCCGGCAAGGTCCTCTATCCAATGGTGGTGACGGTTTGGCCGGAGACGGAGCGAGGCGGCGGCGGCGGTGTTCGGAGCACACGGACGGCGGCGGCACACGGGGGCACGTCTCTCCAGCGATGCTCTGGCGAAGACGAGGGAAGCACGATGTAGAACATGACGACGCGAACCTTATGGTGGTGGTGGCTCGGGGAGAGGACCATTGATGGCGACGCAGTCCGACGGAGGAGTTTCGATGATGCACAGTCGTCGACGAAATCCAGGCAAATGGTGGGGAGATAGAGGTTGGGGTTTGAGGCGAATCGAAAAGGAGAGTGAGGGACATGCGATGCTCTCTTTATACTGTGAAGGTGGTGCTCCAATTGACAGGAAACGTTTGGAGAACAAATGAATAGTTTCAATGCAAAAGAGAAACGGTAAAATTAATTGCAAGGAGTGGAGGAAACGTGCAATTGATGGCATGGCATCGTGGGTGAGGTTATTGCCAATGTTTCACTTCAGACGGAATCATTTTTAATGGCTTGAGTGAGGAGAAAGAAGGAGAGAGGTGGCGACAGCCATTGATGGAAGTCAAGCTTAGGCTCTCGGTGGTTGGGCTAAGGCACGACCAGTAGGGGCGGGCGGGGCGGGGGGCGGGGCGGGGCGAGGTGGTCGGGTCGGGATGGGGGCAACGCTCGAGGTTGTCGGTGGTGGCCGGCCAGAGGTTGGTTGGTCAAGGACCATCGCACGGAAGAAATGCAAAAGAAAACATGTTCTCGGGAGGAAGATGATGGAGGAGAGAGAAAGAAATAAAGAATATCAAAATAAAAGAGAAGATGCAATCAATTGAAAGAAAAGGAATGCTAGCAACGCATTGGAAAGCTTTGTGCAGTTAAGCATGCTGGCAATGGAGTAGAATTTCAGGAATTCGATTTTTTTGTATATATTTTTTTAAAGAGAAAGAGATAAGTGCAAAAATAGATTGGACCGAGAAACTAGAACGAATATTTTTCTAGAGATTTGAATTTGAATTTTTAGAATTGGAATTTGAATTTCGAATTTAGATTGGAAATGGAGTTTAGGAATTTGAGTGGGAAATTGGAATTTTGAGATTTCCTTCCAGAATTACACATAAAATACAGATAAGATCCTAATAAAATCCAGACATTTTTAATTAATTAATTTGAAATTAAATTTTAGAGAAAGCGAATTTTGGGATGTTACAACTGTCTCTCCCCCTGCCCCTGCCCTGCCCTGCCTCTGCCTCTTCCTCTTCCTCTTCCTCTTGGTGTGGCGTTTTGGCCGGTTTTCAGGCTGCATATGCCACACGCCCGTGTCATCTTCTTCTCTATTGGGCAGCAGTAAGCTCTGGTTTGTCATCGGCATGTTTGCGTCTCTTAGGCCGAGACAGAGGTGGCATAGATGGATTGATCGTCGGGTCATCCGCTTCATCGGGCTCAACAGTCTCGGCAGCCACCGGGCCATTGTCATTGGGTATGCTATCAAGTTGCACCCAAAGTGCCTTGAGGACCTCCATGCATATATCATATGCAAGACTCGATCTACACCCTGACCTTACGATGCTATCAAACTGCACCAAGTAAGGTGGAGTGCCGATACATCTTAGTCTCCCCGTCGTGACCGACCTGCATGAGTTGTGCTTGTCATATGGCACATCCACCCTTGCATTCCTCGTGTACCTACGGAGCATGTAGCGGCTAGGGATACCCTCGACCTGCAAGTGGGTGAATGTCCTAACTAGGTGCGCACAGAAAAGCCCTAAAGGGAAATTCAAAATAGAATTAACAGTAAATTGTATAGCTATGGACAGAAAAAATGACACTCTGTATCCTACCAATGATGCTGAGTAATTATAATAGTTTGGGACAGTAAATGTTAGAATGTGAGATAGTAAAAGCACCTGTGTGCTCCCACCATGTGCATTCGCATCCATAGCTACCAGAATCTTCTTCTGACAGCACCTTGAAATTATGCCGCGACCATGCAAACGTTGTATACTCCTTCCTGTGAGATATGAGATATATGCCATCTCGGGTTGTGTCAGCCCGGATGTTGTAACATCCCAAAATTTCAATTCTACTAAAAAGAAATTTTAATTAATTTCCTTGCATTTTCTGGATTTTAAAATGGTTTACGGTTTCCCCTATTTATTTTGAAGCTAAAAAAATTGTTTGCAAATCTAAATACTAATTTTAAGTTGGAATATTTTCTTTGAGTTCAAAATAATTCTGGGCATTTTTGTGATTTTTTCTAGAATTTTTGAACTCTATTTGCTATTTTCTAAAAACCTATTTGAATTCTTGCAATTTCTGTAAATCAAAAAGCATTAAAAATCCGGATTTAACTCTCGGCCCAAATCTCTTTCCTCCGGCCCAATACATTTTCTTTCCCAGCCCAACCTGCTTTCTTTTTTCCTCACTTTTTCTTTTCTCCGCATCATTTCCCACACGCCCAACCGCTATGCATCGGGCGTGTTCCCGCCTCCTCTCTCTCCCTCGACAAAGGGCCCGCCGTGTCAGCTTCGTCTCCTACCTCCAACCGCGCTCGCGTTGCCACCATTTTGGCCACTTCTACTCATAATGACGGACGTTTTCTCTCACGATCGTGCGCATTAATGCTCACGATCTCCACTCTGTCTCCTGCCTTCATTCATCCATTGCAAAATCACCTTAATGGCCACTTTCACCACCGATGAGTTGAGGCCCGCACATGATCTCCCTCTCTGATCATCCCCTCACCCTATAAAAAGGGAGCACCCCCTTTGTAATCTCCCCCTCGTGCTCTCACCGTAGCCCTAGCCCCTCTCACTCTCTCATCTCACCGGAATTCGAGTTTGAAGCCATCGGTCCCCGAGGTGCACCACCGTCGAATATGCCGTCGTTGATTGTACCACCGTTGTTGGAGCTTCGTCCTATTTGACCGCATGTGAAGCTTCGATGGTCCATGCTTTACGTCATACGCGTCGTCTCGTCGCCGGAGGATCACCGAAACGCCTACTTCCTTGTTGACCCGAACGCGCCGCAGCCTTTCTTCTTGGTCGCCGGCTACCCCATCACATCTCACCACTTCTTTGGTGCGTACAAGGTCCAAAACGTCCCCCTATCTCTTTTATGCACACTCATGCTCGTCGCCGGGGCACATAGCGCCGGCGGCCATAGGGTCCCGAGCGCTGTCGCCGTCACGAGGCGCCGTGGCCACAACGTGGCGCCACCTGGTAGCCACATGTGTTGTTTGTGTCTTGGTCCTAGTCAGTGCCCACGTGGCCTCTTGCGTGGCTACTAGCGTGGCGCTAGCCACTATGCTGTGCGCCTACTCCACCGTGGACCGGGGCATTTCTGTGGACTCGGTCCATAGACCGAGGGCCCACATGTTAGTGACCATTAGGAATTTCCCATAGAAAAATAATTCAGCCAAAATAGAATTTCAGCTGTTGACATCATGCTTGCATAATATTTAGTATTTCCTTTAGAAAAATAATTTCTTAATTCCAGAATTTTGAAATTAGGGCATTTTCTTTAGAATTCAAATTCTAAGTACTCATTCTCCTTTGTACGAGCTCCGATTCCAATGATTTAGATTTCTAAATTCATCTAAAATCCTAATCTAGCTAAATATATAAAAATAATAAAATTTTGAGTTCATTTTAATTTTATTTGAATTTGGCTTATTTTCACGTATAGACTTCGACGACTCCAGAGAGCTCGATTTCTTTGCGGAGTCAGACCAACAAACACTTGAGCAAGGCAAGTTACATTTATTGATCATATTTGAATCGTGGTAATTTAAATTCTGTTTTAAATTATTACTGCATGCCTATTTGTATTCAATTTAATTTAAATTCCTATTTTTAAATTATAGTTATTCCCAATTCCATTGTATAGCTAATTTTGACATTGAAACAAACTTACTTGTCACCTTAGATAAAACTTAGTTGATGCACTAGTATGAACTAGGAATATTTGGGAAAATTATATGCCTAATCATGCTTTGACAAAAAATGTTCAATTTGGGAATTTCAGCCAAATGTTCAACCATAGTTTAAAAATGAATCTATGGCATTGGTATGCCGAAGAAAATTTACAAATGATTTTAAAAAATATATATATAATAAAAAATGGTTTAGACTAGGGAGAAATGGATGTTAGGTTGGTGCAAGTCAATGCACCTAATCGAATCATTTCAATAATCGAAACCAAGGTTTTACTGGAAGTCGCCCAAGTTGGGTAAGGTCCGCTCTTCGAGCCGCTTTTTGCAAAGTCATTTCATACTACCACAAGTCTGCTATGGGTTAGACCTAGCCAAATAATTTATAACGTTCCACTATTAGTTGTGCCATATTGATGTATGGGTATCGGTTAGACAGTATTCCCACTTAGCACAAGAGGGGGATTTCGGCGGGTGGTTAGCCCAAGGGAAGTAAAACCTTAGCGAACATAACAACTTTGGGATGAAGCATTGTAAAAGTCTTATGATAATCACTTAGGCACACGCCTACAGAAGCGTGTCATGGCCAATATATTAAGTTGATTATCTCTTGTGGGTAAAGTTGTACCACCTCTGCAAAGTGTAAAAACTATTCAAATAGTTGTGTCCACGGTCATGGACATGCTGAGCAAAGCCACTCCAAGTTAGATTTTGGTTTTGGTTTTCAAAATAATTTTGACACAAATGATTTAGGATGGTTAATCCTTATGGGAATTTGGGTGGTTAACCATGTGATAGGAGGGTATCCTTCATCAGATTTGTATGGAGGTTATCCTACTATAAAACTTGAGAATTTAGAAATCAAAAATGGATTTTAGATATAGAATAACTGCTTTAGAACTTAGTACAAATATTTAAAATGAAAACATCGCTTTATGCAAATTTCACCCATGTAAGCCTTCCTTTGATAAATCCCTACATGCATTATAATCTATTATTAGGTGTAACTTGCGGAGTATGTTTCATACTCACCTTGCTTAATAAAATTGTTGTTCAGGGGAGGATTATTTCATTGCTAGTGAGGATCTAGATGACTAGGCGTGTGACCCTAGATGATTGCCCGTGGCGTATCGTGTGGCTTACTACTTTATTTATGCTTCAACTGTACTTTTCTTTTGGCCTCATGCCCTTTTGCAATATAACTCTGATAATATGAATAAAATATGTGATGTGGACTTGCTATCATTTTTATTTAACAGTGTACAATAGTTGTTCATGGACTAGTGTGAGAAATATAGAGAATTCTAGATCCTTCTACTCCCGGGTTCGACAAATGCGGAGGGTTGTACTAGAGAAGTATCCTTGTACTCCTTAAACACCACAGGTGTGTATACCCTGCTCAGCTGCTCATTGAATGGGAATAGAGTGCCCCTCACTGATTGGCTCTGTGAGCACGCAAGACCAAACATGACATGCAGTAGACACATAAACAAAATGAAGTAATTCTCAATATGTCTTGCAGTAAAAATGGATCGGGTTCGCCATGTACTGATCACAACAGCCTTAACAGTAAATCTTGTACTAAGGGGAACTAAATGCTTATATAACGTAGCGTAAAATCTTTACGTACCCTAGAGTAGTGTGTCTCCTGAGACTCGGAGTGCTTCCTATTCTATAGCACCCGGTGCATCTTACGCACAAATTGGTGGAACGAAGTCATGTTATCCATGAAGTTCTGCTTGTCCATCTTGTTCATACTCTCGCTTCTCTGTGTGGATGTCATCTTGCCGCAGTACATATCCTTGAAGTACGTCGCGATCCATCGTTCATGCAGGTCAGAGAGATTAGCAATGGCGTGGCTATCCTATGGGTCGTATTCTCTTACCAGCTCCTCTCACGCATTTTCGAATTCCCTCAGAGTAAGCAGATGGTTTATGACAGAAACAAAATGCCCCTTCAGTCCTTTTGCATCGTGTATAACTTATTCAGGAGCTGCTTGTACTTCTTCAGCACGTGCCACCCGCACAGCCTATGGTGCATGTCGGGGAAGACGCATGGAATGGTCGTGGCCATCATTGGGTCCTGATCTGTAGTACACGCAAACACAAGAAGCAGTAAAAATATGTCCAACAGACACAGTAAACATTAATCGAAACAGTTAAAATCAGCTTTTTTGGTACACAGTAAAAGTAAAAACACATGCGGTAGTCAGTAAATGTGTTCAACAGATGGAGTAAATATGATGAACACAGTAAACAAAATCACCAGTTAGTATGCAGATGGGGTCCTTGCCCTCCATGCAAGTGTAGAACGTCCTGAACAACCACTCGAAGGATGTTGACTTCTCATCCCAAAGTAACACAACACCGAATATGGTGTTTTGCAGATGGTGGTTGGAGCCAACAAACATAGCCAAAGGCACCTCGTACCAGTTGGTTTAGTACATCATGTCAAAAGTGACGACGTCTCCGAAGTCAGCGTACTCTGCACGGCAGCTCACATGGTTCCAGAAGATGTTTTTCAGAATGTCATTATCATCTACCTGTAAGTCGTAGTAGAACTTGTCATTTTGTGCTCGACATTCCTTGAAGAAAGCCATCATCTTGTTTACATCGTCAACGTGATCAGCGCGCGTATTCGCAGCCTTCCTAAGATCGATAGTAATATGGATCATAAAAATACAGTAAATCTACGCAGGTATGTAGTAAAAGGAGTTTATAAAAAAAAGTACAGTAAATTGCTATGGTCGCAACAATAAAGATAGTGAGGGCACACAGTAAAGACTCGTTTTCTAGGTCGCGAGCAGTAAAGATAGTGAGGGCACACAGTAATGCTACCAAGGACGGCGTCCTAGCTAGGGGATGGTTGTGCTCCAACACAACCCTTTCGATACAGACGGAGGTATCCTTCAGGCTCTTCCTCAGCTTCACGAAGGCCTTGCACCCAATCCTTTTCGAGGTTTTGCAACGTTTTACGTTCCTTCTCTGGCATGAAGTAGTCGTGTTTCCCTTCCAGACTGTAATTGAACTCTTTGATCGTCTTCTTGCTCCTGTTCTTCCTGACTCCAAACCCAGCATGTCACGCGTATCGATAGTAGAACTAGTAAGCCTCATCCAAATTCTCGAACCTCATGCAGATCTGCAGCACCATATGGCTTGGGACATCTGCGTCCTGATACCAGCAAATCATAGTTGACACAATAATCTCTACCAGGAAAGCCAGCAAAAGATAGATATAGAGGACAGTAAAATCGGCTATACAAGAACAGTAGGGGAATATGACAGTAATAAAATGATGTGCTGATAGTAAAAGAGTGCAAAAATAACGGTAAAAAAACAACATACGTGAGTGAATGACTGATCCGTGTTTGTTGTCCTCATCTGAGTCGAAAAAACAGCGAGGGTGGCATTAGGACCAAGGTGTGGAGTAGAGGATCCCGGTTGTCTAGGGGTTTACTACTAGAGTGACAACGTTTACCGGCGGCATAGCTGTCTGCGTCGAGGAACTCGGTGTGTCCGTCGTCCCGCCAGGCATGGAAGTAAACGATAGGGGAAATATGCATCCGCTAGAGGCAGATCTGATTGACACGGGCGACGGCAACAGAGTACCGCCGATCGGGGTGCCCTCGCGCCCACGCGGGGGACGACCTCGAGTCATTCTCCCTACCGATTCGTCGAAAGGGGATGACGGGCGGGGAAGGGTTGTTGATCAAGTACGTGGATGGGTGGCTTTTTACGCTGATCATATTTGTGCCGGATTTTACGTTCGGCTACGTAGGGAGTGCGTTTGGTGGGAGACATGGGATTGCACGCTTTTTATTTGGCGGTGCGGGAGGACGTGGTCTCTATTTTTTTTTTGTAGTTGTGATCACGTGAACATAGCAGGAGCTTTTTGTTATACAATAAAAGACATATTACAATAAAGTAAAACATAGTAATACGAGCAGTAATTACAAATATACAATTAACAGTAATACTTCGGGGACTTTACAGTAATATAGCTCGAACCAGACAATAAAACCACATCGCACCAATGGTGTAATCCGTACTGCACATCAGTAAATGCGTGGAGGACAAAATGCAGGGAGTCGGTAGTAAAAAATAGTTCGGAGATACGAGGGAGGGAAATGTATCTACATGTGCTTTCGGGACATTTTTTACTGCCGGTACATGTGATTCCAGGTCATTTTTTACTGTCGAACGTGGTGTGGTGCACGGGTTTTACTCTCGGTTCCAGGGGAACCGATTTTTACTAGCGATAGGGGTTCTCCCGAGCCTTTTACTATCGGTTCAAGGGAGTGTGAGGCGGGGGGGGCTTGGGTTGGCATGCCGCGCGTAGAGCGGTCCTAGTTGCATCACACACGCAAAATAAGTTATTCTATGCTCAGGGGCTGAATAGTGCTACCGTGTGTGTGTGTGTATAATTGTAGTAAAAAAATTATTTTGTAATGAATAAAACAATGTTTACGAGGTAGACAATAGATATCGAGTTTTAAACAAAAGTGGTAAATAAAGCATAGGCAAGATAGCATATTGAGTTCTTTTACATCTAAAACTTGTTAGGAAGTAGATGTAAACTTATACACTAAAAAGGTATTTCGGTAATGAAACATCTATAATTCTATTTTGTTTGATCTAGATTCTTACTATTGTTGTGATCTTGGTGTTGATATATATTATTTGATTGCTGAAAATACATTAAATTGACAAATATTTTCATCACATAAACTTTGTTTCAGTTGCTGTTATGCGAACGATTTAAGGGTATTTTGTGTTGCGAGAAATATTCGTGAACGTATTCATTTCGATTCATGTTCGCTTCGTATTTGTATTCAACATTATTCGTATTTAACATTATTCGTATTTGTATTTGCGATATTCGTATTCGTATTCGCATCTGGAAAAAAAAATGGATATATATTCGTAGGGCCAGGGAACAAATCAAATCCGGACGGATAACAGCTCTGCAGCTGTTACTGTAACGACTGTACTGATTTGTTGTAGTACTTGATCCAACCCATCCAAAGTTTGATCAAATCATCCAAAAGTAATTCAGAGAATCAGAGTTTAAAGGATCATCTTCCCTACTCCCTACTAATCATACCAGTTGTGTTGTTCGTGTGCTTTATGGTTCTATTACACTGGTGGAGGGCCCAGATTAAGGGTGGAAAAATAAACTTGAAACTCGCGAGCCAGCTTGACTCGTTAAGAGCTCGGCTTGAACTCGGTCCCTTAACGAGCCGAGCCGGCAATTTAGCTCGTTTTCTTAACGAGCTGAGTTCGAGCTAGCTCGCGGGTTGCTCGTTAAACTCGTTAAAAAACCAGTACAGTTGGGCAGTAGTACCAGACCAGTCCAACCTAACAACCCTTAGACGGTCCAGGAAAGTTCAAGCCTTAAGCTGTGATCTCTTGACTTTCTAAAAATTTTATTAGGCTAATTTTCCTTTTTTAACGAGCCTAACGAGCCCCAAACTGTGATCTCTTAACTTTCTTAACGAGCCTAACGAGCTTAACGAGCCGAGTTCGAGCTTTTTACGGAGGCGAGCCTGATATTCTGCTCGTTAGCTTAACGAATCTAGCCGAATCGAGCTCATTTTCTTAATGAGCTTTACCGAGCCGAGCCGAGAGCTCGTTATCCACCCCTAGCCCAGATTAGAATGTCCGGTGGCTCCACAAGTCGGCGGTTAACTCTGCCCTTCATTAGCGTAGTCAACAAATCAAGCTCATTAACAGTCAACAAGTCAAGCTTGAATAAACAAAATGCACCAAAAGGCCCCACTCCTCCTCCTCGTCCACCTCGCTGCCACCGTCGCCGCCGGCGAGCCCACCACCACCACCCTGATCGCCACCCCGACGACTCTGACCAAATCCGACCGCTCGATCACCATCCAATGGTCCAGCCTCCCAACCCCGAGCCCCCTCGACTACGTAGCCGTCTACTCCCCGCCGTCCTCCGGCGACCTCGACTACCTCGGCTTCCTCTTCCTCAACGCCTCCACCTCCTGGCGCACCGGCGCCGGTAGCTTCACCCTCCCGCGCCTCCCCGACCTGCGCGCCCCCTACCAGTTCCGCCTCTTCCGGTGGCCGCCCGGCGAGCGGTCCCAGAACCCGCGCCTAGATCAGGATGGGGACCCTCTCCCGGACGCGCGACACCGCGTCGCGATCTCCGGTTTGGTCGCCTACGAGAGCGCCGCCGGCGCGCGGCCGCAGCAGTTGCACCTGGCGTTCTCCGACGAGGTGGACGAGATGCGGGTGGTGTTCGTGTGCGGTGACGGCGGGAGGAGGGTGGTGAGGTACGGGCTGGCCGGCCGGCGTGAGGAGGAGTGGGAGGAGGCGGCGACCGAGGCGAGAACGTACGAGCGGCGTCAGATGTGCCACTACCCGGCGAACGACAGCGTCGGGTGGCGGCATCCCGGGTTCGTGTTCGACGGCGTGATGAAGGGGCTGCAGCCTGGGAGAAGGTACTTCTACAAGGTATATGCATGTACTTTTATCTGCTTAAGCACGAGGTTTTGATTGTGAGTGCTAATTTTGTGTGCATTGTAATCTGGGAGTTCAATTTGTTAATAATAGAGCTCAATTAAGTCAGATCGAATGAATCTGGGAGTCGTAGATAAGCATTAATGAACTGATCAGTTTGAGCGTGGGGTTTGATGTCGCTTGTTTGTCAGAGATTAATAAGATTTTGGTTCATACTGCAAATTTTGTCTGTGCATGGTGAATTCAGTGGTTTAATTTGTGAATTATGGAGTTGTATGTGTTGAGCTTCTGGCTGGCACAAGAAATTGACTGTTCGATTGGGTGAATCTGGGCGGAGCTATCCTTTCTGGATATTCTAATAAAGCATCAAATTTTGATTTGGCATATGGCATTTTTGGGGTTAGAAAGGTACTAGTTTTAGTGTGAAACTTCAGTTCAGGATACTTGTTCGGAGTATAAGTTAAGATATGCTCAGTTTCCTGTGTAGGAGTGCACCACTTTTGTGCTTGTTATGTTATCTAATAAATGCTCTATAGTTACATTTTAGTATAGGTGAAGTGTTTGCTGGTTTGAAATCCCACAGATGGAGAACTGTCATTATATCCATGGTTGTTAGGACGCCTAAATAATTACTGTGGATCAAGAGATATGTGCAGCATAGGTTGACGTAAACACATGGTTCTTTTCTGAAGTAAATTGTAGCAGAGTACAGTATAGTCTATTTATGTTAGGCATCATATGGTCTGCATAAGTTTTTGGTTGTCATTAACATAAAGGTAAAGCTAGGACAAAAGGTTGACTTTTTTTCCTTGATGCTTAAGTCTGAAGCTTAAACCCATGTTTAAAGAACTTTAAGCCAGTAGAAGATTGCTCCTGGAGCTATGTGCTGTGAGACAAGCTAAGCTACGCCAAAGCAAGGTCTTGTGCTTCAATATCCATATTTTCCAGCCGTAACTGAGCAACCATTATGAGCATTCTGTACAATCATCCTGTTAAATTCTTCTATTTGATCTAGTGGACTACTTTTGACAGGTAGGTAGTGACTCCACAGGATGGAGTGAGACAAATAGCTTCATCTCACGCGACATTGAGGCCAATCATACCATTGCCTTCCTCTTTGGTGACCTGGGAACTTACGTTCCTTACAACACCTACTTCCGGACACCGTACGAGAGTTTATCGACCGTGAAGTGGATCTTTCGTGATCTTGAAGCCCTTGGTGACAAAGCTGCCTTCATTTCACATATTGGGGACATCAGCTATGCTAAAGGTTATGCTTGGTTATGGGATCATTTCTTCGAACTTATTGAGCCTATTGCATCCAGTACTCCATACCACGTCTGCATTGGAAATCATGAGTATGATTGGCCTTCACAACCTTGGAAACCCTCCTGGGCTGCCAACATTTACAATGGTAAGGATGGTGGAGGCGAATGTGGGATACCATACAGCATCAAGTTCAGAATGCCTGGCAATTCTTCTCTGCCTACTGGCACTGGAGCTCCTAACACCCAGAATCTCTTTTACTCCTTCGATGCTGGTGTTGTGCACTTCGTTTACATGTCCACTGAGACTGATTTCACTCAGGGCAGTGACCAACACAACTTCATAAAGGCTGACCTTGACCGTGTCAACCGGAGTCGAACACCATTCATCGTGTTCCAGGGCCACCGACCAATGTACACCTCGAGCAATGAGGTCAAGGACACTGCTCACCGGGAGCAGATGATTCAGCATCTGGAACCACTCTTTGTGAAGCACAACGTGACACTTGCTCTGTGGGGGCATATCCACAGGTATGAGAGATTCTGCCCAATGAAGAACTACCAATGCCTCAACAAATCCTCAAGCTTTGTGTACCCCGGTGCTCCAGCGCATGTTGTGATAGGGATGGCTGGTCAGGACTACCAGCCAAGCTGGGAACCGAGGCATGACCACCCAGGTGTGCCAATCTTCCCGCAGCCAGAGAGGTCCATGTACCGCGGAGGTGAGTTCGGGTACACGAAACTCGTGGCCACAAGGGAGAAGCTGAGCTTGATGTACATTGGGAACCATGATGGGAAAGTCCATGACATGGTTGAGATATTCTCTGGACAAGTCTACAGTAATACGACTGTTAAGCTGGTCAGTATGCAGCCAAAAATTACTTGGTTGTACATGGAAATTGCCGGTTGCGTGGTGCTTGCACTGCTGCTGGGTTTTGTGGCCGGCTTTGTTGTTAGAAGGAAGAGGTACTCTGCATGGTGGATTCTTGTCAAGAACGACGAATCCTAATTACTAAGAGATAACTTCACTGGCCGATGCATCGATGGAAATTATTGACCATTTTTTGTGCACAGCAACATATTTGGGGGGCTCTGCAATGCTCTTGTATCATGGCATTACATCTGCATTGTGAGATGCTGCCCCTTGTAAATCAGTGGGGGAGCAACGTAATTTTAATATCAAACGTCTGTGTTTGTAATTCTGCGGGGTGTGAACATTGGATGACAAAATATTTACACTGGGGCTGTTATCCCAATTGATCGATCATTGAACAACAAAATGTGATAGCTACTCCTTTGTTCTTTTTATTGTGAAGAGTGAACAGTCTGTGCAACGCAAGTATCAGTTGTTCTCGTTGTTTATTTGAGCTAACACGTCGAGGTATTGCTAAACTGTTTCATTTTGGTGTTCTTGCAAGACAAAAGGACGCCGTATGATGACCAATGATGGCATAGAAGCACTGTGGTGGGAGCTCAATGAAGGCGTCGAGCATCCTTTTCGCTGCAGATTACATGCCACAAGTTTCACATCTGCTCTGTTCTTGCAAGTGCAGGGAAGTGTAGATTAGCAAAGCATGTGGTGCCCGCCCAAATGTTGTGTTTTCTGGTTTGATTTACAGTTGGGATGCTTGTCTATTACTCTGCTCCAGACAATTTCAAGGTGTGTTCTCTGGCACGAATCTTAATTTGGACTCTTATGCATCCGGGTTCGCACTTCCCTGGCAAATTAGTAATATCGAAAAGATGCAGGTGAGCGCGAGCGCACCTACAACCTGTTATCTACACCGCACACGAGACCTCGAGATTTGCGCCAACGCATGAAAAATAGGAACGAAGGAATTTGCCTGCAGCACTAGTGCATTCGGTTTTGCAGGCCAACACGACAGTGATGGACCTAGGCTGGGCTGTCTATATGATTCTTTTGCACTACATATCTGCAGCACAGACAAAGGACAGCAGGCAGGCGTGTAAATTGGAACATGGATTCTCATGTCGTTCCACAAATAGGGAAATTTCATCTCGTGGTAGCAACTGCAACAGTAGGAAGTGAAAACTCAGTGTTCCACCTCCTCCATCTGTTGCCGAGATTTTGGCTAAAATAGCGTTGTTGGCACGTGCAATAGTAAAACTGGCCCTCTGTGCGCATTAAAGGTAAACATAACACCTGTTTGTGCTCAGAGGATCAGATTTGCCGAGGACGTAACACATGACGAATCCGGCCACCAGAGCCGTAGAAATGCCTCGTCCGGCCTCTAAGGGTGCGAAAATACCCTGCCTGGCTCTAGAGGTATGGAAATACCCTTGTCGAGCCCATAGAGGCGCGTATTATCTCTCTTCTAGAAAAATATTGTTTCTATAAATTTCTAAATATAGCAAATGAGGTCCAAAAATTGTTTTTTTTCATTGTAAAGGCTCCTGACACAGTGTACTTACTTGTGTCGTTTTTTCATAATTTTATATTTTCTGCATTTTTCTCGAAAATTCTTTTAAGGCTACTATTTGTAGGAATTTTTAAATATAGCAAATGAGCTCCAAAAATTATGAATTTTTTTGTTAAGGCTCCTCACATAGTGTACTTGCTTGTGTAATTTTCCAAAAAATTATATGTTATACAGTTTTCTCAAAAATTCCTTTAAGGATATTGTTTGTATGCAAATGAAATAATCGATTTGAGGAAAATTTCAAAAATATGCTCAAAATATTTTTCACATTTATTCTCAGTATAATTATCCCAAGTTTACAAAATTTTTTATGTTCCAAGTCGACAGATCAGATCAAACAAAACAAAAAATTGTAGATAGTAAAAGTAGTAGTACGATTAGTATTACTCAGAGCACAAAGAAAAATAGTATTGGTACCCGAAGTCGATCGGGACGTAGAGGAAATCGTACTTCGACTTCACGACAACATTACGATACGGTTTATATCTTCCTTACGGAGACTGCAATGAGAATAGGGTAAAGGTGAAGGTAAAAAAGAAGAAGTAAATATTATCGCATGTAATCACGTGGTCACCCGCCTGGCCCTCCCCTGCTGATCAGATTAAACTTTCATTGTCCAGGGAGGGGGTATTATCACATATGATAAAATCATATCAAACAATATTTTTTTCAGATTTTACTGAGAATCTGAGGATGCCGAAAGCAAGATTTTATTTTTTTAAAAAAAAAATAAACAAGAAAGGGTGGGGGGCTACCACCAAGGGGTGCGGTAGCCCCCCCCCCACCCTTTGTTTTTTTTAAACTAAAATCTTGCTTTCGGCGTGATGTAAGATTGGTCTCGATCTTCCGGTGGATGGTAATTTGATTTGTAGAGTGACTTTGACGACGAGGCTACTTGACCGAAACTCGATCAAACCGTCCAACAATCGCTAAACCATGCTCTTGTCGTTATCAACCTCGCCAAGAACGATGGTTGACTTGATCACGAAGATCAATTCCTATAGGCAATCGAAGAACAAGCAAGAATTCAAGTAAAGAGCAATCTAAAAATTGCTAGATATAAAAGTTGCACAAGGATAGTTGAGATTCTGTAACACGAATCTGTTGGTCTAATCGACACAAGAGACAACATGGAGTTTGCACACACGGGCTAAACTGGTCTAAACAAAACCTAAGAACTAAAAGTGGTGGCCACAAAGGTTATAAGGAGGAGGTGGCCAGGGGGCATCGGCCTAGGGTTTGTGCGCCACCAAGGGAAGCGCACACAACTTGGGCTCGGATCCGAACACTATTACAAGGCCCAAGTTAGCCCAACAGGTGACACAGCACCTCTCTTTGACGACTGTGATGTGTAGATAGTGAATCTAAAGGTGGGGCCAGATCTGTTGGAAAGGTCTCATCGTAAGCTTCCCATCAAGTACTTGATCACCTCCAACGGACTCCGTATATGAAAGTTATGATCATTTTAAGTTGGTGTTGTCATGCTGACTCCGAGTTGGTCTGGAATTGAAATAGAATCGGCCTGGAGTTGTTGTGTAGGAAAATTATGAACTCCTAGAAACAAGCTCACCTGATAATTCAGCTGTCGTGCACGTGCCCTCGTCATAGGTCCTTGCCTAGCATCTTGTGGATGAGTGTTGTGTGTATCCAATGAAGTGATGTCCTCATCACGGCGTCCCCAGATTCTCGCTAAAATATAAAAAATATTGTTTGATATGATTTTTGTCACATGTGATAATACCTCCTCCGCCGTCAACGAAAGTTTGATCTGATCAGTAGGGGCGGGCCAAGTGGTCGACCATGTGGAACAATAAAGTATTAAAGAGTGACATCCACATTAAACCGATAAATTAACAAAGAATGTTCTATTTGATTGGGGTACATGTGATAATACCGCCCTCCCCTGGCTGTGCTGTGTCGTGATTTCATGTGTAAGATTTGTGAAAAAAAAAATTCGTACATGTGATAATATATTTTTGGAATGAAATTACGTGATTTCATCTGAAAAAAAATTGTTTGAATGATTTCGTAACATCTTGGCCAGTATACGACAACGAAAGTTTGATATGATCAGTAGAGGTGGGCCAGGCAACCGGCCACATGAAATATTTTGTGGAATGAATTTTTTGATACATGTGATAATATTTACTTTTTCTTTCACATTTACCCTATTTTCATCGCAGTCTCCGTAAAGACAATAAAAACCGTACCGGAATATTGTCATGAAGTCGAAGTACTATTTCCTCTATGTCTCGGTCGACTTCGGGTACCAATACTATTTTCCTTCATGCTACGGGTAGTACTAATCATACTAATACTTTTACTATCTACGATTTTTGGTTTTCTCTGATCTGATCACTCGATTGGTAAGATCAAAAAAATTTAAACTTGGGATAATTATACTGAGAATAAATGTGGAAAGTATTTTAAGCATATTTTTGAAATTTTTCTTAAATCGATTATTTCATTTGCATACAGACAGTAGCCTTAAAGGAATTTTTGACAAAATGCAGTACATATAAAATTCTAAGAAAATTACAAAAGCAAGTACACTATGTCAACAGCCTTCACAAACAATTTCATAATTTTTGGAGCTAATTTCTATATTTAGAAATTCTAACAAACAGTAGACTTAAAGGAATGTTCGAGAAAAATGCAGGACATGTCAAATTCTGGAAAAATAACACAAGCAAGTACCATATGTTAGGAGCCTTCACAAGACATTTCATAATTTTTGGAGCTCATTTGTTATATTTAGAAATTCCTACAAATAGTGTATTTCTGGAAGATAGAATCCGCGCCCCTAGGGGCCGGATGTCGGGACCCAAAAATCCAATTCTGGACCCTCTGTGTATAACGCACTAGTCCAGAATCAAGCTAGTGCATACAGTGTCAACATAGATGAATATCATTTCACACAAAACGAATATAAGAATAAGCGACTAATTTAATTAAATAAATCGCAGTTTTGACCTTATGGTCAAGTTAACAATTTTAAAGTCACGTAGAGCTGACACTAAATAAGAAATAGCAACAGAACGAAAGCAACTCCAATGGATACCCATCGACTTGCCACAGGCAACTAACTAGGATCAAGATCTAACGATCACCATCCTCGTAAAGCTCCTCCTCAAAGACAGAGGACAATTCTCCATTTCAGCTGAATGATTGCGGCAAGAATGATTACTCCGAGTACTCAACAGGTTGTACCACAAAATACAATTATAGATAATGGCTTATTCCAAAGGAAATGACTTTTGTGGCTATTTTGCAATAAACTAGCATTTGCAATTGAATACAAATATTAGATTGAAAGTGTAATTCAAAACAAATAAATAGTAACAGTTTAACAATTGTTTTCACAAAAGACACAAAGTCTAATCAATTACTTTCACACAGCTACACAAGTTATCCCACATAGTTGTTCCTTCCCAAATATTTTATGAAAATCTACCCCTCGTGTGAAATAGACGCGGCTATTCGAATAGATTGTTTAACACTCTGTAGAGGTAGTACACTTTACCCACATGATATAACTAGTGTAGCTAGCACTAATCATAACAAAACCTTTTTGAAACTTCATCTCAACAATTGACACTCCTGTTGTGCTTACTACTGGCACCAACCCCTACATGGGTGGTTAGTCCGTCACACATCATTGGACCTGGAATATAGGTAAGCATCCAAGTCATGGTAAAATCAGGTAGTTGGACATTTCTGTGTGTGTCCAAGTCATGATAAAATCACAGAGTCATAGACAGTTTTTAATATGAGCCGTCTATGATATTAGCTCATCACAAACAGATAGTATTAAAAAAAACCGTCTGTGATAACCCACCCACCGATCCGAGCTCCCGCCATGTCACCAATCCACGACATCTTCCCCATGATTCCAATCTCGCTCGTTCATTCCCTCAGTATCGAACAGCAGGCACCACCCTCCTAACATCCCTCCGCCTCCCTACCCTCCTGCCGCTTCTTCTTCCTCCCCCTCCCCACCCTCCCGTCTCATCCCTGCCTCTTCTCCCCTGCCGTCGACCATCCTAGAGGCACTGCAGCGAGCTCCCGTCCCTGCCTCTCATCCCATCCCATGGCGTTGCGGTGAGCTCGGCGTGGAGGCTGGTCTCCACTCCCCGAGCCCACGCGCCTCGGTCGTGTCTCCAACCAGGGCCGACCTTATCGCATCTAGATCGACGCCCCTAAGACCCTGGTGAGCTCATTCCTCTCATTAATCTCTCCATTCCCTTTTCTCCTTAGTTTGATTTCTTTGCTATTGTTCCTAGGGTTTGGAACGTGTTCCCTTGCCATGCTTCTAGTCTTCCTATTGGCCACTAAGTAGGGGAGAGGTGGTGGTTCGGGTGGAGCGGGTGTTGGGCCACGGGTAGGCTACAATAGCTACAAACAAAAATTTCTACCACGTAAACCAGGAAGCTAAGCAAGTAGATGATCACAGATCGTTACCACCAGATGCGCAGAGTAGCGGAAGAAGGGTTGGAGCAGCCTGGTCCAATGTCAAGTGCGTCGATGTAGTGGTCATAGTCGATCGTCTCCTCTAGCAATGTCTGCAGTTCCTTGTGAAGATCGCGGATCGTCCTCAAGCGCAACAGTCGCAGTAGTGCCTCTACGGTATCCACACGTCTAGGGAAGGAACAACCGTACGTCGGTGTACTAGCACCAAGTTACACGGCAGAGCTCTCAGGAAGATGGCGGCTAGGGTTTCGATGGTGATTCACTCGTACCTCCCAACAGCCTCATGCATCTCCTTATATAGTGCTCGTGATGGATCCTATCTGAACACGTTTACAAATCGTATTCTTACTGGTTTGTTCCAACCCGTTAAGTGTATGACCCTGTAGGTTCATGCGTAGTTCGGTTGTGACTCGGAAACCCTTTCCAATCACTAGTCGTAGCGGCTCCTAGCAGAACATAGCGATTCCCGAATACACACAAATTATATCGGCCGAACCTTAATGCAATATGATCTACGATCAGGTCCTCATCACTTACGACTAGGTCCTATCTCTATACGACCAGTTCGTATTTGGTCACGACCAGTTCGTAATTCCTTATGACCAGGTTACGACCACTCTATGATTACGTTCGACCAGTCTACGACCAGCTTGTATCTCCATACGACCAATCCGTAACTATTCGAACTAAGCGACCTACTCGTGTATACTCCCTTTGCCTCACGATGTCTGGTTGAACTCCAGGTGAGATGTTGTGTCATCCATGGACTGTTCAATACTTTCTCAATCGAGTGTCGGATTACTTCACGTGGTCAAACACTTCGACTACTAGTGGCATGGCCATGCACTTTCTTTATCCGACCACAACGAGGGGCCCAGAGATATCTCTCCTGTTATGTTAGGAGGGGCAAATCTCATATCCGACCAGTCACATTCCTCTGTATGTTTCATAGCATACCTGAAAGCTACCTTTATAACTACCCAGTTACGGAGTAGCGTTTGGCAACCCCTAAGAGTGCTATTACACATGCAGGAAACCATGCTGATCTCAGGCCTAAGGATTATACATCATCATTACATGAGACCAACTAACGACACATAGAATCATAACAATCTCAATAGTGTCTCAAGGTGGGTCTAATCCAACATCGTGTTCTCTAACATGTGTCCATATTATTGGTTTGATATCTCTATATCCATGACCTGTGAAACATAGTCATCAACCAATACATATGCTAGTCTATTCATATGTGTCCTCATATATTTCTGACCAGGGAACGTATAAGAATAATTATCGCAGAAATATAGAGTTTCACAATCAAGTCACATACTTGATGATCAATATTAACAATATTATTCTAGGAACAAGATAACATATTATCCAATATAATGAACATAATGAAATATAATAATCTCTATGATTGCCTCTAGGGCATATTTCCAACAGCTGGGGAGGCCGGCGAGTGGGGAGCTGACGTTGCAAAATGCAATGCACACCAAGCCAATGGCGTTCAAGCTGTAGCCGGTGGTGAGGGGGGGGGCTTCGTGGTGCGGCCGCACCATTTTTTTGTCCTTCATATATCCTTCACACATGGTTCGTAGCAAAAAACCGTCTGTGATAGTCGACCATCGTAGACGGTTTTTTTGCTACGAACCGTCTGTGATAATTGATTATCACAGATGGTTTTGAGTTACGAACCGTCTGTGATAACCTCAGGTTATTACTGACCCATAAAGACAGACGGTTCAGGAAACCGTCTGTGATGACGTTTTCGAACTGTCTATGATGACCTTTTCTGCAGTAGTGTTAGGCCCGTCCCATTAGGCATGTGGTTGTACAGTAGTGGCTCAGTTCAATGGCGCACAAAGTTAAGCCCTTAATTGACCAAGGCGAGATTGCCAATTACTACCAACTATCACATTCATATTTTTCCCAAACACACACAGCTCCACCATAACACATTCCCATCCACTCGCCTCAGTCTAAAACTTTTCCCACCCTATTGGTTAAGTGCAACATATGCCATCAATGAGTAACAACATATTGCGCACAGTTTTACACAAGTTCCATAATCACTTAGTCAAGTTTATATTTGCAACTCGAATGATGTAAATGACTCGTTGCATGGCTAAGCAAACTATTCGTATCTAACCAACCCATGTTGGTGCTATGATATTACCAACTAATAATTAACCAAGCTAGGATGATAAAATATCATGATAATACAATAGGCAAAGTGGATATAAATAAATTGGTATATAACTGTGAGAGCCGCCGGGTAATTTAGCTCGTAATGCTTAACCCTCCAATTGGTCCTAGCATTACAAATCAAATTTTCATGCTCTCGGTATAATGTGTACCTCCCAGGACAGCGGTACCCATACACCTTCTCAAAACATAGTATCAATTCCATACACAAGTTATTACAATACCAAGTCTTCATAATTTACAACACAAAACATATTCAAAGTTTATATTACAAAAATAGGGCCGATCGGCCAAATGATAAGATAAAGAACTAAAGTCACAGCGGAAATGTAAGTCATAAGATGGCAATAAACAAAAGCCAACCGGCTGCCCTTACCCACAAGGCAACCGACCGGAAACCCGCCGAACTAGTCATCGAAGTCGAAGTCAGTCTCACAATAGTTGACCCCTTAGGGACCAACCTCCTCTACAGCAAGTAGATAATGCAATTGAGAACAAAATTGTACTTGCGAGACTTACAAATAACAAACATATACATAGCTACATGCAAGCTTGAATCAATGGAGAAGGCTATAGAGTTCATTTTTAGCACAAAGCTTTATTTCATTTGCAATAGTGTAATAGATTGTAAGGCATTTGACCAAATCTGTTTTTATTTGTTTAAATAACAGCGAGAAAATATTTAGAGACATAATAAACATCCTAGAGGTGACTACCCAACAGCCACCACAACATAGCACGAATTACCCATTTGTACCACTCGATGTCAAATTTTATTGAAAACGTAGAATCTAATTCTTGCACGACCTAACCAAGCATGTCTATAACCAAGGACTTAGCTATTCAAATAGATTAAACCTTGCAGGGGTGTACAACTTTACCCACACATCAGACTGCTCCTTTGCCAAGCTATCGAGCACACTTCCGTAGGTATGCCGACAGAGCTAAGTCCTACGAGACGCTTTCCAATGGCATGCATTAACTAAGAGTCGCACGTATGGAGGTTAACCTTCCGTGAACTGCCCATCCTGGGCTCCCACAGAGGACCCATACGTTGTGTTGGAGTCATCGGTAAAGCCTCAGCAACTACCGAAGCTCCTTAGGCGAGGGAACCTTCCTAGAACCCACCCCACACATTTCCAACAATAACAGAACATCTTTCTCCTAATAACTATCACCTACGACTCATTAATTAACACACCCCAAAGTACTAAGTCAAAAGAGGTACCATATCCCCCTCATATAGATGCACGCAAAAGTGCTTGGGTCAGTGACACAAGTAATTCGGTCCTTGTTGACTATGGCAGAAACCATACACACCCGACAATCACACCATTCATACCATTTGCCCAAGTCTAAATCTCTTTGTTTTCAGTTTTAGTTTTTCCAAATACAATGCATACATGAGTACCCTGACCCAAGTATTTAAAGTGTTGATAAAATGACCATCACCGAAGCGATGATCCCCATACTACAGTTCTAAGCATTGCTAAGTGACGACAACTTGTATACTATATATAAATGGTCAGAGCCCATCCATCGAGCTCTAAATCACTAGCAACAATATAACTAAGGCTCAATGGCAATGGGAAATGTTTACCTATAGCTCATGCATCTATTCGGACTAACTACCTCTAATCGAGAAAATAACCATCAACATAGCATGCATACATACATTTGCAAACAAGATAATAGCATTTGAACATAATAGGATCAACATACATCAAAGGATGAATTGCTTGCCTTGCTAGAGACAATACACTTGCTGCTGAGGGTCACTTTCGAAGTCAATCGAATCGTCGAAACCTATCGATCGAACGAGAAGAACCAATAAGGACGAATAACGCTGAAATCAACCAAAATTTCAATATTATCCAAAATGCATGAAATTTATACAGTAGGTATATAATTATTTTATATGAATTTAGAAATAAAAATCATTTGATTTGGAGTTTGCAAGTGAGAGTTATAGTCTTTGGAAAATCAAAAGGGAAGAAAATCCTGAAAAACAATGTTCTGTCACTATTCACCCAAATTTAATTCTTTCGCGAAAATTTCCAGAATGGTGGTGAATATGAATTTTTTATGGAAGACAGAGTACAACAAGTTATGAACAACAAAAATCGGTTCACTTCATTTGGAGTCAAAATGAATTTTCTATGCATTTTCAAAGTTATGCCATTAGTGTACAATTAATTTGAATAGCAAGATTTTCAATGATAGTTACATGTTTGAGACCTATTCCCAGTTAAAGTACAATAAAAATGGAAACTAACAAGATTTATTTCACTCAATTTGGAGTTATAAAGAAATACTTATGGATTTTTGAAGTTAAATGAATTTTTAGTGTAAAAATAACTCATTCCAGGAATTAATTCAAATCTTGAAATTTTCTGTGACATTAACATGTTCCAAACCCATTTTAAGTTAAAGTACATTAAAAATATAAACCAACAAAATTGATTTCACCCAATTTGAAGTTAAATTGAATTACTTATGAATTTTTGAAGTTAACATCATTTCCAGTGCAACAATAATCCAATTCGGAAATTCTAAAAGCATTAAATACTTTTCTTACGTGGGCTAACCTAGCCATGACCACTAACCAGTGGGACCACGGTCGCTGTTGACCTGGTCAGTGCCAATCCGGTCAAACGGCCACGGGCTCATGTGTCAATGACTTGGTCCACTGCATAGTGCATAGACTAATGATTCACCGCACAGTGTATCATTCCATGGACCACGGTGCGGTTTACTGTGCAGACCGGACCCACGTGTCGGTGGCTCAGCACAAACTCAGGCTTTAATTGAACTCCATTAACTCTCGTCGGGCCCACATGTTAGTGAAGCATTAGAGCATTTAAACCTGGATCAATGCTGAAAAACACGCTTAAGACATCGATTAAAAGCTAATGATCGAGCTACAGTACATGTCCGCATCCGACAACAAAGCACGCTCTCAACCGTGAACTCGCCTGGCGTGCCACCGACGAGGGAGGCCATGGCGATGGTCGAAGATGACTAAAATAGGATCCTGGCACTATTGCGCACCAAACGGTGCCGGTGGCGATGGCCAAAACAGCCTGTAGTGGCGACACGCCGGAGAGAGAGGAGGAGGAGGAGGTACGACAAAAATGACAACGATGATACAACAATGCATTGAGCCATCTAATGCAAGGTAGTCAGAGTCGAGATCCCGAGTCGGATCGATTTGCCTCCGGTAGGATCGAATCGTAGTATCGAATCGTAGAATCGGCGATTCTACGGATTTGTAAAAATACACATATTTAACATCTATACTATAAGTTTGTATGATTGTTATATGGTTTACCACTTGCATGTTCCTTAAAAGTAGCTAGACATACTCCAGGAATAAAAATAGCTTATCATTATCAAGCTCAAGATTGATCATGCCATAATATAGATATTTGTACTAGCATTACCACACCGATACAATATTTTGCATGCTCCTTGTTTATTTATAGTTTCATTCTCGAAACTAATATCAACAAATTTTGCTCTAAAACAAAATATCGCAAAGCCCGGCCTCTAAAAAAATTGCCCTAAGTCTCTACGAGTAGGATCGACAAGGAGATTTGGATCGACAGTCGTCGTGGGTTCAGAGAACCGTAAGACTCTAAGAGAGGATCGCGATCCTACCTACCTTGAGTAGGATCGGATCGGCAGTAAGACTTGGATCGACAGGCTGTCGTGGGTTCGTAGAGTCGTAAGACTTTAAGACTTGGATCGCGATCCTAACTACCTTGATCTAATGTGCGCTCTAGCACTAGAGGGGTTCAGGGACCTCACCGAAGTGACGCGGAGAGGGAGAGATCGCTAGAGTGAGGCCGACGGTTAAGACCCGAGGCAGCGGCGATGGCCCTTACGTGGAGATGACACCCTAAGCAAAGAGAGAAGGAAATGAAGGTTTGGGAAGCTCAAGTGGGGTCGGAGGATCAAGCCAGAGCGAGGAATCTGAGAATGTGGCACCTCACCGAAGTTAGGGACGATGAAGACTGCTTGCGGCTGAAGTGAAGAAAAATCCAATTCCGATGATTCCTCTGCATGAACACCAAAATTAGATGAGGGGAAATGATGATGGTGATATCGAATGCAAAGTGACGTGAACAGAAAGGAGAGGGTGGCACTGGATCCGGCGGTGTGATGAAGAGGTGGCACGCCGACCGTGAACTCGGAGCTCCACTCCAAATGTGCTCGACTCGAAGGAAGCAAGAAGAAGGTAGGGGAGGGCAAGGCGAGGAAGAAAGGGTGCTAAGGAGCTCCTGGCTGGCTTTATATAGGCTTAGGGGCGGAGGACTCACTAGGAGGAACGGCGACGCTGAGCTCGGTTCATGGCTCACTGCCGTGGACGAGCTGGGTGACAGGGAGGGGATGGTGAGGCGACAGGGGCAAGTAGAGGCACGGTGCGGCCAAACTGTGAGTGCTCATCAAAACCCAGGTGCGGGGTAGTTGGTGCTGACGCGGCGAAGAGATGCCATGGCGCTCTCTCTCGGCGAGCTAGCGAGGGGCGTTGGCGACGTGAAGACAAAGACCAGCCAGCAGGGGCCCATCGATCAGCAGTTCAGGTAAGTGTGGTGCGGTTGGTTTAGCTCGGTCGAGCCGGATCGAGTCAACTCAGTCAGTTGGACTGAGATAAATCAAAAGGCTGAGAAGGCATTGGAATTTTTAGACCTAGAAGATTAACTCGAAAAATCCTAAATTTTTATGGGAGGTTACTAACACTATGCAAAACATTGTGAAATTTTTCTAGAGTTTTTCATGTAATACATATTTCTCCAGAATTGTTTTATACCTCTGTTTTTCTTGTTTGACTTTTGATTTTCAAGTTTGACTAGCTATTTTAAAATAGCAAATAAATTCTATAAATTATGAAATTTTCCAGGTAAGTCACTTAGATGTTCCAGATACTCGAAAAATTATTTCTGAAGGCAGTTTACATGATTTGTTCGGTATCTCTTTTAGGGTTATGCTTTCTAGGAATTAATGCATTAGGTTTTCAAAATGCACTAAACCCTTGAATGAAAAATCCAGAAAATTCAAATGACAGCAAGATGCACCAAAAGTTTTAAATTTTTACATTTTTGTACATTTTAAACACAAACCCCTACTTGGGATGTTACAATAACTAATCCCAAAGCATTTAAATAATTACCTAAAGTAAAATGCAATAACTTGAATCAAAGTAATTTTTGGAAAACTGGGTTCAACATAGTCAAAGATACAACTTGCCTTAGAACAAGTCTTAGTACTGGTCTTGAGCTTGGTCAACTTTTCCTTCCTCAAAAGCTCCCGAAGTATCAATGTCTACTCGCAAACGAAAGCAAATGAATAAAATAAATATAAAATAGACAGATATAAAACTCCAAAAATTAAATAAAAATATCAAGAATGTATGTCTTGAATTTAGATGAATTTAGAAATTTAAATGGGCTCAATCGAAGTTTGTATGAGGAAGAATGGGCTCTTGGATAATCTAAACCTAAGAAAAAGAAAAAGGAATTACTATTTTGAATTTCCAAAATTATCTTGCTAAAGAAAATTCCGAATTATTGTGTCATCCTGACGTCAACCATAATTTCGGAATTAAAAGAAATCCAAAAAATCAAAAACAATACTAACAGGTGGGGCCTGTAGTCTATGGACCAAGTCCATAGATCTAGTTCACGGGTCTATGCACTACAACAAAATAGTCTACTAGAGACATTTTTATTTAGACGCTTTTTATTACGTCTCTACATCCAAAATCAGATAGCACATAGAGATGTTTCTCGAGACGTTCTAGAATATGTCCCAGCATTTAGAGCCTAGCACGATTAGCAAACACTAAACCACTTAACTCAACCATTAACCGCACGAATACTATAGTGGACCATGAATTTCTGAAACCATTCCTCTCCCAGCGCCTCCTTCTCCCAACACCGCCCCTCCTCCCTGGCTGCCCTTCCTCCCAGCACCACCCCTTCCAGCTCCCAGCGTCGCCCTTCTCGCCGGTCGCCCTCCTCCCTGGCTGCCCCTACTCCCAGCGCCCTCTCCTGTTGTGCGTATCAGGTGCAGGGCAGCTCGAGGTGGTGATGGGATCCAGGGTGGGGCGGCTCGGGGCAGTGTCGGGTAGCCGAGGCGGAGCAGGGGAGGCCAAGGGTGCAGGATCCAGGCGGAAGACAGAGCAAGGGAGGCCCGGGGCATCGAGGCTTGGGGCGTCGGATCCAGGCGAGAGGCGTAGCTCGAAGGTGAGTCTCAGCGGCGCAGCGCCTGTCACTGGATATGGGCGGGAGGCGCAGCTCGGGGTAGGGGGAGTTGCTGCCGGGGTAGTGGTCGCCTCCGAGGGCGACGCCGATCTGCTCTTCCATCTTCTTCCTCCTCGCGCTATATTCGTCTTCTTCCTCTCGCTCTTTGTCGCCCATGAGCCCCAGGCCCCTAGCCCCCAGAACGACGGGATCGGCTCCAGGTGCGCGCCCCAAGTGTTCTACTCTTTTCCCCAGTGGGATAGTTTATACCCCGGTTGCTATTTGCTAAAGTTGATTACAAGGCACTGAATGCATCTTATTATTACCTGTTCAATCGTTTGCATGGCTGAAAATTTCAGCATTGTCGTGCCCCCATGTGATTAGCATCTGCATCTTTACTAATTTATGCTTACAAGCATTGGCAGTAGCAGTTTGAATGATCAACCTCTTTTTGGACTAATGAGTTGAGTAGAAATATCATCTTTATAGTTTTTCCAAATGATCAATCATATGTAACAGTTGACCTTGTTCCTAGTTTTGTTTGCTAGAGTACATTGGTACCTTTCGTTGAGTGGATTTGAGCATAGATAGCTGATGGTAGCCTTCAAACTTCCTGTTAGCAAGTGATCTCGTCATTCAGTTTTCTCACACGCGCGCAGCAAGGCATGGGACTGGGCTGTGGGGCACCACCGCCCGTCATCTCAGATAGAGACAACAACTGTCCAAGTCTGGGAGAATGATGAAAACCTCAAGAAAATCCGAGAAGGTAGAGGTTACTCTTACATGGTTTGTCCTTAGACTTGCAGTGGTGATTTATTGTCTTAAGTTCTAGCCTAGTACTATTTGGTGACAGTACAATAAAATACAAGAAGTTTAACAGACATTCATCGCTTTGCCTGTGGCAGGATATTTGTGATGTGTGCCCGGAGAACCTGCCAAATTATGAGGTTAAGATAAAGAATTTCTTTGAAGAACACCTGCATACCGATGAAGAAATATGCTACTGTCTTGTGGGAAGTGGTATGTATTTACACAGACAGCAAAAATGAAAAGGGCACCCTGCTCTATATAATTTTATATATTTTATGTTATCAAGGATACTTTGATGTGAGGGACTGAAATGATCAATGGATCCGTGTAGCAGTGAAGAAAGGGTGCATGATTGTTCTGCCTACAGGAATGTATCACCGCTTCACATTGGACAGAGACAACTACATCAAGGTACTTTTTAGTTTTTATCACGCATGTGCTGTTATCCTTTTGTTATTTACTTCACAAATTTTTTCTCTTCTGAATGGACTTTTAACATACTAAGATTTGTTCACATTTTGTTCATCCCATTGCACATGTCATTTAGTTGTCATTGATCAGAGACGGTTCTGCAGTTCTTTAAAATGTACAGATTATATTTCATCTTTAATTATGTCTAATTATGATCAAACCAAGTATATTCCTAATCATCAAATCATCACCTACTGAGATGAAATTTATTTCCTGTTAATCAATTACGTATCTACTGTTCTAGTGAGATTTTAAGCCCTCCATTGTTTGTCTGCTAAAATCTTTAGTCTCATGCTTGTATGTGGTGTATCAGATAGTTAACTTTAGAATCTCTATGATGTTAATATTTATATGAGCTCTTAATATTGTATTCTATGCTTGCCTGGTTGTATCAGTTAGATCTATGTTTGTCTGGTTGTATTTATTAGAATTTGAAATTTTGAATGCATTTGACATCATTAGTTATATTGACTATTGAATCACATTGTGCCTCGGTATTTTTACACTACTGGTTCACCCCAAGTCTTTCTAATTCCTGGTTCCACCACTGCTTGCAATGGAAAGAGTGGAATTGCAAGAGTGAATGGCGATATCACTGCATGATGGAGAGTGAAAGTGAAAAGGAGCGGCTTGGATTAGGACCAGTTAAGTATCATGGCAAATGGTCTTCAAAGTGTGCATCTGTGTTTTAGGTAGTTAACTGTTGCTTGAATCATGTACTGGTTAACTGAATTACTTTTCACTTGAATTGACTTAATTAGCATACATGTTTCAGTTTCATTCTCTTGTGGGCTTGTGGCCTTCATCTATTATTGTTATCACCACATACCCACTTAATTTATCCTCCTTCCAGGAGCCTATTATTATTGTTATCACCACATACCCTAGCATTTTGTGAATGGACATGGTGAGTCCATGTTCAGGTAACCAAAGATACACAAATCAATGTGCTTGACACGGTTGTGATGCATTTGGTTATTAACTTACTATTATTCATGGGCCACTTGCTAGTTTATTATTGACGTCTTTATAACGTTTTCTCTTGGTTGGACTAAATCGGCGATTCTATTTACAAAGAACAAATTATGCCATGGGAAACAAAACCTTTATCTAATTGCATTTTGGCATGACATAGGGAGAAGAAAAATAATTCATCATTAATTCTTTCCTCATTTGTTTTTTCATATCTTTTCCTTCTTTCGTCTGCTTTATCATTTAATCTGATTCACTTCATGCTTGTAACATATTAGTTCAAATGCCTTTGTCAAGGGTCATTTTCCCCATAGTGCTGATGGAACTTGTGAAAAATATGTCAATTTCCTGTCAGATGGTGTACCCAAGGAATTTGATCTTTTACTCTGCAGATTGACTTGGACGCAATTGAGGTCCGCAATCTGAACAGGTGTAGGATCAAGGATAACCGACTAGAGGGGGTGAATAAGAGGTTTTTAAATTTTTTAACAATTTAACAATTTCGCCAATTAATCACTTAGTCTAAACAAGTTATACTTCTAGCTAAGCAAACGAATCACAATAAACAAGCTAGAAATATAAATGCGGAAGGTAAAGACTAGAGATAACCACAAAGACACGTCGATGTTTTTCCCGTGGTATCGAAGACTTGCCGGTCTTCACTAGTCCACGTTGAGGAAGCTTGACGTCTCAAGCCGGCTCCACGAATTAAGCCTTCCCTCGATTTACTATGGTTGTTCTTCCTCCGCTCCGGAGATGGTGAACACCGAACCACTCACAAAGTTGCACCGAGCCTCTTCACAATCTTCTTTGAAGAGATCACCGTGCTTCACCACCAAACCGTCTAGGAGTGCGGCAACACTCCAAGAGTAATAGACCAAGGTCTTCACTTGACGTCACTCAAGTGCAAATGGATCAACTAGGAGAATGAATGCACTTGAATGTATCTCAACAAGCTCACAATGAATGCACAAGAGTGTTTTTGAGTGTTGAGTGAATGCAAGGGCTCTCAAGGCTCTATAGAAGTCAAATGGGCACTAGCAGCCTGTACAAGAGCAGTTGGGGGGTATTTATAGCCCCCACCAACAATTATGACCGTTAGGGATGAAACCCCAACTTCTTAGACAAAATCGGAACGACCACAGGCATCTGGGCGGTACGACCGCACTTCTGATTGAGCACAGTCAACGGCTAGAACAGATACTAAAAAAAGAAATACTAGCCGTTGGACATCCAGTCGGAATGACCGCAGGCAAATGAGCGGTATGTCCGATTTGCCCCGGTCGTACCGTTTCTATGAGCGGTACGACCATTTGTAGGGTTTCGCGATTTGCTGAAGATTACAAGTGTTCTGAAAATTTTGTACCGTCATATAAAAATCGGAATGACCGCAGGCCGGTACGACCATTCCCAAGCGCGGAACGTCCAATTTCCAGATTGAGTTTTTGAGCAGATTTGCATTTGTTCTGTTTTTATTGAACCGCCTCACAAATTTCGGAACGATCGCACATCGGTACGACCGATTGTCACGGGCGGTACGACCGATTTTCATGAGAGATTCTGAGGCAGTTTGCAACACTTCTGGTTTTATTGAACCGCCAACTAAAATTCGGAGTGATCGCTTTGCGGTACGACCGTTCAAGGAGCCGGTCGTTCCGCTTGAGTACTTAGTTGGATGTTCCCTTCAAAATACGGTACTATCGCCAAGTGAATTCCGGTCATACCGCACCAAGCATGCGACCAAGAAGTATAATCACAGACTACCGATTTTGAACAGAAAAACTTAATACTTTTCAATTTATTTTCAAGTTTAAATTCAAATGCATGCGTGATCCTAAATTGATCCATATAGCACATGAACATGCTATCAAGCTACTAGCCATGATCCCTCTTAATAGTACGGCAATTATCCTATAATCCGGTCTTCCATCCAAAACTCCCAAGACCGGTAAAATAGAAAAAGGAACCTAGACTATTTGTACCTTGTCTTTGAGCCAAAGGATCTTCGTGTAGTCCATTTGCATGCCATTTTGCATCAACACGTTCGTCAATGGGATTTAACCTTGTAAATACTCAATAAACACGTTAATCCCATATTCACATATTATCATTAATTACCAAAACACTTTTTATGGGGCCTAGATGCTTTCAATCTCCCCCTTTTTTGTAATTGATGACAACACGAATAATATGTGAGAAAGATTGGTTTGAATATACTATGAAAGTATATTCTTTTGATGGCTTAATAATAAAACAATTCTTGCAATAAGCACAAATGAATGTATGAGAATTGTTTTCTTGTTAAGTCTAGTTTAAAGAAAGCTCCCCCTAAACGTGTGCATATAAAGATAGAATATTTTGTAAGCACATGTAGAAATTTTGAGAAATTTGGGCGGAGTTTCTTTAGCATATTTGAACTTGAGGAAATGCAATAGTAAGATATGATAATTAAGATTGCATTTAAGATAAAAACATGATCATAACAGCATCCAACAAGTTCAACAAGATAACAGACGTAGAAATAACCTATTACAAGCACATAGGTAGCACAAGAGTAGCACATATAAGTCCAACACGAGTACATAAGTCCAACATTATAACATATATAAGTCCATATATAAAAAGCAAAAGCTTGCGCTTGCTTCCCCCTAAAGCTATGTCTTTATGCCTTCTCACTTCTTTCTTCTCTATCTTCATACTTCTCCCCCTTTGGCATCAAATACCAAAAACGACTTAGATGATGGGATCCTGAGGAGGAGGGACGACGTCTTGTGAAGCGGGTCTGTCTTTGGCCGGAGGCGAGCGGAACTGAGCATGATCCTGAGAGTCTGGGGTTGGAGGAGCGGAGTCCTGAGAAGCGGTGGCTTGCTCTGGAGGAGGAGCTGAAGACGAATCCTGAGGAACTGAAGCAATAGGTGCCGGATCCGAAGATGCAAACTCTGCAACTGGGGCTGGATCCTGAGTCACTACCTCGGTGGCTGGAGCTGGAGGAGCAACAGGGGCAAGCCTTAAATCAGAGGTCTTTGGTCTTGCATGCACTGAGCCGGAGGAGGTGCAGTGGCACAGAGGATGCCCTAGAAGGAGGAGGAGGGCGACGAGTGTATCACAGAGGGGTCCTCAAACTCTCTGCCAAGTCATGAAAACTCTCCATCAGGGCAGACATCCTGTTATGAGACTCATCGAAGAAATCATTCTGAGTTTGCTCCATCTCAAGTAATCTGCCTCGAGTCTCACTCTGAAATTCAACTTGTTCAGCCTTCATTTCTTGCAAAGAGCTAAGAATGAGCTGCTAATTCTGAAGAATCTGTGCAAGAGTGCTATCAGAAGGAACATCAGCAGCAATAGCAGGAGCCTCACCGGCATCATCCTCAGTACCATCATGACGTGGAGGAAGACCGTCTCGTGGCCTGTAGGACTTATGAACAGTTCCCAATCCACCATGATACTCAATTTTCTTTGTTATCCATGCCATGATGTATGGAGCATAATAAATCCTCTTAATTCTTTCATTCTTAGAGGAAACTATCCCCTGAAGTATCACATCCACAACATCAAATTTGATTCCCCTCATAATATTATCAATAATATTCCATGCATGACCACGGATTGCATCAAAGTTACCACTTTTGGGGTGGAAGGTATGGTTAATAATCCTGTTGATCATACTAGGAATTGGTCTCAGTCCAATGATTGTGCCTAACTTGTTTTTGACAGTAGGATCATAGTAATCAGACCAAGCAGGACACAATAAAGCGGGCCTCTCAAAAACTTTATCCCAAGTTCCGGACTGAACCCTCAAAACTTGCTCAAACTCTTCCTTAGTGCTCTCCACATACTTTGCAGCTGATATCCATCTGATAGATTTCAAGTCGGGAGAGACATGCACTGTGGCATAGAACTGTCTGATAAGCTTGTCGTCATAGTTCTGTTTCAGTGTAACCAGGTCATGAAGACCTACTTGAAGAAAGAGCTGATAAATACCACTGTAATTGTCCAAAAAATTTAAGTGAGTCCACTTGATCCATTTATGATCTACGAATTTTCTGTTAGGACCATACAGCTACTCAAACACTTGCTCCTGGAAGACAGTGTGAAAACCAGGGTGTACACTGTCTGACTTTAAGAGATATTGATTCACATGCCTTTTGATGGCATAATCATCTGCTGACAGGAGGCATAAATCAATTGGAGACGCTGGAGGATCTCCCAAGTTATCAAAAGTACCTTCTAGAGAGTCGGGTTCAGACTGAGTCTCATCATCAGAGAAATATTCCTCACTTTCTTCTGTGTCAGATGCTGGTGCTGGCCCCTTCCCTTTGCCATGCACGACTTTCTGGCGAATGGACTGAGATTGCTGCACTGGAGCTGCCAGACGTCGACGTTGTGTTGGAGCGACAGAGGATTGATGTGACGTCTGTCCTCTAGGAGGTCCATGAGATTTCCTCGTCGCAACCCTCATCCTAGGCATCTTTAGAAAGATAGAATAGGTTACAAGATATTCAAGGGAATGATTGGAATTGAATTTAGTGAAAAAGAATTGGAGTTTCTATTTTCTGTTAGGACAATCGGTCGCACCGCCGTTCATTGGTCGGTACGACCGCACTACGGTCGTATCGCGCTCAAGAACCGGTCGTTCCGATTTTCCTGACCGAGTTCTAGGGCTGTCAAATCTTGCATATTTGGTGATTTTTCATGGATTGAATCCATGGATCTGATGCACAATCATCATTAGACACCAAATAACAACTTTTGCACAACTAGAACTACAGAAATCAATCACATTTTCAATAAACCCTAAAAAGGGACAACCTAGGGTTCCAAAGGTGATAAAACTTGAATCAATTGAGGCTTTACCTTCGGATTTGGAGGAGATAATCCTTGGAGAGGCTGGCAACACGAAGGAAAGAAGAAACCCCGAAGGAATTTTGCAGATTTTGAGTGGAGGTTGGAGAGGGCACGGGCGAGGAGAGAGAGAGAGGGCGAGGAAATGGGGGGCGGAAGAACCGCTTCGAAGTGGTTAAGGCAAATGAATAGTAACTACTGGGAGTAAAGTTCTCTTCACAAACCGTCGCAGTCGTACCGACCAAATACCGTCGGTCGTTCAGCACCCCAGTCATACCGCTGTTATAACGCCGGTGGTACCGCGCGTATAACGCCGGTTGTTCCGATTATCCTGGAGCTTTCTGGAATTTCTAGAAATCTTAGATTATTTTGCAAATGATCCCTAGTTTTGCACTCAAATAAAGATCATTAAGGGTCATTATGCATAGAATAGACTATTGTCTATATAGGAACATAATTTTTATGATCATAGCTATTTTTAATAAAGATTTTAAAAATATTTTCATAAAATACTCAAATAACATCAAATGAAGCACAAAACATGAGGCAAGAGTTCAAACAACATTTGAATAGTCTATGATATTTAACTCATTCCTCAATTTGCAAAAACGACCTTCATCTAATGGCTTGGTGAAAATATCCGCTAATTGGTCCTCGGTTCTTATGTGACTAATTTCAATGTCTCCCTTGCTCACATGATCTCTCAAGAAGTGGTGACGGATATCTATATGCTTGGTTCTTGAGTGTTGAACAGGGTTATTAGCAATTTTCACGGCACTATCATTGTCACACAAAAGAGGCATTTTATCAATTTTAATTCCATAATCCATCAATGTTTGCCTCATCCATAGCAATTGAGCACAATAACTTCCCGCGGAAACATATTCTGCTTCGGCGGTGGATAATGCTACGGAGTTTTGTTTCTTGGATGACCATGATACTAAAGATCTTCCTAAGAATTGACAACTACCCGAGGTGCTTTTTCTATCCACTTTGCAACCCGCATAATCGGAATCCGAATATCCAATTAAATCAAATTTAGCACCCTTAGGATACCAAAGGCCAATGCTAGAGGAATGCTTTAAATATCTTAGTATTCTTTTAACGGCCATTAAATGGCACTCTTTTGGAGTTGCTTGAAATCGTGCACACATGCAAACACTAAACATGATATCGGGCCTAGATGCGGTAAGATAAAACAAACTACCAATCATAGATCTATAAAGCTTTAAGTCTACCGGTTTACCTCCCTCATTTAGATCGAGATGACCATTTGTAGCCATGGGAGTCTTGATGGGCTTTGCATCTTCCATGCCAAATCTTTTAAGTAAGTCCTTCATGTACTTGGTTTGACTTATGAAAGTCCTATCCTTGAGTTGCTTGATTTGAAGTCCAAGGAAATAGCTTAATTCTCCAATCATGGACATTTCAAATTCCCTAGACATCATATCACCAAATTCCTCACAAAAATCTTGGTTAGTAGACCCAAAAATGATATCATCAACATAAATTTGACAAACAAAGAAATCATCATTTATGACTTTAGTGAATAGAGTTGAATCAATCTTCCCAATTTTGAATCCTTTTGAGACTAGATAATCTCTAAGGCGTTCATACCATGCTCTAGGAGCTTGTTTAAGACCATAGAGCACCTTGGAGAGTTTATAGACACGATTTGGATTCTTTGGATCTTCAAAACCGGGAGGTTGTTCAACAAAGACAAGTTCGGATATTTTACCATTTAAGAAAGCACTTTTAACATCCATTTGAAATAATTTAATATCAAAGCATGATGCAAAAGCAAGTAATATCCGAATTGATTCAAGCCTAGCTACGGAAGCAAAGGTTTCACCAAAATCCAAACCTTCGACTTATGAATACCCTTGAGCGACCAACCTTGCTTTGTTCCGAACAACCAAATCATTTTCATCTTGTTTATTCCTAAAGACCCATTTTGTGCCAAAGACATTGTATTCTTCGAGTCGTTCCACCAATGTCCAAACTTCATTCCGGGTGAAGTTGTTGAGTTCTTCATGCATAGCATTCACCCAATCCGGATTTTCAAGTGCTTCTTCTACATTCTTTGGCTCAATAGAAGAGACAAACGAGTAATGTTCACAAAAAAAAGCAACACGAGAACAAGTTTGGACACCCTTACTTACGTCACCCAATATTTGATCTATTAGATGATCCTTTGCAATTGCATTGTGAATTCTTGGTGGTTGGTTGGGTGGTTGATCATCTTCTTTATTGTTCTCTTCACTAAGTTGAACTTGATTTGTGGAAGAGGTGGGTGGTTCAACTTGAGTGGAGGATGTTGGATCGTCTTCGGGCTTGACGTCGCCTATTTGCATATGTTCCATTGCTTTTCTTAAGGCTTCATTACCTACATCATCCAAATTCTCATGCTCTTCTTGAGAGCCGTTAGTTTCATCAAATTGCACATCGTGTCTTTCTTCAACTAAACCGGAGTTTTTATTGAAGACACGATAAGCCTTGCTATTTGAAGAATAACCAAGCAAGAAACCAACATCGTAACGACTATCAAATTTTGAAAGACAAACACCCTTCTTTAAAATATAACACTTGCAACCAAAAACTCGGAAATAAGAGATGTTCGGTTTTTCTTCCTACAAGAAGCTCATAGGAAGTATTTTTCAAAAGACGGTGCAAATAAAGGCGATTTAGGCATGACAAGCGGTATTAATAGCTTCCGCCCAAAAGATATCGGAAGTATTATATTCATCAAGCATTGACCTAGCAATTTCAATTAATGTACAATTTTTCCTTTCTACTACTCCATTTTGCTCCGAAGTGTAGATTGTGGAAAGTTCATGCTTTATTCCAAGTTCATCACAAAAGCCTTCAACTTTAGTATTCTTCAACTCGGAACCATTATCACTACGGATTTTCTTTATTTTGAAATCAAATTCATTTTGGGCCCTTTTTGCAAATCTTTTGAAAATCCCGGAGGTTTCACCTTTGTCATCTAGGAAGAATACCCATGTATATCTAGAGTAATCATCCACAATGACTAAACAATAGCTATTACCTCCGATACTCTTATAGGTTATTGGCTCAAAGAAGTCCATATGTAAGAGTTCCAAAGGTCTAAAAGTTGACATGATACTCTTGGAAGGATGAGAATTTGCGACTTGTTTACCGGCTTGACAAGCACTACAAAGTCTATTTTTCTCAAACTTCACATCTTTCAAGCCAACAACTAAATCATGTTTGAAAAGCTTTTTGAGTTGAATCTTCCAACATGAGCTAGCCTTCTATGCCAAAGCCAACCCAATGAGGTTTTTGCCATTAAACAAGTTTTTAAATAAGATTCACTTGAACTAAAATCAACTAAGTAAAGATTTCCAAATCTAAAGCCTTTGAAAGCTAAAGAGCTATCTTTTGCATTAGAAATTGTTACACCTTCACTAGAGAATGAACAAATTAGTCCAAGATCACATATTTGAGCAATAGATAGCAAGTTAAAGTTTAATGATTCTACCAAAGAAACATTAGAAATGGAAAGGTCATTTGAGATAGCAATTTTACCCAATCCTAATACCTTTCCTTTGCTATTGTCTCCAAAAGTGATCTTTTCCATTCCTTGACCATTCTCGAATGTGGTAAACATTTTTCTATCACCGGTCATGTGTTGTGTGCATCCACTATCAAGCACCCAATGTTTTCCACCGGTTTTATAGTTCACCTACAAAACAAAAGTCAAGTTCTTTTAGGTACCCAAATTTGTTTGGGTCCTTGGAGGTTAGTAACCAAAGATTTAGGCACCCAAATAGCATTCTTTTTAGCACCCAAAATTGAAGTGCCAACCAAACGAGCAATTATTTTACCATCCTTAGTCTTTTTAAGCATATAGCAAGAATCATATATTCCAATGGATGAAGTCTTACCCTTAGGACAATCTTATTGCACATGTCCTATTTCCCGGCATTTATGACAATACTTACCATTTTGCCTCACAAATCTTGTGGGCATGTTTGCCGGCTTCTTACCTTTCTTAGGCACATACCCAAGACCTTTCTTGTTGAATGAGCACCTTTGCTCACTCAAAAGTTTGTCAAGAGTAGCCTTGCCCTTGAAACATCTTTCCAAACTCTTGCTTAGCTTGGACACTTGTTCTTTTAGCTCATTGTTCTCATGAACAAGCTTTGAATCATTTTGCTCAATAATATTATGACTAGCATCAACATTAGAGCAACATGGCATAGCAAGTAGGTCATCACATGAAGTAGATGCACTAGTCTTAGCATTTTCTACACTAGGCATTTTATCAATAATATTGCATGTAATTCCTACATTAGAACAAGACTTATGTGAATATTCTTGGATAAGCAAGTTATGAGCTTCCTTAAGCTCCATATAAGAATCTTTTAGAGTATTGTATTCTTTATTTAAGACCTTATATTTTGATTTTTCTTTTTCAAGATATTCATTTAAATCATCAAGCATGTCCATTAATTCATCATAAGTTGGTTCATCACTAATAATAGATTTTACCTTATCTCCTTTTGCTATGAGGCAAGTAGGAGTGGAGAATAGCGATGGAACTTCCTTGATGGCGATACCAACAAGTCCCTTTTTCTCGGGGGACTCCTCTTCATCGGAGTCAGAGTCGCTTGATTCATTATTTGAATCCCACTCTCCAATGTGGGCTTCATGCTTGCCGTCTTTGTGAAGCTTCTTGAAGAGCTTCTTTTTGCCATTATACTCCTTCTTTTTGAATGACTTGCCCTTATCATCCTTCTTTTCGGGGCAATGGGAAGCAATGTGCCCCTTCTCTTCACAATTATAGCACCGAATGCTGCTATACCGCTTCTTGTCACTTGAGGATTGCCCCTTCTTATACTTGTCGAAGTTGTAGCTTCTATTGGGGCGTCTCTTCATGACCCTCTTCATCCTTCTCACAAGGAGTGCATACTCCTCATCGGAATCTCCTTCTTCATCTTCATCATCACTTGATTCCGCCTTGGCCTTGAAAGCGGTGATCTTCTTTTTTGAGGAAGATGTCTCCAAGAGCTCTTCCTTGTCCTTTTTGAACAACTCATTTGTGATGAGGTTGCCCAAGAGCCCCGTTGGTGTCATCCTTGGCAACTCGGGCGAGTTGAGAAATATAGTCACCAACGTCTCATATTTGTCTGGGAGAGCCCTAAGCATCTTGCGCACAATATCAACATCAAGAAGGTTAGTCTCAAGGCATTTGAGCTCATTCACAATGTTGTTGAGTCGTGAATACATCTCACTGATGTTTTCATGAGGCAACATCATGAATATCTCATATTTGATCCGAAGCCTATGCAATTTGGCTTCTTTGACCGTGGATGTACCCTCATGGATTTTCGAGAGAGTGGTCCAAATATCATGAGCGGTTACCAAATTGCTCACTCTATTGAACTCATCCGCGTTCAAAGCACCAAAGAGAGTATTCATAGCTTAGACATCTAAATGAGCATTACGCGTCTCTTGATCCGCGGGATGTAGTAGATCAAGGGGCATGACGTAACCCTCATTTACGATTTTTCATACGCTTGAACTCATGGCCTTTAAATAAATTGACATTCTAATTTTGCAATAATCATAATTTGAGCCATCAAAAAAAGGAGTCTTTCCTATAGCAATTCCCTCACTAGCCATCCTTTTCTCTCTTAGACGGTTAAGTCTAAATCAATGAGAGACCAAGCTCTGATACCACTTGTAGGATCAAGGATAACCGACTAGAGGGGGGGTGAATAGGAGGTTTTTAAATTTTTTAACAATTTAACAATTTCGCCAATTAATCACTTAGTCTAAACAAGTTATACTTCTAGCTAAGCAAACGAATCACAATAAACAAGCTAGAAATATAAATGCGGAAGGTAAAGACTAGAGATAACCACAAAGACACATCGATGTTTTTCCCGTCGTATCGAAGACTTGCCGGTCTTCACTAGTCCACGTTGAGGAAGCTTGACGTCTCAAGCCGGCTCCACGAATTAAGCCTTCCCTCGATTTACTATGGTTGTTCTTCCTCCGCTCCGGAGATGGTGAACACCGAACCACTCACAAAGTTGTACCGGACCTCTTCACAATCTTCTTTGAAGAGATCACCGTACTTCACCACCAAACCGTCTAGGAGTGCGGCAACACTCCAAGAGTAATAGATCAAGGTCTTCACTTGACGGCACTCAAGTGCAAATGGATCAACTAGGAGAATGAATGCACTTGAATGTATCTCAACAAGCTCACAATGAATGCACAAGAGTGTTTTTGAGTGTTGAGTGAATGCAAGGGCTCTCAAGGCTCTATAGAAGTCAAATGGGCACTAGCAGCCTGTACAAGAGCAGTTGGGGGGGGGGGTATTTATAGCCCCCACCAACAATTATGACCGTTAGGGACGAAACCTCAACTTCTCAGACAAAATCGAACGACATCGAGCATCTGGGCGATGCGACCGCGCCGATCGAAACACGATCAACGGCTAGAACAGATACTAAAAAAAGAAATACTAGCCATTGGACATCCAGTCGGAACGACCGTAGGCAAATGAGCGTCCGATTTGCCCCGGTCGTACCGTTTCTACGAGCGGTACGACCGTTTGTAGGGTTTCGCAATTTGCCGAAGATTACAAGTGTTCTGGAAATTTTGTACCGTCATATAAAAATCGGAATGACCACAGGCCGGTACGACCGTTCCCAAGCGTGGAACGTCCGATTTCTAGATTGAGTTTTTGAGCAGATTTGCACTTGTTCTGTTTTTATTGAACTGCCTCACAAATTTCGGAACGATCGCACATCGGTACGACCGATTGTCACGGGCGGTACGACCGATTTTCATGAGAGATTCCGAGGCAGTTTGCAACACTTCTGGTTTTATTGAACCGCCAACTAAAATTCGGAATGACCGCTTTGTGGTACGACCGTTCAAGGAGCCGGTCGTTCCGCTTGAGTACTTAGTTGGATGTTCCCTTCAAAATACGGTACTACTGCCAAGTGAATTCCGGTCATGCTGCACCAAGCGGTACGACCGTAAGTACAACTACGGTACTACCGATTTTGAACAGAAAAACTTAATACTTTTCAATTTATTTTCAAGTTTAAATTCAAATGCATGTGTGATCCTAAATTGATCCATATAGCACATGAACATGCTATCAAGCTACTAGCCATAATCCCTCTTAATAGTACGGCATTTATTCTATAATCCGGTCTTCCATCCAAAACTCCCAAGACCGGTAAAATAGAAAAAGGAACCTAGACTATTTGTACCTTGTCTTTGAGCCAAAGGATCTTCGTGTAGTCCATTTGCATGCCATTTTGCATCAGCACGTTCGTCAATGGGATTTAACCTTGTAAATACTCAATAAACACGTTAATCCTATATTCACATATTATCATTAATTACCAAAACACTTTTTATGGGGCCTAGATGCTTTCAACAGGCAGTTTTTATTTCGGAAGAGTTATGTTGGACAATCAAAAGCCCACGTAAGTACAATTTCTATCATAGTTATCTGGGGGCTTTCTATTATGTATTTGTTGTATTCACTTGATTATTGCTGCTGCTTGTGCTGTTTGTATCGTTGATCTTGCCAGATTGCTCGAGATGTTGTTCTGAAATTTAGGCCAAATATCAATATAAAATCATATCATGCAAATGTGAAGGAATCTCAGTTCAATGTTGAATTCTTCAAGCAATTTAATGTAATTCTGAATGGCCTTGATAACTTGGATGCTAGATGCCATGTTAATCGCCTCTACTCCTGCAGTGTTTTGTTGGTTTAGATTGTTTGTAAGATGCAAATTTTTTGTTAAATATGGGAAGGGGTATTTATTATGTAGTTAGTATTCTTTATGTATTCATGGCTTCATGCCCCTGTTTATATATATGAAAAGATGCTTGTTTACTCCATCTTTGGTTACTCAAGTAATTTCGATGGAACCTGGCAAGAAATTTCACTCCAACTGATGCTATGCTATTGGACTTCTAAGGACATATCTGTTATGGTATCATTTATGCATGTTGAATATCTTGGAATCCACAAAATGCGAGTTGAATACACAAAAGGTGTATTCTTCTAACAAACATTCGATCACTTGTTTTGGGCAATTCTGATATCTCTACTATTTAAAAATTGGAGTTGGTGGTTGTCTACCTTGCAGCTGAAGTTCCTTTGGTTGAAAGTGGAACAACTGGATTTTTGGGACAGGTGAGGTGATCAAATACCACACGAAAAAATACCAAAAATATTGTATATAGAGATGTTTTAGTGTAATCTAGGTATCCCTTTCATGCATTTGGACTTCTTATGCATTTCATTGTGCACTAGCAGTAGCATATAGATTGTTTGATTTCATATCTTCATGGTATTTCAAAACTGGTGCAGTAGCAGTAGCATATAGCTTGTAATTTATACTCTGAAATTGCTTGATTTCATATCTTCATGGAGAATGAGATGGTTAGAGCATATTTGTTTATTGGTTTGCTTTCAGGTTTTTTACTCTAACTGCTGTTCAGACAAAGAGAAAGGGTGTATATATGTGCAATCTATACTTATTTAAATGGACATGTCAAATTTTGTTTTGAGAGTGATATTCTTGATTTTAGGTTGTTTAGTTAGAGTAACAAAAAAGACTTTTGTTCACCACTGCAGGGCTCAATTTGGCGTTTCCTGTTCGTACTTTCTGTTGGTCATTCAAATAGCAAGTGCATATCTTGATGATCTGTTCTGTTCGAGAGGACATGTTAAACTGAGTTTGAGCAACCAAAAGTACTATTGTTGACCACTAAAGGATGTGTGCTGTCATGATCATAAAGGATGGGAGAACACCTTCAGAAGGCCCATGTGTTTTGACTTCTGAATTTATGAGCCTAGCGGCTCCCTTGGGCAAAGCTTATAGATAGATTCCAACTATTTAGAACAAAATTGTGTCAATCCATAGGATCTTTTCCTGATGTATCTTCACCTTTTTTATATGGATGTTTGATTCAGTTGTGAACTCCACTTGCTATAAATTCAAATATTTGTTGTTGCTATGAAGTGCATGCATGCTCTACAGCTTTCTTAGTTTGCTGATTGTGAGAATATGATGCTTCCATGTGAAGACATGTGCTCTAGTGTTTTCTAGTTTTTTTTGGATGAGGTGTAATAATGTCTTCATATGACGATATATGTTTCCGTTTGTAGCAAAATGCGCGAATCAAATTCGAAATAATCCAATTAATTTCAAAATAATCCAATTAATTTTGAAATAATTTTTTTTCATAGTAAGATGCCCAAAAGACGCTTTTGCGTACCTAGAGACGTATATAACGTCTCTACAAAATATGTATAAATTGTGTGCACATGAATTGAATAAATTTGTAAAAGCGTCTCTATGTTTGTTGGAACGCAAATCGGACGTGTCTATATCAGTAAAGATGTTATGTACGTGTATCTACTAAAACGTCTCTACAGACATAGACAAGAATTTTAACGTCTCTGTAAAGCGTCTTATATCCTGTACACATATTTTACAAGCGTCTCTACGGTTCTTGACATGGTCTGTGGGGAGGCGCTCCAAGGACGCTTTATAAAAACGGCTCTACGGTCCTCTAGAGATGAAATAACACGTCTCTAGCCTATAGATTGGACGTCTCTACATGAATGTTGTGTTGTAGTGATGGCTCATGGGTCTACGGCATTGTAGACCTGACAAGTAGGACCCATGTCATAGAGATGGCTCATGGTGGACTAGATCTATTGTTTTAGGTTCAGGGTTTTGGATCTAGTTTTGACACGCATGCGTTGACTTGGCGATGACGCGGTCGACACGCAAGCACATGCGCTAAGTTGGCGTTGATGTGATGTACATGCGGAGAACACGTGGCAACTACATCACCTTAGCGATGGCAAGGCTCTGGGCCCGAGGGTATCTGCCGAATGGCGGCTCTCCGGCGACGGTGAAGTAGCGCAATAGGCGGAGGACGCGACGGGGATCACGTTGGTGCACTCACGGACGCAAGGGAACCACTGTGCTAGCTAGCGGCAAAGGTTCGGCCTCGACAGGATCAACACTTCAGTGATGCTTCGGCGAAGCGAAGGTATCAAGGATGTAGATCAGGTCCTTGCGAACCCGACGGTGGTGACAGGAACAAGGGCTTCCTCCCCTCTTTATACGCTGGCGGACAGGAGAGTCCGGAGCGCGCACGCCAAGGAGGCCCACGCGACGGAGGGTTCGATTCGCAACGGAATCGGAGAAGATAAACAGTACCTCGGTGGGGCCCACAAGTCAGCGACATAGGCTCAGGAGAAACTGCATGGCAAACGACGGGCGTGAGACTGGTGGGTAGGGCTAGTGCGGCGCGCATGGGGAGAGAGAGAGAGAAGGCGGGTCACACGGGAGTTAGGCTAAAAGGCACGGGATTGGGCCGGGTCAAGGGAGATTCGACCCAACATGATTTCTGGGATTTTCATTAGGTTTTGCATTTTAGAAATACCAGTAAATCCAAATAGCAAACTAAAAATAGCAATTGAACTCGAAAAAATTGCAAAACAAAATCTAAAAAATATTTCCAAGAACAAAAAACTCAAATAAAATAGTTTTAGAATTAATTGGTGTTGAGATTAATCACATTAAATTGTTTTGGCTTTTGAAAGTCCCAATTAAGCTTGAGCAAATTCAAATAAAATTTGGTGAATTTTTCTAGAGGGACTAAACTACTCAAAAGGATTTTAAAACTCAGAAAATTGGGATGCTACACTGGATGAGGGTATTTCCGTGCCTCAGAAATTTGGACGGGTATTCTGCGTCCAAGGTAGGGGCGGCTTGAAAAATTAGTGATGGGTTCGATCATCTTTGGCGATCGTCGGCGCCCGTGGCGGTGGTCGCCTACTGTCCGGTGGTCTCTCCTTCGGTGCCAAAGCCGCCGTGTTCTTCTTCGCGCTCCCCGTGTGCCTCCTTCGTGCTCCCCGTGCGCCTCCTGTTCGTAGAGTTCAATTAAAAATCCCAGCACCTATCACTAGAACTCTGAATGTTCCAAGCATAATAGTGTCATTGCTTGTTTATAACTGTTATTTATTATCTTCAAATAGAATTTGTATTAGACTTAGTAAAAAGTCATTGGGGTCATCTGACCCCAATGGTTACATGGGGGATCCGCCCCTTGTCCAAAGGGGGTGGATGAAGCATTTCCGTGCCCCTGGGGGCCTGATTCGCCATGTGTCGCGTCTTCGGAAAATCCGGTCCTGTAGGGCACGGACAAGGTGTCACTTTTGCCTTTAATGTGCGCGGGGGACTAGTTCTGCAATTGTGCACGCTAACGGTGCTATTTTAGCTAAAAACTTTATGCTGCCGGCCTTGGGCATTTACCGGCATCTTTTTAAAAAAAGGAATATGCAAGTGGGTTGTCTATTGCATTAATAGAGAAGAAGTGCAACAGAACATGAGGCTTAAAGCCTCAACCAAATGTTTGAGTTTTAATTACACGGAATAAAATTGATCCAAGTAGTTTGCCCCCGCAAGAGACGAGGTCCTGTCTTCCTCTTTTATCTTTGCAGGCAAGCCCAAAGGAGGGGATGACCTGTCATGAAAAATTCTAGCGTTGCATTCCTTCCAGATCTTTCAGGTGGTTAGGATAACCACCGTGGTCGTCACCCTCCTTGAAAGATGTGTGGAGCTGTTTATTTGAGACCACCAGTCGCCAATGTTGTGATAGGCAGTCCAGTGATTTACCAGCAGCTTTAGTAGTACCAAAACTCACTTATAATACCTAGGACAATTCACAATTCTTTACGTCTCCACTTCTCTTTGAGCCTACTCCGGTCAGTTTTATAAAGGTTCTGGTCTCACCCGACAAGTTTGAATTACTGATTGTATTATTAACTGAGGATACCGTGGAATGACAATTTTTAAGCAAAATAAACAATGCTAGCATAACATTTTGAACTATATACAAGACCCCTGGGCCCTTGGCTCCGCCGCTGCATCCGGCCGTAGTGGCTTTCGTGATCTTGTACTGCTTCTTGGCCGCCTGCTTGTTGGTCCCTGCAGTCTCGGACGTGATCTCCTGCACGGTGGCCTTGTCCTTGGGGACCTTATCCTTCGGCAGCCAGAAGCTGATCACCGTGCCGGCGCCGTCGACGTCGACGGTATGCTGCCGGAGCCCAGCCCTCCTGATCACGTAGTGCAGCAGCGGCTTCTGCGCCTCCACCAAGTTCACCATCCTAGCTTACTTTGCTCGCCTCTCTTACTTGTGCTGGCTAGTTAATTAACGTGTGCAAGGTCACCCAGCTAGCGAGCTTTGCTGTGTATAAATCTCTATGTATGCACAAATATTGCATGTACGAACTGGTGGTCTTATATAAGGAGAACGGCAGATTGGCATGGGCCTGATTCGTGATTTTTCCCTAAGAAGTATGCCCATGCTTCTGACCTTGTGCTGCTCATGCCATGCTACTAACTGATTTTTCCCTAAGAAGTATGCCCACCGCTCCTTGGATGAGGTGTGTATGTATGGGCTCTGGACAGGTAGGAGATGTTGTCAGCCATGACGAGGTTACCCGGCTTTCCTCCGCCACTGGTTTCGCCGCTGTACAAGACAATAGATGACAACGAAAGCATCCACAGTAAGAGGATTGCAAGCAGTACAAGAGATTTTGACTTCCGTCCATCTTATTGCTGAAACAATCGAAAGCAAAACACGCCCGCTAAAACCTTAATTAAAGATGCGTTCATGAGCTACACTGGTTAATTTCGAACATAGACGTGCACGCAAACGCCACAAATACCCCAGCTCGCCCAAAGAATCCCACAATGCTGCTCTTGCCCAGCATAGGTACGCTGAAAGGAGTGCCATCTTCTTGTCCAAATGGTCCATACGTTTGGAAATTGGTGACAAACTTAATCCATGTTACAACAGTGTGTAGTCCAAATGTTCCGGTTGTTGCAGACACTTCCTTGATAATCTCTGAAGGGCAAGATGCGTCCGCAGGACTATAACACACCTAAAATCTGAGACCGTTAAACTCTTCACAACTGTTAAGTATAGAATGTACAGCTGTGTATACAATTAGTTTGTTTCCTTTTGATAGCTTTCCTAAACTGTTTGTAATCTTTCCTTTCGGTTTGGATTGTACTCCACCGGCTCTGCCGGCCTCCATATCAATAGATGTGCCCCCTGCCTTTGGAGGTGTGCTGCTATTGCGCAAACCCTCTCATTCAACATGGTATCAAACTTTAGGTCCTCGGCCTAAACACCCAAGGCTCCTGCTGCCATCACCCACTTCCGCTGTTCCCACCCCCATCGCGCTCACGCCGTGGGCTCGACCGAGGTCGCCCACAGCACCACGCCCGCCGTGTCTACGGCGCTCGCCTCCTCCACGAACTCCTTCAACGTTGTCAACGTCAAGATGCATGTCCTGATCATGCTTGATCTTGCGGTCTCCAACTACACCAAGTGGAGTCAGTTCTTCACGATGATGTGCGGCAAGTTCGGCCTCCTTCATCACATCGACGGCTCCATACCAGCGAGCTCGGCGGACCCCTCGTGGGTTTAGGCCAACTATGCCATTCTCTCCTAGCTCTTCGGCTCGATCTCCGACGACATTCTAGACGTCACCATGGAGCCGGACCAACATGCACGCGATCTTTGGGTTGCCGTCGAAGGTGCTTTTCACAACAACAAAGAACCGCGCGCCATCTACATCAGCACCCAGTTCCACACACTCCTTCAGGGCGACATGTCCGTCTCGGCCTACTGTCAACGCATGAAGTAGCTCGCCGACTCCCTTCGTGACGTCGGTCACCCCGTCTCTGACCCTCAGCTCGTCCTCAACTTGCTCCACGGGCTAGCCCCACGGCTCAGCCACCAGGCAGACATCCTCGCTGGGAAGGACCCCTTCCCCAGCTTCGCCTTGGCTCGCACCTCCCTGCTGCTAGCAGAGCACGCAACCCACACCACCGGCACCGCTACCGGCACTGCACTCATGGCCTCTACTCCACCCCCAGCCTGCAGTGCGGGTGGGTGCGCCCAGACCCCAGCCAGCGCATCCACGGGCGTGTTATTGGGCTCCTCCAAGCAACACGGCGGCAAGAACCATTGTGGGAAGTACCAGGGGCCATCAGGCTCTAAGGCACCGACCCCCCAGTCGCACGGCCCATGGATATGCTTCAATCCATGGGGCAATGCGCCCAAAGCGTCGCAGTGGCGCCTTGCCACTGGTAGTGTCGGCCTTCTGGGTCCGCACCCGCCAGCGCACCCCGAGGCCTACCATACGTCATTTGCGCCCTCCCACCTGTCCCCGCCGACGCCCACCCAGCCCTCCTGGGATCAAACCGGCCTGATTGCCGCCATGAACGGGCTATCTACTCAGGCTCCTGGTGAAGGATCTAGACCCGCCATTATATGTTAATGGAGTTTTAGTGATTAATGACAAATCTAATTGTGAGACTAACATTTCCATTGTTATACATATTGTTTAGTCTCATTTGGATATAAAGGTGAAAATCAAAGAGGTATGCTTTCGACATCATAATTCTTACATATTTAGTTGCATTCCTCGGATCCAAAATATAGGTTGAACTCCACCAAAAGGTTAATTTGAATATGTGCATATGATCCCATTACACATTTGTGTATGCACACATTTAGGGGGAGTTCATTCTATATTTTGTGGTTTCATTAGTAATGATCCATATTCTCTTTCCACATAATTAAGGATCCTTACTTTGAAACATATCCCTGAATATATTTAACTTGTGTAGTTAATATATTCATATGATCACATGAGACTTATGTAGTTCATATATGCTCATATATCCTTGAGTATATACAACTTGTGTAGTTCATATATACTCACATCAATTTATATTCAATTATTTGCTATTGAAGTGATTATCATCAATTACCAATTTGGGAAAGATTGTGGTATCTTGTCCCAACCATTATGAGTTAATGGTATGGTGTGATAATTAATGATAATCATATTGTTGGAACTAACATTTTCTATGAGTTGGATGAAATAGGTTATGTTCCATAAGGTTGACAATTTGGGATGACATCATGTGTTGATGGTCATCAAGTCAAGAGCTTGGCGTAAAGGATGCATCATGTGTTGATGCGCATCAAGTTCAAGATGAAGGAAATCATCGTGTGTCGATGATATTCAAGAAGAGGAAATGATCATGTGTTGATCAAGTCAAGAGAAGCTTCATCATGTGTTGATGAAGGGCAAACAAAGGATGTCATCATGTGTTGATAAGTGTCAAGTCAAGAACTCAGACTTGAAGCAAGGATGTGTGTCATCAAGCTTCAAGAAGTTGCTAAAGGCAAAGGTATGGCTAGCTAGGGCTAAGGATGTGTTCCTAGTCTTTTACCGGTCTCGGTGTTTGGATGGGAGACCGGATTGCTAGTATAGGTCGTCGTACTATTAAGAGGGGTCTTTGACTAGTAGTTTGAGTTAGTCATGTGTTGATAGCTCTTTGTGTTTGCTCTACCCCACCTTAACATGTTGCCAATATTTACGAATGTGTTTTGCAAATAGGTGTGGCTCATGGATATTCCTTGTAGCATGTGACTGCAGCTTGCAAATGTGTTTTGCAAATTGTCTAAGTCCATGTACCTTATTCTTTGTGGTATTGATTCTAAAAGTTGGCAAATGTGTTTTGCAACTTGTTGAGAATCATGCCTTTAACTTGTGTTTGCATCACGTATCAATTTGGCAAATGTATTTTGCAAAATTGAGTTGAAATGAATGCAAACTGTGCTTTCTGTTGAAAAACGGTAGTACCGGCATGTGTTGCGCGGAACTACCTCTCTGCGGTATAACCGGTGGTTCCTTGGCGGAACTACCGCACTTGTTGAGCACGTGTTGCTCTAAGGTGGTGCGGTAGTACCGGAGTTAAGATTGCGGAACTACCGTTGAGAGGTAGTACCGGCCTTGGTGGCGGTATTACCGGTGGACGTTCGGAGCACCGAGCGTGGGACGTTAGATCTTGATCCAACGGTCCAAACGTGCGTGAACGTTCGGACCGTCCGAACAGCTCTCAAATCCAACGGTTTAGACATGCGGTTCGAACGACCAATTTGATCTTCACCGTCCACGTGTCATGTCCATGTGTTGGACTGGTCGCGTGTGGTACGGTAGTACCGGTGCTGTGTGCGTAGTACTACCGCACGTCGGTAGGTCCGGCGTTTTGAAGCGGTATGGAAATTCCAGTAGCGTTGCATTTTGGACTTGGTTTGCTCTGAAGTAGCGTGGTAGTACCGGCGCTTCGTGTGCGGTACTACCGGCTCGCGGAACTACCATTCATGTGTTAACGGTACGTAATTTCCAGAAGCGATGCAACTTGGTCCTTAGCCAATTTCGTGAGCATGTGTTGCTCTCTTTGGCTAAGCGGTAGTATCGCAGTGCTTTGTGCGGTATTACCGATGAGCGGAACTACCGCGTATGTGTTGGCGGTAGTACCGGAGCTCTTTGCGACGGCTAGTTTTATAGTCGTTACTGCACTCGCGGTAGTACCGGCCATTGGTTGGCGGTACTACCGATTGTCCTAACTTGTTCGGGAACTTTGTTTCCAACGGCTAGTTTTTGTGCGTGGGCTATATATACCCACCTTGGCCGTGTGTGGAAGGGAGCTAGTTGGGTGATAAATATATCCAGGTGTTGTGGCTGTGTGCTAGACACTCCTTGAGCTAAGAGCAAGCCCTCTCTACTCTAGTGTGCATGTGTTGCATTTAGAGAGGTTGGAGAGGCAAATCCTAGTGCATGTGTTGCATTAGGTGGTGGATTTCGTATCCATTGAGCTTAGACACTTGATTAGATCAAGTGAAAATTGGAGATTTGTTACTCTTGGTGTTTGCCGACACCTAGACGGTGTGGTGGCGTCGTTGCGCTAGTGAGCTTCTCAAAGAAGATTGTGAGAAGACCCGGGAGGTTTGTGAGTGGTGTGGTGCTCGCCATCTCCGGAGTGGAGGAAAGAGCAACCCTAGTGGAGCGAGGTGTTGGTTCGGTTTGGAACCGGTCTAAGTGGTTGGACTTACCTCAGAAGAAGGCTTAATTCGTGGAGCCGGCCCAATTGGTTTGGGTTTCCCTCAACGTGGATTAGGGGAGACCGGCAAGTCTCCGATCACCACGGTAAAACATCGCCGTGTCAATTGTGGTTTGATCCCTTGTGTCTCACTATTGCAATTTATATTCTTTGTATTGAATTACTTATTCATTGTGTATGAATGCTTACCATGCTTTGTGCTATTCATCTTTGCTAGAATTGAATTGCTCAAGTCATATGCTTAATTGCTATATTCATCAATAGACTTGTATTGTTGATACACATAGTTGAACTAATTGTTTTAGGCTAAAACCGTATTGTTGTTAGCTTCCGCATAAGTAATCAGTTTTAGAATTAGAGATTTTTAGAAACGACTATTCACCCCCCCTCTAGTCGGCCTCCTCGACCTTACACCGGGGTAGTGGATTGTTGATTCCAGTGCCATGGCGCACATGATCGCAACGGATGGTAATCTCCTTTCCTACCACCCCCTACCCTCTCCATCTTCTGTCAACGTGGGCAACGGCGCCACAGCACCTGTCTCAGTTCGAGGCACCGCTATCTTACCTACTCCTTCGTCCAACTTTGTTTTAAACAATGTTTTACTTGTTCCTTCCCTACTGAAAAATCTCATATCTGTTTGACAATTTACTCGAGATAATTCATGCACCATTGAATTTGACTCTCGTGGTTTCTCTGTCAAGGATATCCGGACATGGCACGAGATTCTTCGATGCAATAGCAATGGAGACCTCTACGAGTTCGTGCCACCCTCACCCTCGTCCTCGGCACACACGTTCCTCTCCATTGCCGCACCATCCTCCACTTGGCACCGTCTCGGCCACCCTGGCACGCCCGCCCTCAACACTTTACAAAACTCGTCGCTTATCGCTTGTAATAAAGTCGATCGAGCTCTATGTAATGCTTGTCAATTAGGCAAACATGTGTGCCTTCCTTTCAGTAGTTCTGTTACCTTGTCCTCATCCCCTTTTGAGTTAATACATTGCGATATTTGGACATCTCCTGTTATAAGTATCTCGGGTTTTCAATACTATTTGGTCATTATTGATGATTTTTCTCACCTTTGTTGGACCTCTCCACTCAGAAGAAAATCCGATGTCTACTCCATTATTGTCCAGTTTCATGCTTATGTGCAAACTCAATTTGGTCTCCCCATCAAATCAATTTAGGCTGACAACGGCACTGAATTTGTTAATAATGCCACTTCTACTTTTCTTCTTCGCCATGGCATTCTTTTGCGCTTGTCCTGTCCTTATACATCTCAGCAGAATGGCAAGGCTGAATGTGCCCTTCGAACTCTCAACAACATCGTCCGCACGCTCCTCATTCATGCCCATATGCTGCCGGCTTATTGGGCTGAAGCCCTCGCCACCACCACATACTTGTTGAACCGCCGACCCTCGTCCACCATTCACAATTCCACACCTTATCAACACCTCTATCAAAAATCGCCAGCATACTTGCATCTCCGTGTTTTTGGTTGTCTATGCTACCCGAACATGTCCTCGACGTCGGCACACAAACTCTCACCATGCTTTGTTGCGTGTGTTTTCATCGGCTACCCTAGCTCCCACAAAGGCTATCGTTGCCTCGACCTCGCCACAAATCGTGTGATTATCTCTCATCATGTCATCTTCGATGAGAATGTGTACCTGTTTGCCTCCCGCAACCCAGCTCGACCTGTGTCCACTGCCGATCCCATGGATTTTCTCGACGTCTCCGTTGTGCCCCCTCCGAGTCATGCTGCCCCTGCGCCCCCTGTCGCCACGCGTCCTCGCTCCATGATCTCACGTGCGCCACGTGCGCACACGTTGCACGATGATGCCGAGGAGCTCCCACTCTTCTCGGCCTATCCACCTACTCAGCCGGCCGTCGCAGAGGTACCTTTACCTCCGACCGGCTCTCCTCTTCGCTCTTTGCCAATCGTTGCAGAGGTATATGTACCTCTTGTTGGCGCCATGCCACCACCAGACCCGGCCGTCGCAAAGGTACCCATTGTACCTCCGACCGGCCCTGCCGCTCGTACTCACCCGGTAGGCCCTGCTCCACGACCTACGCCCGGACCTCACCCCATGGTGACCCACGCTGCCGTAGGTATCGTTTAGACAGTCGATCGTCTTAATTTATCCGCGGTGCACTCCTCTATTTCTCCTATTCCCTCGAACTACAGGAGTGCTCTCGCCGATGCTAATTGGCACCACGCGATGACCGATGAGTACCAAGCTCTTGTTGACAATCAAACTTGGACTCTCGTTCCTCGTCCCCGTGGTGCCAACATCGTTACTGCCAAATGGATATTCAAACACAAATTCCATTCCAATGGCTCCCTTGCTCACCACAAAGCACGCTGGGTGGTCCGTGGATATTCCTAACAACCCGGAGTCGACTACAACGAGACCTTCAGTCCGGTCGTCAAACCATCCACAATCCGTGTTGTCTTGAGCCTTGCTACCTCTCGCTCCTGGCCCATTCACCAACTGGACGTCAAGAATGCCTTTCTCCATGGCAACCTTGATGAAACAGTGTACTGCCTGCAGCCTCCAAGATTTATTGATCCCTCCTTCCCGGACCATGTCTATCATCTACAAAAGTCCTTATATGGCCTCAAACAAGCTCCCCGTGCGTGGTACCAGTGTTTCGCTTCGCATATCCGCACCCTGGGTTTTGTTGCTTCTGCCTGCGATACTTCTCTCTTTGTACTTCAGGACGGTTGTCAAATTGCATACCTCCTGTTGTATGTCAATGACATAATTCTCACAACCTCGTCCACTTCCTTGCTCCACAAAATAACTCATCTTATCCATTCTGAGTTTTCCATGATCGATCTTGGGGATCTCAATTTTTTCCTCGGCATTTTGGTTACCCGTTCCACTCACGGCCTATTCCTCTCTCAGCGCCAGTATGATGTTGATCTTCTTCAACGTGCTGGTATGGCGGACTGCCACCCTGTCGCCACTCCCATTGACACTCGTGCCAAGCTCTCTGCCTTGGACAGAGCACCAGTTGCTGACCCCTCTGAGTACAGAAGCCTCGCCGGTGCTCTTCAGTATTTGACACACATACTCGTCCAGATTTGGCCTACGCCGTGCAGCAGGTGTGTTTGCACATGCACGATCCCCGTGAGCCGCACCTTACACTTATCAAGCGCATCCTTTGCATTAATTGTTGTTAATTACGATCTATGTCATCATTTGCATTAATTATCGTTAATTACTGTCTACGTCATCAATTGCGTTACTTATTGTTAGTTGTCGTCAATTGCGTTAATTGTTGTTAAACAACATTAAACAAACCATTATTTGCGTTATGGGCATTTTAGACATTTCTCATATCAGAAGCTGCAGCCAGACAATCAAACACCAAATATCTTCAGCTCAGCTATTCAGTCGTATAGCTATTTAGCCCTACAACTAGCTGAAAACCCCTTTTCAGCAAAACTACGCCGTGCCCACCGTCGTGCCAAACAGGCCTACAGTGTGATCACCTCCTTCCTTTCTTTATTTCGCTGTGCTCCTCTCTCAATGCTTTAGTTGTTTGCACAAGTGGTGCATGCTGTTCGGAACGAGGAGACGACGTACACATGCAAACATGTTTTGTTATTACTTATTCGTGTTGTTAGCTTTAAATGGTCATATCTCTCCCACCAATTGTCAGATTTACATTCAGTTTCGAACTTTGAAGCTTTGTGTTCCATAAGCTTAACAAAACGAGACCTATATTGTATATATTTTAGAGAGATAATGACAAAGTTGTTTCTCCGCTATGAACAACCAATTGTTGCGAAGCAACTATAAACCAGTTGGAACAGTAACCTGTGTTACTTGCTAGCACCTACGCCCCTAGTAAAAGTTGCCTCCCCGATTATTAAGTCTATTGATAATAGTTTAATTTTCAAATACAATAGTTTATCCCCACCAAAATAATAGTTGATTCCCAATAACATGTAGTTGCCTCTCCAACCAGTCATAGTCGTTTTCCCAATTTGTAGTGATTGCTAGGTATTAATATGAGCTGCTAGCAAGTAACATGTAGAGTTGGAACTTGGTTTTCATAGCAAGTAATGTAGAGTTACCACTGCTTAGTTGTCATCGAGCAATAGAAATATGGAAATAACCGTCAGAAAAATAATTCCCGACGGGACACTGTGAGGAAATATCCGTGATGACAACGATGATGCAAAAATTATACATGCCTGATGGTTACCGATAGGGAATGTTTTACCGACAGCATTCCTCGACGGTCCCTGACAAGAGAATTTCGACCTCATCGGGTTTTGTATATCCAACGCCCTATCGGTTACCCGTCAAGAAAGACCGTGAGGCATGTAATCCTTGACATGTCTGGTCAGGAAAATAATAACCTACACGATGTCTGGAGGAGATCCGTGTTAGTTTAGCCGTCTGGAAAAAAACTATGCCAGGTTAATGTCGTGAAATTCACTGTCAGCTTCCCTGTCAGGAAAATTGCGTCATTTTATTTCAGAAAAACAGCATAGAATTAATACAACATATAGCACATAACAATACAACATATGGCACATTGCCCATTCATTCAGTACAGCATATTCATATACATTTAACATGACACATTGCACATCCACAATTCACTTAGGAGACATCAGTCTAGCCCATTGCACATTCACAAAGCATTTTAGCAGGCATTAAGTTGGATTCAATACAAACATCAACTAGTAGAGTTCTTGGATTCAATAAAAACAATGCATCTTAGGATTGAGCGAAACTAGAAGTCCCTTGTTAATGTCAAGGAGATTCAATACAAACATCAACTAGTAGAGTTCTTGAATTCAATACAAACCAAGTTGCTACCGAAAGAACAAAAGATTAGTCGAAGGGCTAATGTGACAAAAGTCAAGTAGAAAGCACTACTACTAAGAGGCAGGATTTTTAGGCAGTGGTATTGTTATCTTGGTGTTGCAGTGCATCTTCCTTGGGTGCCCCATTCTCGGCCCCGTCATTGCTACTATTGCAATTACCTTCACAACTGCTGTTGCTAGGTACGTTCCCAACAATTTCATGGTCCGACTGTGCGCCCACATGTGAAGAACCAGTCCCCTATATGTATGCGAGCATAAATAAATGAATAACATTCAACATAAAGCAAATGACATGAATTTAATGGTTTAGCTATATCAACTGCCATTTTGAGAATGACAATAAGAAGAAATAATAATTTCTCAAGTCTGATAGCAAACTATAAGTTAATTCAGTTGTATATTGAGGACAAAATTGAGACTATAACCTTATAACCTGCATCTGTGTAACACTAATAAGTTCTAATTTGGCATAAGTTCATAATTAAGTGCAGATGGCAAAAGCACTAATTCAGTTCAAATTTGCTATCCTACAGGTCACAATTACTAGTAATTAAGCCAAGTTCATGACATGAGGAGTACCAAACAAAGTTATCTTGCCATCAATTAAGACTAGTCATCTAATAGGGGTTGCATTCCTTGCTACCTTACCATGAACTTAGAACTTAGAACTTTATGCATAGGTGTTACAGTAATCAACACGAAGCCTGTGAACTGTTGCACTAGGTGTTGGCATTCTGCCATGCCAAAAATGATTAGATGTTGTGATGGAATGTTCAACAAAAAGAGAAGAAATCAACGTTGTTGCTTGGATTGTTGGCATTTAGGCAATAGAATATGGTTTACTGTAGTAGATCATCTTACCTGAACTTGCACCGGTGGTTGAGGGTAGTCCATTTCATTCTCAGCTGGTGGTTCTTCCCCGAGCTTCTCGAAAAGCATCTGCATTTGGATAGCACACAAAGGAAGTTGGACTATAGAGGATAAAGGAGGCCAATGCAATGATGTTTGTTCATGTATTTTTATTACCCTGATCATTCGCGCTTGAACTTCCTGTCGACGGCGGAATTGTGCATTTTCGATCAGCAAAGTTCGGTAAGCCAGTGTGTTCGACGGCCTAACATTTTTCCTTTGGCAGCTGATATAACATCAGCCTTCCTCACAGCACCATCACCAATTGGAACACGACCATGTGGCAAGCCTCCATCGATGGTGTACAACACCTTTCCATCTAAGTCGTGCTCCTCTGGATCTTCTAGATGTTCAGAGCTGCTGCACTGTAATCGTCCGTCCAAAATAGCAATAACTCAGTTCATACAGAAATAATGGACATGACAAAGATTGTAAAGCGTGCAACAAGTTGTCTGAAAGGAATGCAAATAATGAGTATGTACTAAACGTTTTTGTGCTTTCTGGCTACTAATTGCACCACTACCTCCGCTGCTATCCAAATTTTTAGCACCTGATTTCATTATGGCATATGTGTTTACTCCAAAAGCCTTGTCAAGACCAAACTTATATTACTACAAGACCAGCCAACCACAACTTAACCCATGCAGCACCTAGGAGGTAGTAATGACTAAGAAATAATGTTTGATGGATAGATTTCATACCAGCCATTGTTGTGTCTCAACAAATGATCATGATCCACCTCTATTTTGAGCAACATCTTCGGATTACAGCCTTGATTCTTGAGCTTTCTTCCGCTCTGCGATGAACTGGTCAGCGGCCCAACGGTGGCACAAGAGTGGCCAATCTTGCTCTTTGATCCACTCAACCCTACCATCCAAGTATTCCTCTTCCTCTGGTTCAATTGGACATGCTAGAGCATCATCAAGTTCTCGTCCAACCTTTTTCCAGTAATACTCCTTGACTGCGTCCACACGAGCTTGGTACATAATATCCTTCACTCGTTTGGTTGCATAGTTTTCAAGAACACAGTCGGCCTCAACCTTGTCATCGTCTATCATAGAAAACAAGTCCTGCATGTTTATATTGGGAAACACATAGTTAAATATGAAACTAAACAATCGTATGTAAATTAGGAGTGTCAACTTACTTACCCAAAATTCTCGCTTTACTCAATCTGCATTTGTCTCTCCTTGATCATTTTTAGTGAAATAGTAATCTGCCCATGAGAGTGCAGGGCGAACATTAATGGGGTCACCTTCATGATCCAAGTCTTGCACAATGCCCAGGTATTCATGTTTGAGAATTACTCCAAACTGTGTGATGTACTTATATTCTTTGGGGTTGAAGTTTGATGAACCACAGAGGTCCTGTTCTGGCCCGATCTTTCGATGAGAAGATAAATTTGGTAGTAGTCGCTCAACTCTCACGATCCTAGCTACGAACTCGCAAAGCTTGAAACCACGCAATCGCTGAACTGCTCAACAAGTCGTTATCAACCGTGCACAAATACCCAGATGACCTGACCATGAATGTCGATTCCTGCATACACCAAAGAAGTACGCAAGAACGAGATAAGTAGCAATCTGAAATTACAAATAGGATTGAAATATTTGATTTAAGTTGAGATTCCGAATAAGGATCTTAACTGGGAGCTCTAGTCGACACACGCAGAAGATACAAGTTGCAACGAAGGCAAACTAAATATAAACGAAATCCAAGGAAACTAGAGGCGGTGCGGCCGCCTTAAATAGGGGGAAGGGGAGCCGCATATAACTACCATTGGCGGGGTGGTACTACTATTCATGTGAATAGTGCGTGCCCCCTAGGTGGCCGGCCAGCATATGGGCCAAGTTGAGTACGATTACAAGGCCCAAATTGGCTCAAACAGGTGATACGATATCTTCTTTTGGCGATTCCAACATGCACAGAAGAAATTTGGAAGTGAGGCTAGATCCGTTGGAAAGATGACAAAATAAGTTTTTCATCAAGTACTCGTGGACCTCCAACAGACTCCGTATGTGAAAGTTATGTACATTTAAAGTCGGTGCTGTCTTTGGAGGTCGAACTGGATTCCAAAACATATCCAGTTTAAACTCTTGCTTGGCACGTGGAGTAGCACCATGGCATGTAGACATAGTAACATGGCATGTAGATGTAGCACCATGGTATGTAGACGTAGCTCGGTCCAATTGGGTAATATGGCATTGTAGTAGCCGAAAGTTCTGTCGGAGAAGATGTGGTTGAAGTAGAGGATGCAGTGCAACGGGTTGAAGTAGTGGTTGCATCCTTAGGGTCGATGTCCTCATCATCCTCCCTTTATTGAATTTGAGTCGTCCTCGACTCATTCGTTTTCTCCAAGTCATCTCTCCTGCAAAAGATTAGTAGCAACACGAGGCAAAGAAACATGTATTTCTTCAAACGGACACGGAGATTCTTTACAAATCATAGTATGACATTCAGATTCATGTTTTTCCATGTCAATGCAATCGGATTTTGTAGCTAACATAACAGGAGCTTTCAATTTAATTCCACTTGGAGCTATAATCTTATAATCAACTTTTATCTTCTCGTTACTTGTTCTCTCAGTTCTTTCTAATTCATCCTTTAATATGGCAGCAGGAGATATTGGAAGTAAAGTGATTTTCTTTTCTTTATAAATAAAAGTATAATGATTAGATCTACCATGATGTTCAGTATATCTATCATATTGCCAAGGTCTACCTAATAATAACGAGCATGCTTGCATAGTTACGATATCGCAATCAACATAATCATGATATGATCCAATAGAAAAATGTACGCGCACAAGTTTTGTCACCTTCAACTTACCACAAGAATTCAGCCATTGAATGTAGTAAGGATGAGGGTATTGAGTTGTGGTCAAGCCAAGCTTCTCAGCCATGTCTATGCTAGCAAGGTTGTTGCAACTTTCGACATCAATGATGACTCTACATGAACGTTCCTTGATGACGAACTTGGATTGAAACAAAGTGTGGCGTTGATTTTATTCAGCAAGCTCCATTTGAGCACTTAGCACACGCTGGATAACTAGGCTTTGGTACTTGTCAGATGTCTCATGGCCTAATTGTTCTTCCTCAGTTTCATCACCTGCATTATTAGTTGCAGCCAAAACATGTTCTTCCTCAATATCGCTAATTGAAGTGTACTCACCATTGTCCTTAACAAGCAAAGCTCGCTAACTTGGACAATATCGCATCAAGTGCGCAAATCCTTTTGCAACAGTGACATTGTACATCTCTGGATCGCCCTGTAGAAACAACGAAAGAAGTACTTTTTGTGGGGACTTGTACCTTTGCTGATTGGCTTGCATCAGGTACATGTGCAGGAGTGGAAGGAGCAGCAGGGAGCACACAGCTTGAGGAGGGTGCATCACAACCAGAAGTGGAGGAAGGTGCCATATGTTGTTGCTGCATTGGCCGACCTATAAAAGATTCTCCAATATTGCCCCTAGAGCGAGATTGTCGACCCTGCACTTCTCTTTCAGCCTTGCAAGTAAGATGGAATAAACGGGTGATAGAATTATATTCTTTATAATCTAAAATGTCCTGAATTTTACGGTTTAAACCTCCCAAAAATCTAGCCATCTTAGCATCTTCAGTTTCTTTTAAACACAACGCAACAAACCAGTTTGCAATTCTTGATAATAATCCTCTACGAACTACTACCTTGTCTTAAGCATTGCAATTTATTAAGCAAATCACGAGAATAATATGAAGGCACAAATCTAGCTCACATAACTCTCTTCATAGCATCCCAAATTCTAGGTATGTTTTGTTCATTACGACACAATTCATTCCACCAAATAGAAGCAAATTCTGTAAACTCACTAGTAGCAGCCCTAACCCTTTTATTGTTAGGAAATTCATGGCATGCAAATTTTTGGTCTACTACTAACTCCCATGTGAAATAAGCTTCAGGATCATATTTACCAGCAAAAGAAGGCATAGTGAATTTAATTTTACCAAGTAAATCATTACGGTCACGTACCTCATGTAGTGGATCTCTTCTCATACTTTGTTGATTGAAGTGTCGTTGTCGGTGATCACGATCAATGATGGGATTGAAATCACCATCGGACTCTGTATCAGCAATGTAGTTGTTCACATCTGCTTCTTCCACCTCATCTGCCCAAGAGCGGGCAGCAGGTGGTGTGCGACGAGCAGGAGGATCCTCCACTCTTGGCTCATGATCATGGGTCCTGTTTTCAGCAAGTGGCTGACGTTCGAGGAGTGCAACGCATGTGTGGAACGATGCAAGGTTGTCATTGATCTTGTCCAAGGCATCGCCAACACTCTCACCGAGCGAGTGCTTAATGTGCCACACGAGCTCTCTCGTGCGAGGTGTGAAAGATCCCTTAACAGTATGCCCCCAAAGAGTGGTCGTTATTGTTTCCACCATGTGTAGATTCATGTGACCCTATCATCGTTAGTAGAAAACAAAGAACAAATCACAGTGTATAAGTCCCTATCAACTACTAGGTTCTAGCATTTCAACAAGCGCTCTCTCACAATGCCTTACCAAGTTCTTACAAGTTCTTACCAATGCAGCAAGGAAGTGGTACGACTGGTGGTTGGTTTGTGATACTCTCACTTGCGATTAGCCCAACGATTGCAAGGAACGACACCTATTGAGTTAGTAGGAAGTGGAGCTTGGAAGGCTTCAATATGGTAGCAAGGATCAGCAATAATCAAATCAGTTAATGCAAGTTAAAAAATTGTTCAATGTACTAGTCAAGTTGTTGATCCTAGCCTAATCAAAGTCCCACTAAGAGATGTGTATGTACGTACACGCAATGATAAATGTGACTTGATGTAAGCAACGAAAAACCTCACAACAAGTGCTAGGAGAGACGCTAGCCTCCTACTCAAACTTCTGTGAAAGGCACAATATTGTTCGCACGACGTAGAGCACAAAAGCCAGCAATATCGGTGCAATGCAAACAGCCCTCTAGATTGAGCAGAAACAATAGCTAGTCTCAAACAACGAAAAAGCAAAGTTTTATATGGCTTTTATATACTTGTTTGAAAGGTTTCGATGAGATCTACAACTTTGCAGTTGAGACGAACCCCAAATTTCAGATGGAAGATTGAAATAATAGGCAAAAACAGAAACCAAAAACTTGTGACGCGAATTCGAGGCCAAATATGGACGATTTTTGGTGTCTTGGAGGGCTACAAGCACAATATGGTCATTTTTATTTGATGCGCGTCGTCGTTAGCTTTCCAAAAAGTCTGAAAACGTCGAATTCCGACTCCGTATGCAAAAGTTATGCCTGTTTTACTGAAGGTGTGTTGGAAACAGACTCGAATTCGTTTCGGCCTCAAGTTGAAACTTCTATAACTTTTGATCCCAGTGGGCCAAACTTACTCAAATTTTTCATGGAGGCTTGTGGATGTTTGAAGAATGGCTCCACCAATTTTCACTATTTTTGGCGAAGGTTTGATGCACTTTCCAAATTTTGGAATAGATTGACTCTATCTCTTTTGTTTCTTCTATATTTTTTTCTTCTTTTTTTCTGTTTTTCCCCCTCTTTTCTTCTCTGTCAATACCGAAAACAATCTACTTTTTTTCCCTTCTTTTTCTTCTATGTCACAAACCGAAACCAATCCCTCTTCTCACGTACCAAACAGCCAGCAGTCCCAAGCAATGAATGACTCAGATCAATGCAATCATCAATTCGGCATTGGAGGTTGGAACACCAACGTGACTTCTTTTCCTTAATCAGCCAACACCACCAAGGAATTAATGCTTCCCGTTGAGAGGCAATAAGCAAATCAGCAATTGAATCAAAACACAAACGTTGCTTCGGCCGACTAGCAGAGACGGAATTGGACGCTGGACGTCAACTTCAGCAGCAATCAAGAGATAACAATTGGTCTCTTGACTTCCCACGCATCAACAGAGGAGGCACCGATTGATCTCCTACGTAGCAACAGCAAAACAGCAGTAGACTGGTTCGGCCGCTTCCAACGAGTAGCGATCCGATCCGTAGCAGCTTCTCCACACGAAGACAACTCAAACCACGAACGAAGAAAACGTTCGGCAGCGGGAGGGTTGCCATGGCAAGAGAGGGGGTGGTGCAGCAGGGGATGATTGGTGTGGTGCGGCAGGAAACTCAAAAGGTTGCGGCAGTAGATGATGGCGGCGGTAGAAGTTGGGCACAATGATGAAGCTACGCAAAGAATACACAACGAATAAGATGCAAACTAGACAATAACGAACTAGACTCCAACTAAACTAGAAATCAGCAACTGACACGTCGATGCAATAAAAAATTCAACAAGCACAACTGAAAAGAAAAATTGCAAGCACAGATTGGTTTGGACAGGAACTAAACCTATATATTTTTTTGATTTTCGTGGCTATGTGGACTATAGGAAAAAATTCTCACCGACGAAATGTAGCTCCGATACCACTTGATGAACCACGAAGGTCCTATTCTAGCCCGATCTTTCGATGAGAAGATAAATTTAGTACTAGTCGCTCAACTCTCACGATCCTGGCTATGAACTCGCAAGGCTCGAAACCACGCAATCGCTGAACTGCTCGACAAGTCGTTATCAACCATGCACAAATACCCGGATGACCTGACCACGAAGGTCGATTCCTGCATACACCGAAGAAGTACGCAAGAACGAGATAAGTAGCAATCTGAAATTGTAAATAGGATTGAAATATTTGATTTAAGTTGGATTTCGAATAAGGATCTTGACTGGGTGGTCTAGTCGACACACGCAGAAGATACAAGTTGTAACGAAGACAAACTAAACATAAACGAAATCCAAGGAAACTAGAGGTGGTGCGGCCGCCTTAAATGGGGGGGAGGGGAGCCGCACATAACTAGCATTGGCGGGGTGGTACTACTATTCATGTGAACAGTGCGTGCCCCCTAGGTGGCCGGCCGCCATATGGGCCAAGTTGAGTACGATTACAAGGCCCAAATTGGCTCAAACAGGTGATACGATATCTTCTTTTGGCGATTTCGACATGCACAGAAGAAATTTGGAAGTGAGGCTAGAGCCTAGATCCGTTGGAAAGATGACGAAATAAGCTTTTCATCAAGTACTCGTGGACCTCCAACGGACTCCGTATGTGAAAGTTATGCACGTTTGAAGTCGGTGCTGTCTCTGGAGGTCGAACTGGATTCCAAAACATATCCAGTTTAAACTCTTTCTTGGCACGTGGAGTAGAACCATGGTATGTAGACATAGTAACATGGCATGTAGATGTAGCACCATGGTATGTAGACGTAGCTCGGTCCAATTGGGTAATATGGCATTGCAGTAACCGAAAGTTCTATCAGAGAAGATGTGGTTGAAGTAGAGAATGAAGTGTAGTGGGTCGAAGTAGTGGTTGCATCCTTAGGGTCGATGTCCTCATCAAAGTTCCTATACTCAAATTGCATGTACAGAAGTTGAGCATAATCATATTCCTAAACCAAGCAATGAAATACCTAGGCTTCTAGAGCTACATATGAATTAACAGATGTCCAGGTTCATTTTTTATTAAACATACATGCATAATCATCACTTTCCATTCAAATAGCTAGGCTTCTAGAGCTAGATATCAAATAGCAGAAAGTTCAATCATTTTTGACAAGGTCTGGACTGACATATGAATTAACAAATGACCAGGTTCATTTTTTATTAAACATACATACATAATCATCACTTTCCATTCAAATAGCTAGGCTTCTAGAGCTAGATATCAAATAGCAAAAAGTTCAATTATTTTTGACAAGGTCTGGACTGACATAAACATGGCATGGATAGAACATTTCATATATTTATTATAACTGAAATAAACAATAAGCATGTGGTCTGTACTTACGCATCACCCTTAGGTCACCCTTAGGTCGAAGGACCACCTTCCGACCTTGCGGAGGTAGTCTTAATTAGGTCCGTGACCTCTTCCTCCTACCTCGCTGTGTAGACTGCTCCCCAGTCCGCGTACTACAAGGACGATTTCCTTGTGGCTCACCATTAACACCGGAGTTAGTGCGGCCAACAACACCATCAGCATTGCTCCTATTACTGTCACGGCTAGCTGCACGTTGCTCTCCAGTAGACTTAATTTTTCCTGACAAACACATCTCCATAAGAACCAAAAAAAATGCACATAATTGCTCATAAGTCCAACTGTGTCGATATGACCATCAATTCATCAAGAGCTCTCACAAGAAGAGCAACAACATGGACAAAATGTTGGCAAATTGTCATCACTAGCAAGAAATAAAATGAGGTGCATCAAACATCCAATAGAATCAACGACATGGGACAACAAGAAGAGACAATAATGCCAAGCCTCGGACTCTGCCAAATATAGCTGCAAAGTGATGTTGGCCAAGTCACTGGTCTTTTTGTACAGCTCCTGGGGCGCATACAAGCTAAGTCCGACTATGTCGATATGACCACTAAGTCATCAGGAGCTATGACAAGAAGAGCAACAACAAAATAATGGCAAAGTTTCATCATTGGCAATACATAAAAGCATCACTCTGCATATGCCATCCCAAAAAACTCATGGGCAAGGTTGACACCAAGAGATGGGCAAGGCATCCACACACAACAATCATCATTACCAAAAAGACAGTAGCAAATATGTGCCCACACCTAAACATATTAGTGCATCATTTCTTTTCACACACATCACCTATTTTTTGGACCAACATCAGTGATATCCTTAGGTTTAGAGTTTACCAAGAGCACTCAAAGGTAGCACAGCTAGCGTGTCCACAGATCCGTGCAGACACTTCACTAGGCTTCATGATTGGGACTTCCGTCGAGAATAGTTCGACAAAATTGCATCACAATTTTCAGGATTCACATTACTCGAGTTGTAAATTCTTCATCTCACACAAAATGAAAGATATCCACCCCATTGGGAACACACTCACAGAGAGAGATATAGGGAAACACATGGGGTGGAGTTGGAGGCGGTGCAGATCAACGGACCAGGACCTTGCGCTGCTGCTTTGCGTAGCTCTCCATTGCAGCGGCAAAGAGCGGCGACAGATTTGGATCAACAAGGGGTGGGGAGATAGGGTAAGGAGGCGGCGGAGGTGGAGCCGAGGCGGGCGGGGGATCTGGAGGGGCGAGGTGGCGGGATCAGGAGGTGAGGCGGCGGTGGCGGGGTGAGGGACGGCGAAGATGTAGGAGAGCGAGGGGCGGCGGCGGGATGCAAGGGCGAGGACGGCGTGACATGGGGATCTGGTGGGCAAGGCGGGGGGGATCTGAGGAGGGCGAGGCTGCATGACAGGTGTGTATGATCTTTGGAGGCGGCAGTGATTGGGATGAAGGAGGATGATTGGGGATCGAGGATTGAGGATTGGGCCATTTTAGGGTTAGGGGATGGGATATGGCTTGTTTGGTTGGTGCCCTGGATTTTATGCCTGAGAAAAAATGTTGTTTGGAGGTAACCTGGAAAGTAGATGATTTTTGTCTAGTCAGACAAATCTGAAGATGAGTTATTTGGTTAGAAGCATGTGCCTAAAATTGGTGAATGAAAAATAGAACGTTGGATCAAAACTACGAACGGTAGATCGGAGCTGACTGGAGACAAACACTGCTTTTGAACACCTGACATTCGCTGCTCGCCTGGCCTGGGAGCTTAGGCAGGAAACCAAGCAAACACCCAACTGGCAGCAGCCAGGTTCACTTCTGGCCAGACAAAAAGCAGCCAGTTATCAAAACAAACAAGCCCATACTTTTTGGCCTATGCCCGCGCCACATTTTGGCTGAAGCGAAATCATTATCCTCACGGTTCAAAACCGTCGAGATAATATGTCTAATCCTCGTAGTATGGCAAAACGTCAGAAAAATTAACATTTTCCTCACGTTTACATCAAAACCATCACGCCTCCTAGGTACAAAGCCAATGCCTAATGCAAGTACCATCAGACAAAAAGCCAAAAGTGCTATTTTCCTTGCCGATTTAAATGACCGTCACAATAATTACTATCCTCACGGTTGCTTGCGGCACCTCAGAAAAATATAAACCGCAGCAAAAATTATGTAGTGGTAGTAAGAAATATGCAGAGATTACTAGCAAGTAAGTAGTAACAAATATGTAGAGTTGCTAGCAAGTAATATAGAGTTATCACTGCTGCTTGTCATCGAGTAATAGATTGTTGCCAGTAAGTAACATGTACAGTTGCTACAGTATCATGTAGAGCTAGTGGAAAGTAATATGTGGTTGCTAACAAGAAATATGTAGAGTTGCTGACAGGTAGTGTAGAGCTATCGTTGGTAGTTGCTTGCACAAATCACCGGTAGTTGCCATATGGAGCAATGGAGCGTTGCTAAGTAGAATTATACAGTTGATATTAAGTAAAATGTATAGTTGTTGGCAGTGGCGGAGCCAGAACTTTTTCGAAGCTTAGGCATGCCTTCCGAAGCTTGGGCAAGCCCACGACTACGATCACGCCACAAGTCGACGATCACTCACTCGTCTTCCAAGTTCGGCCACGAAGCGCGAAGTAAAGTCCGGACAAGTACCCAGGCCGCTAGTGGTTGTTGCCTTATTGGTAAGTAATTAAATAGAACAACAATTAGTAGTTGACCGTATAAAATCATCGGTAGTTGCATCTAGTTGCCAGCGAGTAAAACTAGATTTGCTAGATGATAACATATACAAAATAGGTGATATACGCTAGAGTTGCTAGCATGTCTTCGAAACATAGGCAATATTGGTCTTGTTTTGATACGCTCATCGTACCGAATACAACAGTTAAATACAAATCAAACATTTGGTTGAATAGATGACATTGTACTCCCTCCGTTCTCTTTTATTTCACGTCAAGTAGTGTGTATGTGCATGCATGGGCGTCAAGTATTTTAAATCAGAGGGAGTATTACTTACATTAAAGGCTGCTAGGATTGGCCGCATCCCGCGCTAGCTACGTCGGCATCAAATCATCAGCCGTCCGATCGCACCCGTGAGCGCTCGCGGCTGCCCGATCCGCGTCGATGTACGTCGAGCGAACCCCCGGTCGAGTGCAGCCCACGTTGCCCGTGAGCTGCCGCCCGCTCGATCACGCGCGTGGGTGCTTTTGTGCCATTCGATCGCACTGAGTCACGCTCGTGCTCGTGCGGCCCACGTCGGCCCGGCAAAAACAGCCCGCGCCGGTTGGCACGGGGCATCTTCTAGTGAAGATAAACGAGCTGCTAGGATTGGCCGCATCCCGCGCTAGCTACGTCGGCATCAAATCATCAGCCGTCCGATCGCGCCCGCGAGCGCTCGCGGCTGCCCGATCCGCATCAATGCGCGTCGAGCGAACCCCCGGTAGCGCAGCCCACGTCGCCCACGAGCTGCCGCCCGCTCGATCACACGCGCGGATGCTTTTGTGCCGTTCGATCGCACTGAGTTACGTTCGCTCTGTGCGGCCCACGAAACCCCCGGCAAAAACAGCCCGCGCCGGTTGGCGCGGGGCATCTTCTAGTGAAGATAAACGACGAACAAGTTGAAGAACTTCCGATTCTCACCCGTCCACTCCATGTACATACACGTCACTTAGTCTGTCTTAGCCAGGTGGGCCAATGTGTTTTGTCCTTGCATGTGTTGGAAACGAGATGCGATTTTTTTTTTTTGAAATAATTTTAATTGAAAAGATAATTACAAAAATAAATAGTCAAAAAAAATTACAAAACTAGGTGTTTGTCGCATGTCACCATTCCAATTGGCAACAGGAACCTATGCACTGGCAACAAGGGCTCAACAATCTAGATAGCTCTCTGTCACTAGTTGAATTGGCAACAGGCGATAGGGATCTTAAATTTTTTTAATATTAAAATTTAGAAAACCGTCAATTGAAATGATGATAGGAATCTCGTAAGTCTCTGACGCCATTCCAAATGGCGACACAATCTGCCCTATAAAAGACACTTGAAACCCTAAAATTCGGGGAAAACTCACTTTTATTCAGAAAAAAGAGAAAGAGGCGAAGGAAGGGAGAGGAGCAGAGGGGAAGAGAAAAGCTAGCGAAGCGTTGCCCGTCCGGTCGCCCACCTTTCATGTAATTTTTAAAACTGAATGGATTATATAGTTTTAGATGTACGGTTACGTAGTGTAGTATGTTGTACATAATCCTTTTCGGTGGGTAGTTTAGTTTTAAATATATGGTTAATCGTGAAAATCTTGTTTACAGTGCAATACGTCAAATATGTCGAATGCCACAAACTTCAAAATTTACTACGGTTAGGACACTATTCTTGAGGGTCCCGACGGGATTGATTTGTGTTATTTCCAATCGGTGACTGTGCTCCTAACAAAACCAGAGTAGTGTACATAGGGTGCTATGATGCGGTAGTTGTTTCACTCATTCGATTTGGACCACCCTATGTATGATCTGAGATTGAGTTGCCTTCCCCCCCCCCCGAGCAACACAGGGCACATATTGGAAGTTAGTGCAACTCAAGGGAATAAGGTCATGGCAGCCATATGTATGCAGGGCGAGGGAGGAACGGTGGGATTTAGTGAACAAGAAGGGGTGGTGATGCCGAAGAAGAAGTCGGGGACTCCAGCCACAGCGCGACGCACACAATGGCCGAAGGTCCGCGAGTAGCTAGTCCTGTCAGTGAAGACCCTATGGAAGGAGCTCCTTCAGTCAGGCAAGCTAGTGGGCTTGCCGACGAGGATGAGGAGCTGGAAGCCCTAGTGCAAAGGATGGATCTTGAAGACCGGGACTACATAGTATTGTCAGAAGATGAAGGATTCGACGACAAGGATGATGTTGACTAGCAGACAGTTCCATCAGAGTGGAACACGTACCAGTTCGACAACCTTGTCGTTAACGAAGGCTCCCGTGTACCGTGGGAGTACGACCAGAGTAAGGTCAGGCAAGGAGATATGTACAAATGCAAGAAGGCCATGTAGGAAGTGGTCAAATCCTGGGCATTATCAGTGCAGCATACATTCACAGTTATCAAGCCTAACCCTAGATGCTACGACATGAAATGCGACATAGAGGGATGTTCTTGGCGAGTGCACGTATTTCAGCCTAACTGAGACACCTACTGGAAATGCTCTATAGTGGTCCCTCACACATGTGTCGTCGTTGAGTCAGTACAGTCCCACAGGAACCTGTCATCAAGCTTCACCGTCTTTATAAAATTCTTCACCTAAATAAATATTATTCAGCAAGAGTGAGAACAACTTCTGTGCTCGCAAGTTACACCTAATAACAGAATATAATGCATGCAAGAGTAATCAAATGAGGCTAATATGTGGTGGTACGGTGGAGCACAGCAAAATACGCTCGGAGGCCGGTCCTTAATTGACTTGGGAAACATTCCATAACCCTAGACCCGTTCATAGAAATGAATTGATCCCGTGCATTGACTTGCACCATACCAACATCCATTATGCCCAAGTCTAAACCATTTTATTTTATTTCACAAGTAAAAGCATTTTCTAAACTTTAATTCCATGGTAAGACAATACCATAGACTCACTTTGAATCAATTTTGAATAATTTTGGCTAAAATCCCTCAAGTACAAGATTTTAGTCTAAGCATATAACCTTTCGAATTTTATTTATTTTAACTAAGGTGACAAGGGAATGACTATTCAAATATCAATATTGGCCATACAAAGGAGATAGAGTAACTAGGAATTTAAAACAGGCATTTCAAATAACTGAATTGAATTATGCATGCAATAATAACTTAAAACAGAATTAAATAATTTAAAATAATAGGGTCAATATGATCAAAGGTATAACTTGCCTTGCTCAAATTCTTCTTCTTCTAATTCAAATTCTCCCAAGTCATCGAAATATAAATGCGAAATAAGCCAAATTCAAATTAACTCCAAATTAAATAATTTTAGTTTAGTTGGCTAGAACTTGAATTTATATGAATTTAGAAATTTGAATCGTCGAAATTGGAGTTTGTATGAAGGAGAACGAACCCTGGGAAGTTTAAACCCTAAATAAATTCTAAAATCAGATTTTATTGAATTTTCCGATATATTTTTCTAAAGGAAATTCTCTTTATTGCACATACTGATGTCATCGGCCGAATATTAAATAACCGGCCGAATAATTTTTCTAAAGGAAATATTTTTCTCTCTATGACATGTGGGCCCAACGTGCAAAGTCCGAATGCATCCACAGATAGTCTGAACATGAAAGTCCGAAGGGATACACAGGCTAGTGCAAGCATCATGCGGGCAGCCACGTGGCTATGACTAAGCGCCAAGCAATGATGTAGTGCTTGTGTGTCACTGACGTGGCCTTGCCACGTAGGACTGACGAGCGGTGGTGCTACGGGCTCGGGCTCGCCATGGAAGGATTGTCTCGATTTTGGAAAGCTCCGAGATGGCGTCAATGGCAGAGCCGTGCAGGGAGAAGAAGGAAAGAGGAAGACGGTGACGTGGGCGCTGACGTCACGGTGGGGCCCACCTGGTAGTGTCGCGGTGTGAGGGAGGCTCGAGCGGCTATTCGGACCGTCCGAAGAGAGTGTGTGAGGCGGTTCGGACTGTCCAAAAGAAAATTGGGCCGAGCAAGTTTCGGCCCAAGAGCGTTTTCCGAATTTTAGATGATTTAACCATTTAATTAATTCAGTTAATTCCTTTAAGCTTAAGAAAATAGCAAATAAAGTCCAAAAATTCTAGAAAATTCACAGAAATTCGTAGAATCATTTTAGACTTAAATAAAATATTTTCAACTCATAATTGGTAATTAATTTTTTTAATTAATTTATTTAGGATTTGAGATAAATAGGAAAAAAAGCTTTTAAAATTTTAGAAAATTCGAATAAAATAATTTTATTTTATTTTTACTGGGAATTGAAAATTAGGCTGTTACATTAGGTCAATTGTGCTTCTAGTAAGGTTGATAACAATTTCGAAGTTGGTTCAGCGATTGTCGGACATATTGATCGTGTACAATTGGTAGCCGAATTGTGAGTGTCGTCTCCTCCAAATCGAATTATCCTTCTCATCGAAAGATCAAAACACCCATTGTCGCATTAGACGAGGAGGTGAGCACCGCACAGAACGTCGAACGACGAAGCTCCCGGTGTAGACGATGAAGACCAAGCTCCACCGATGGTGAGGTAATCGATGACAGCGCACCTCGACCTCTCATGGCCTAAACTCCAAATTTTGGGGAGGTGGAAGGGAGAGGGTGGCTTAGACAGCGGTGAGGGATTGAGTGAAGAGAGGTGTAGGGGATGCTCCCTTTTATAGAGCAAGGGGAGTAGCGGGGTAGGCGTTGATCGGCGTGAGTGCGGCGACGGCGGAGCAAATGCGAATTAACGTGAAAAAGGTAACGACCAAATGATTGCGATGAGTGGGGGAGGTAGTGGGGTAGTTAATGCGCACGTGCGAGAGTAGAAATGGAGGTAGTGGGAACGACCAAATTTCCTGAATTATTTTGAACTTGATAAAATTATTTCCAACTTAAAGTTGGTTTTTAACTTTGCACATAATTTTTTTGAACTTCTGGAAAATAGGGGAAAAAACCTTTTTAAAATCCTGAAAATCTAAGGAAAATAATTTAAAAAATAACTCTAAAACCAGAAATGAAAAATTTTAGGATGTTATAGATTTCCCACTGCGTGGGGGTAAACCCCTTCTTTTATTAGTAGTGATAAGATATGTGCATAATGGGGGCAGCAGATTTGGATGAACGAGCTGACACTACCAGAATCCTTTCTTTTCCCGAGTGCCCGAAACACTCGGGAAATTCCCTAAAACACTCGAGAAATTAATTCCCGAAGGTCAGCCGTCAGGAAAAACCACTCGGGATAGTTTAGTCGGGGAAAAAACTGGTTTCCCGAGTGTTCCGAGATTTACACTCGGGAAAAATACCTTTCCCGAGTGTAAATCTAAACACTCGGGAAAAATGTCTTTCCCGAATGTAAATCTAAACACTCGGGAAAAATAACTTTCTCGAGTGTAAATCTGAACACTCGGGAAATATATAACACTCGGGAAAATAAGTGCACAACGGGTTTAGCCACCATACCGAAATATTTTTACCGAGTGTTGATACTCCGGAAACACTCGGGAAAGTAGGAAAAGTGACACCCACTGATTACCACTGATTACTAGTAGTAAAGCACTAAAATAAATCATTTGTATCCTTAATTTACTATGTGCTACATCTAAAAAAAGTGAAGAACAATCCATCTACAAGTAGTATAGCAATGCAAACTTTGCCGCTTTATCATTAAAAAGAACATATATTTTTACAACGTATGAATGAATTGTTAGTACATACAGGTTGAAACACATATTTTGACGACATATGAAATGAATTGTTAGCACATACAGGTTTACAAAATGACGATGCTTTCTTTTCATCAACAACCAACAAACAAACGATACAAAATCTACACCTCAAAGTGTATGCATCACCTTGTACAAAAAAAGAAAAAAAGAATGCAGAAGTCCAATGAACCACCTAACAGATTCAGCTGTTTCCAGGGCATCTGTTGCTCCTCTCTATAGCTGACAAAACCGAAGATCGAAATACTCAAGGTGAAAAAACATTGAGTATATTGTCAACAACCAGTGCTTTCAAATCTCTATGAGATGGAAATCAAATAAAATGTAATGGAATTGCGAAAAATGGGATATGAACACAAAATTATGCTCACAATGATTGATAAGAAGTTAAATGTAACCAACAAAGGCCATAGGAAGGGAATTTAATGGAGTACAGTGAGTACAGAAAATGCTAAATGGGGAGTGAAAAATCTAAACAGCTTTAATGGTGATGGCGGCATAAAAGATATTGTTAAAGAGAGCCTATAAAGACTGACCTACGCGGTTACATTACGGATGACTAACAGTTGTAGTAAGGCATATGTATAAGCTGAGTACAAACAATAGTAGCACGGTGCAAATTGCTACTTTAGTATTTTCAGCATGGGATAAGACTGGAGTATATAAACAAAAGATTAGGTGAAAGTGCATGCACAGATTTATATTTGGCTGTAGCGATAGCTCTGACATATAAACAAGAAAGTTGTAATAATAAAGGGAGCTAACAAACGTAGCTAATGTGTACTGCGCTATGAAGTCAATTGGTAAAGAGAATCTATAGACATTGATTTGATTGTTTGTGGCACAAACTATGAAACGGAATTGTGATCGAGATACATAACTTGAAACTAAATGCAAGCAACATCGTAGAACTCAGAGAAACATGAGCTATCAGAAGGAATCAAGATAAATTAAATGTTATACCATATATAATCAATCACATAACACAAATTATGTAATGACAAGGAGTCGTGCTTCTGGAAACTATGTAACTAAAAAATAAAAAATAATCTCCATACATAATTGATTAACACTACAATGCACTCATAAACAAACTAGAAATATGCATGCTACTAAAAATATCGAGGACATAGCACAAAAGCAACATAAACAAGCTATAAATTGATTGATGAATTTAGCATATAGAGCAACACAACACATGTTCAGTGATAACAGTGCATTTAGTTCTTCCAAAAAAGTATCTTTACCAAAATATTATGAGGTGTCCAAAGTCTAACATATAAAAAGACAGTTTGTGTACATGATGATCACAACAACTGAAGGAGATCAACCATAACAGAAACAAAATAATATTGTTACAAACCTGAGCCTCTGAAATAATTTGTTGACCGCCGTTTTCAAAAACTTCCAATGAGCCCTGAGAAATCTTGGATAATGACCAACAACATACCTAGCAATGCAATCATTGAATCAGCTAAGACGTAATTTTGTAATTATAAACATGGGAGAATTGAAACAAATGCTTACATGATGTTACTGGCAATCACAGAGTAACAATGTACATACCTGCTCCTCCACCATAAAACCAGATATTGATCCTATGGCCCAGCAGAGAGTATTGAGGTCATTCCAACTCCAGTCTTCTCCATTTAATTGTTTACTCAATTTCTTCAACATCTGGAATTTCAAAAGAAACATACTTAAGTTCTGGTTCAAATTCACAAAAGGCAATAAACAGAAAAGACAAATTGTGCAACAAATATATAAAGAAAATAGATTTGTTGCAATGGCTCCACGGCTGCACGAAATGAGCCTTCTCAAATAACCAAAATACCAACTACAAACATCATATGCCACTGTCAAGCTTAAATACTCCTGTTTATTATGAATTTCATTCATGTTTCAGCCAGAGCTTATGCCATCTCAACATGGAACAAGTGCACTGGATAACACCTAATGTGAGCAACCTTACTACAGTGTAATATTTATTGCATGCATTTCTTAAAATATAAAGAAGTATCCGTGTAAAAGACATACATGTTGCTCAGTATCCTCGTGATTAAGATGAGACAAATAGATCAGTGTTTCCCTCATGATCTGGCATAATTTAAGAAAGGGGGCTTCACACCAGTTTGAAGATTACACGGGCGATAAAGCATGAAGTGTAGCCAACATAGCACGGATGAGCTCAGATCTTTGTGTTGCAGATAGGACAAGACATACAATGATAATGAGCTCCTTATACTTTTAATGTATAAATGCAGTGGTTATGTAGCATATTATATTATTATGAATCCATGCATACTTGCACAGGTGCATACTGAACTACTTACATGCACACACACACCCCTGCTGAACACTACTACCATAAAATTAAGGACTTTCAATGCCAAAATGTGAACCTGTCTAACCATTGCTTATCACTTCATATTAATCGTAAGTTTGAAACTAAGTATAATACAAATCAAGCTCCTTAATCAGTGCTAGCCCCAAAAAGAACGAGTAAGGTATCCACCAGACAAAGTAGTAGGCAATAAAAATGGATACATAAGTGTGCCTCACGGGTGAACTACAGATAAGTGAGACAGTAGATGACTCGCCCAATCTCAGTCAACCTCACAAAGCAACCACATCATTCATCCTTTTCCACATCACAGAGCAATGGGAGGGGTAGAGAGAGGTAGAGGAGTACAAGAGGGGGAGTATACCTCAGTACGCGACAACCATGGCAGTAGAACCCACTCCATCACCATCATTCATGCATACTTGAGCAAGCACCAACCCACATTCATCTCCCTCTCCATGCATGAACACAAAATTAAATAAATTAGAAAGTGAATCAATGCTATCACCAAAAACCGAAACAACAGAAGGAAATAACATCAATTATCACCACTTTTCAAGAAATGAAACTATATTTAATTAAATTTTATGATTACAAAATGAATAGCTTATCTTACAAGCATATGATTTTCTCTGATAATTCAACAATATATGAACTTTTATTGTTTGTGACTATCACCTAAGCTCGTCTAAGGCATGAAATAATCCATTTGTCGCAAGCGCACTCAGCTGGCAATCAAATGGCAGCTGGCAATCAAGAGAAAAGAAACATTTGTCACTGGAAGTTTTTATCTGTAGTTCACAAAAGAACCTCTGTCTATTTAAAGCCTGTACAGTTTGAGTTACAAGAGGAATTCAAGGTAGACAGTCTCACTCTCACCACAAAGGAACTGCCTTTTTCATAGAGATTAACATAAGTGTAACCACCTCAAACTAGTTTTATTTTCTAATATCAAGACTAGGTGCTAAACCATGTTGCAGAACCTCATGGAATATTCATTACCGAGAAGTAAATGATATATTGATGCATGAGAACTGTAAAAGTTATACCCTACTATTTGAGAAGCATTCTTCCTGCCATGAAGAAGGATAAGCTCAAGATGAGAGTAAAATCTTTTCATCACCATAAGCAATTTCTTTACTAGAAATGACATATTCATTGGTTTCCATATAGTCAGCGTAAATTATGATCCATAGTCCATAGACTCCATACCATCCTGGCCCATAAATGGATATAACCTTCAAGTGAGCAAAGACCTTCTCCTTATCGGTGAAGACACCAAAGGACTGGACTCCATACTCATACTCGGCACCGACCCGGCCATGGGATCTCCTTAGGGTTCCTCAAGAATTGCGATGGATCAAACATTAGTTTCACGGCTTCAACACGCACAAGCTTCAACACATCTCTTCCAACGGTTGTAATACTAATATCGACTACTACGATGCGAAGATATGACCGACTTCTCGCCGAAGAGAAGCGTCTTGGAGTCCTTGATCTCGAGGTCATTGTGCTTCCACTGGTCATGCACGATGTTGTACTTGAACATGTAGGTCTACACATCACAAGGGTGACACAGAAATTATGAGCATAACATACAAAATACATACGATTCAACACACTAAAACAAGCCTAACACAGAGAAAACCACTAAATCTACAAACATTCAAGCTGTATGAATCAACTAATAGCATAATTAGGCAACTAAATTGGCAACTACTCAGATCTAAGAAAGAAAATTACCAATTTGGAACCAAAACCACTCTAGAACCCTGACAAACCATTGTAAGCATGCAAGCTAATACAAATAATTCGCTTGCAAGCCACCAAATCTACACGCCGTAGCGAGTGGAAACCACATCTCGAAGCGCATACCATGTAGTCGGTGATAAAAACTCAGCATACATAATAAATTACTAGAAATCCACTTCTCCCCTCCAGTTCTCCCATGGCACCGCTGCCTGCCCATGGCTCCCCTCCCGGTGCTTCTTGGCCGCGCGTTGCCCTTCACTCGGCCGCCTTCGGCTCCGTTGCCTCCGGCCGCTCGGTCCCCTGCGCCGTCGTTCCCTGGGCCTCCTGCGGCCTATGCCGCCCTACTAGCCTGCGCACCTCCCCCATGGCCGTCGGCTTGGCCCGGTGCTTCGCCTCGGCTTTACGCCACCGTCGCCCCTAGGCCCGCCTCGGTTCCTCTGCCCAGCCCGCCCTTGCCGTGCAGGCCGGTCAGCGCCACATGCCATCGCCATCAAGAACCCTCTCACTGCGTCGCTCGCCCAACATCATCCTCCACCTCCACCACAAAGAGGAGCGGCCGTCACCCGCAGGGCAACGCAGAGCAGAGATCAGGGTGAAGGTGGGAACTGGCGCCGACGTAGCTACTGAGCCGGGTAGAGGAGAGGTACTTGGTGGCGCGGAGGACTAGGATCTGGAACATGGAGCCTCCATTGCCGAGCGACCACGAGGTGGAGGTGGAAGGGCGGACATGGCACTTGTCGTGCAAGCAAGGGAGGAGGAGGAGGGCTAGGCCTAGGCGGTGAGGTGGGTGGGTGGCCATCCATGGGTGGCGTCTGAGGCGCAGAGAGGAGAGGAGGAGGAGGAGGCGGCTTCAGAGCGAGGGACGAGGCGGCCTTCGAGAGGAGGAGAGGGGGAGGAGGCGCCACAACGGTGGCGAAGGCCTTCGGGAGTTAGGGACAAAGCGGCAATTCGGGAGGAGGAGGAGGGAGGAGGCGCCCAATGACAGCGGAGGAGCAGGCGACGCGGCGCGAAAGGTCTTGCCGGCGGGGAGGAAGATGGGGAGGTGGCTGCAGATTGGGGACATCGTGCGAGGACTTAGGGTTAAAAGCTGAAAAAAAGGCGTGGTGAGGAAAAAAGGGCACCGTAGGGGAAAAAAGGGCGCGATCGAAAAAAAAATGTTCCCGAGTGTTTTTGTTTCGATACACTCGGGATTACATTTTGTTTCCCGAGTGTTATGGAAAACACTCGGGAAAGTAAATTCTACCAAGTGTTGACTTCTCGTCCCAAGTGTCCTATGAAATACTCAGAACCTTCCTGGGTGTTTTCGTCCAGACACTCGGGAAAGATATAGGCACTCGGGAACTACACCGTTTCTGGTAGTGTGACGCTCACTACCGGGCAATCTTACATAAACAAATATGGCAGCATACACAACAATTACATCTCCTACAAGATTCATATAAAGACTAACAAAAAAAGGTTATGGTTACATGCTTTTACAACGTTGATATAAAACCTACCAAAAATAAACAGCTGACATAGCGCCACAAAACAACACATAAGGCCTGTGATGTACATGATGAGCTCATGCTAATGCTAGATCAACGCTAGTAGGCGTCATTCATACAACAAGAGTACAAACTTCGATTGTTGTTCCAGCAACCAAGAAAATAATGATTGGTCAAACCAAACCAAAGCTATGATACGGGCCATGCGAGGGGAAAACGCTATTATACTCTAGGACTCATTACGAGACTGTGGGTTCAGAGCACTAATGGCATATTGTGTACATCAGAAGTTATACAGTGACATATAGCGAACTACCCTTATAAAATTGCACAACAGATTTCAGCATCTATGTGTGCCCACATCCTCCATTTCCAAGCATTAATTTACTTGTGAGTTAATTAAGTCATTAATTACAACGGATTTGCTAATTTTCAGTTGCCTGAAATTTTCTTACCCATTAGTCACCTACAACTGCACATAAAATTGCAGTACCAAGTGATGTGCAATTTTAGCACAACTCTACTGTAACTTTTAGTTCTATTTGTTTCTGTATTTTTTTCTATTTGTTTTTTTTTTGTATTTGTAGGGTTGTAGGGTTCAACTAGATTTACTTTTGTCAAGTTTAGAAAAAAAAATTGTATTTTTCTTTTAATATTTTTGTCTATTTTAGAAAGAGACAATCTGGCCCATAGAATGTTGATCCAACAGTGAAAAAAGGTCACTGATTGATAAAGAAATTTCAATCATCCGAAGCATAGACACTCCCTAATTACAATGGTGCCCTCAGAGCCATACGTGCCATGCAACTAGGCCTGGTAATGGCTTCAAGCCCACCCCAAATCTACCCCAATCCATACAAAAAAAAAAGCTTACTTCCCAAACCAACCCAATCCACAAATCAAATTTTAGAAACCAAATCAATCCAGCCCACATGCACTTTACACCCAAACCAAACCAACCCATTTCACATTTTTAGGTAGAACCCATTTCCAACCAAATAGCCACAGCCCATTGAACCCATTTCCAACCAAACGACCCAAACCCACCATCAGACACACACGAGCAATCTTGGCTAGGGCATTCTAGCGATCAACCATGGCTCCTGTGCGGCATCGCCCGCCTTCCCATCGCCCTCCTGCGACTCATCGCTACCGGTTCCTCACTCGACCATCGCGCCGAAAGCAACCCCGACGACTGCGGTGCTACGATCTCGCCGCATGTGTATGCGCCATCGCCGCCGTGTACCCGAGCGACATGGAGCAGCTGTAGTTCCTACCAACGTCGGCGTATGATCGATGGCCTTGGCTTGCTTTCTCCGTCCATATAAGCCCACAGGCCGCCTCTCTTCGCTTTGCGTGCTTCTTCTGCTCCCATCCCATTCGATGAATCCTGTGAGCAATGGCCATCAAAGGATTGATTTCTTCTTCTTCTTCTTCTTAGATCTTCTTTATTACCCTTCTTTTCCCCTTTCAATTTACAGGTTTCGATTTTGTTTCTGCCTTGTATCTTTGGTACAACATTTGGTTGCATTGGAGTCCATCTAGTCTTCTTCGCTGGGATTTCAGTGCGTAATCCCCCCCCCCCCTTGATTCCCACAAAGAAACACGGTGTTCGAATTGTGATCATGGTTTCTTTTCAAGGAGATCAATTTCAGGTTTCATGTCAAAACTGGCTAATTTATCGTCGAACCTTCTTCTAGTAATGCTACGCCATTGAACAAGCTAGTAGTACCAGTAACTGACCAATCTTTATCTATTTGTTGTGTTGTGCAGGGAGGAGGCGGCCCCGAGCCGGAGGAGGAGGCTGTGGCGGTGGCACAGGCATGACAAGATGTATGATCCATTCTGACTCTTTTGGGTGGCAATGGCTTCCTACGACTCACGCGGGGAGGAGGATGGACCGAGGATGGAGTTCGGAACGTGATAGCACGTCCAGCCCATTCCAAACGATAGGCCTAAACCGTGGTTCCAAACCATACGAACCTGAAAATTATTAGTCCAAGTCAAACCGATTTTGGTGTAAGCCTAATCCAAACCAAATCATTTGCTGTCTCAAACCATTTCTATCCATCCAAAGCTAATCCGAATTGAAACCCAATCTATTTCACCCGTTTCAATCCAACCCATTATGAGGCTTACATGCAACACCCCTGCACGTAGCTAGGACCCGTCTTGGTGGCTCTCTCACCAGTCACCACACCCTCCTCTCTCCGACGAGCCCCTGCACCTCCTCCCAGAGCCCGCCCTTGACGACGCTGGCGAGCCCGAGCACGGCGGGGCTGCAGGCGGCGACGCGCCACAGCCCGGCGCGCACCTCGTCGCGCAGCTGCTCGCGCTCCCACCCGCTGAAGCCATCGAAGAACCGGAAGTCCCTCACGCCGACCACCCCGCGCTTCACCAACTCCGCCGCGCACCCCACGCTCTCCCGCGTCCCGTAGTGCAGGCCCGGCATCACCTCCTCGAACAGCCCCGTCCGGCCGACTACGTCGCCGCCGCCGCCGGCAGCCCGCGGCCCCAGCAGGAAGAAGCACTCCTCCAGCGGCCCGCCGAAGAAGAGCGGCCGCCCGGAGAACGCGCCGGCGATGTCGGTTTCCGCGAAGATGGTCTGCGCCTCCTTGATGGACATGAGCGACGGCCGGTTCAGGATCACGCCCACGGGGCCCAGCACGCCGGCGGACAGGAGGAGGATCACCGTGCGCTCGAAGATGTGCGACCCGTCCAGCTTCTCCGTCGCGATCAGGAGGCACCCCTTCTCCGGCTCCACCAGCGGGTGCGCCCACTTGTCACCGATCTTCACCGGCTCCGGCATCGCCGCTGCCGCTGCAACCGCCGCCACGGCCGGGTCGACGCTCTTAGAGTACTGCTCGTTGAAGTAGAGCTGCGCTCGGAACGACCGCCAGTCGGGATCGATCGCCGGCGCCGCGCCGTCCTCCGACGGTCGCGCGTTATAGCTGCAACCTGAAAGTTAGTAAATGAAGCAGTAGTGAGCAAGGCACCAAGTGCACGAACTCCATCTCCATGGGAGGAGCAGGAGGTCACTCACAAGTGACAGACGAGCTCGCACGTTTGTTGAATTGCATATGAAGCTTGGCCTTCGCGATGCCGCCCGGCGACGGCATGGCCATGCTCTTGGGGGAGGGTTTGGAGGCTAGGAAGCAAGAAGTCTCCATTGCTAGCATGCCACTTGATGGGAGCACAAGAGCACCAGGATTAGTAGTGACTAGGCAGGGGAGACCTGCAACTGCAAGTAAATAGGGAGGATGGATGGAGCCGGAGGCACCGAGCCAGCTGCGCCACAAATTTTCTGGCCTTGATCCGAGATGGATAGATATAGCTCGCCTTTTGGCGTTCCGATCTGGACCAATGCCGGGAGGGACACGACGTGGACCGGCCGCAGCCTGTGGCTCAGGAACGGCTGCTCAGGTACAAATGTGCCATGCTTGGTGAGAACTCTTGGCTGGGAAGGCCAGGGGGATAAGAACATGGGCAGCTTGCTACTTGGTGCACTGTGGCTACAGGGACAGTGCTCTTTGGAATTTGGATTCTAGCATATGGTCATCTGCTAGTCTTTTCTGCGGCTTTGGAGGATGTGTGTGGCTGGGCAACTCTGCACCAAGAGAGAGTTTCAGAGCAGGGCATCAAGGGGCATTAGAGATTGTGTTGCCTTCATTTGCAGCTTGCAAGCTCTGTGATCTATTGTCACATGGGCGGCGGTCCGCTGCCGTCTGGTTGGCTCCTTCAATCGCCGAATCAAGCAATCAACGGTCAGGCCCTTCCAATCTGGGCATCAAGCACCCATAGGAACGTCGGGCCCTTCCGATTGTCGAATCAAGCGATCAACGGTTCAGATCGGGCACCTAAGGAATGAAAAGCACACTCGTACTATTTCCATTTTTATGATCAATTCGGACCGTCCATTCTGGATTGCAGTCTAGGGCACACGACTTGCAATTTGCTCACACCTACGGCCAATCGGCTTTAGTAACATTCACTTCACGAGATCTCAAGAAAAAAAACAAGGGTTCACTCTCAGATAAACTGAGCTTCAAACGGAAAGAATAAACCGCACCGACAAGGTTTGGTTTGCAATGAATTTGCCCACATTACCGCAAGACAATTTCACGCCAATATGCAATGCACAACACCTAGCTTGTGTATCTGAACCCCCCGAAAATACCCGGAACTAGTTTTCGTTGGAAAGCTTGACAATATCTATTTGTACTTCATCGAAAGAGGGTTCAAGATACTGCCTGATACCAGCTGGGTTCTGGTTTTTGGGTACTCGGTGGTTTCTTACCGGGTTCAACTACCGGACCCCCTCTATTGTATAACTAGCCAAGTGCACATGCATTGCAACGGATTTTAAATAAAATATAATATAAAGTTAGAAAACCAATATACATAAAATAATTATCCCTACAAATAAAAGTTTCATACATAATTTGCATTCAATCGACAAACCACGTAGAATCTTATCACAAGCTACAAACATAGATAATCTCATTTTCTACAGAAGATCCTTCAAATATCTTATACATGTATGCACGTATTTATCCACAAAAGATCACACCGACTCTACAGGGGTAGATGACAGACTCACCACCACCACCAAGTTCTTCTTTTATAATAGTAAAGTTAACTGCCATGTCAAATTCATTCTTATTGCTTCTGGTATATATCTTAAACTTCAAATATGCAAAAACCAAAATTACTAAATTTCAAATATATTCAAAAGCCAAAAACAATCTTGTTTTTAGCGAAAAACTAGAACTGGCCACAAAACTGAACTTGGGGCCGGTTCCGGTTTCTAAAACACCGGGTGTGTTTATGTAAAGGCCGCTGATGCAACTACACAGACCAGCAGAAAGGAGGGCACAATGGTAAACTGGAGAGAATAGATTGACAACTAGAAACTACCATGGTGACCGCATACAAAATTTAAGTAGCAATTCAAGATCAAGCATGGAAGGTACGTTCAACCGACAAGAGGGCATAATGGTAAACTACACAAGCTAGCTGCAAAATTATGTGATGCCTTCAAAGAAAAACTGGAGACAGGGACAGGAGGGCATAATGGTATTCAAATTCAACAGGCATGCAGGGTTGTAGATACTGTATACTTCCAGTACCAAAGAAACTTGATAAACAAAGAAAAAAAAGAGAAAACTATGGACAGAAGCATGTTAACTCCCTCAGGGCAAATGTTCCTCATGTATGCTATCAGCCTGCATCATCAATAACAACATAATTACCAAAACACTTATGAGTATGGCCAAAAGGGTAAAATTTTGAACAACCTGACAAACAGATGAATGGAAACAGTCAATAAAGGGTTCAAACTATCAAATTCAAAGCTATTGACTTACTTTGAATGAACAAATGGCTGTCATGCACTCATGCTAATGGGCATACCATGAACAAACATTATGACTTATGACATATAGACATATAGTGCCATCTGAGAAATTTGTCAGTTTGAGTAATTTATGGGAAATGTGAAAGTAAATGTTTTTTAAGGATGTGAAAGTAAATGTTTTTTAGATGTTCTTGGGTTGATGCCAAGCAAACATGAAGGCTCTTGGTCAGTTTTCAGTTAACTGACACAAAATGGTTAGCAACTCTGCAACAAATGCAATAGTTGTGGACTAGGGGTTACCAGTATAGAAGCAGCTTGTACAATATTCATTCATGGGTTATGTTATAATGATCCAGTATTTTGATCAGCACTGGCATCTGAAGTCTCACCAGTGATTTTGGAGTATGATATGCCCCTTTGCATTTCAGAGAACGAAGAAAAGTGATCACCCACGTTTTGTTCATCATTTCTGCTTCCAGATACTGCATTGCTATTTGGTCCAGGATTCCTGTTAACCCCATACTGACTGCCAAGTCTACCAGGGTTCCTATTACCAAGAATCTCTAGCTTTTTGGCCTTGTGTTTTTTCCCTCCAATATGGGCATTGAAATTGAATTCTGTAACACAATCCACCTTGCAAATTTTGCACCAAAAGGAAGGTACCAAATTTGGTCTGGGACTTTGAACAGCCTGCGAAGGAGGCTGTTGAACTTTCACTTTTTTCTTTGAGGGGTACCAATTTGCTGGCTGACTTCGTACAGTGGTGAAACTGAAACTTGCCTGTGGAGAAGGCACACTGCTCTCAGGGGTTGACTTTCTCTTCAACACATCAGGTGCTGAATCTGTACCGACCACCTGAAAATAATATTTAAATCCAATTAGAAATTAGTAATGAGCGTTTTATTTCTCTGAAGACATTTACCTAGGTATATGAACAAAAAAAAAGTAATGGCTTATCATGCTTCCAGACAACATCTTCCACCATCTAATTAAAATAGTAGAATATGTCTACTGATAGACAATTAGGGAATTAGACACACTAACTTATACTGATTATGCAGAAGAAAAACAATGTAAAATGTTTCATATCAGAAGCAGAAAAAGAGAGGTACAAGAACTAAAGGAGTCAACAAAAATGTGTATGTCAAAAGAATAATCCATAGCCAAAATAATTGTTTTTCAAAGTTAGATGATACAGCAACCCAGGAAGCCCTAAATAGGGATGCAGTTTACCAGATAAATGTTGCAAGTGTATTATACTTTGGCACTGTCCCCTGCAGTAATAATCCAAGAATAACTCACAAAAGTGGATTCTTGATTTTGCAAGGATAATGACATGAGCACTGATAAGGGGTTCAAGGTTGTTGTGGCAATTCAGAAAATCAAGTGCAGAAGATACAAGACGGAGCATCTAACACAAGCGTATCTTTGCGTGCTAAGATGTAAATACTCCATTTGGCTGTTCGATAGGACTCAGGTATGTTTCCTCATATATCATAAAGCATTCTTAAACATAATGTGCATTGACTAATATGGCGGTGTGGAGCTTGTGGTCATTTGCAATAGGTTAAACTGTATAACTCAGTGTTAAGGAAGGCATGAACACAGGGGCTGCAAACCAAACCAAATATTGTTAACACCAACGAAAATTGGTTGTTGTTTGGTTTGCTACAAAAATTTAGTAACACCCACAAAAATTTGGTAACACCAATGGAATCCAATATTCCAATGTCACACGTGGGCAATCTGATGGCGAGGAAATCACTCACCAAAATTTTGGTAACGCCAAATTTGGCTTGGCCATGATCCAAACAACGCTCTTTTTGCTAATATTTGGCTTTGCCCAAGTTTTGGTTATGCCAAAATTTTGGTTTGGCTCATTTTGGCCATCAACCAAACAGCCCCACTTACAAAAAATGGCTCTTTTCTGAGCTTCCAACATTGTAAGTTGTGATGACAGGTTTGCCTTCATCCATTCAACATTATGCACAAGAAAACACACGAAAAACTATTAAACAAATGCTGAGTTATATACTTTTCTACTGTCTAGGAATAGCAGTATAGCACAAATGACAAAATTGGATTTATGACGAGAATAAACTCTATTTTGGATTGAAAATTACGGGGCCAGAATTTGCTGATTTTATTGTGTTGGCAGAGAAAGTACCCTTAAATGAAACTGTAAATTTCTGCTACTTTCCATTTACCAAAGAATGTTTGCTACAAAAAAAACTTACTAGCAAGTTATCAAATCAGAATCTTACTTTCGGCAGTACAGGGGCTCCATTAAGGCCAATCAGCAGATGTGGATGAGTGCTTTCCAATCTTTTCCGGTATTCCAACTCTCTTCTAAGAGCTTCTTCATATGTGATAGTAGGACAGGACGATGTATTAGACTTTTGCATGCTTGATGACAATGAATCACACCTACTTGCAAGAGCCAGTTGTTTCTCAGCGAGGAAAGGATTCCCTCCCATATTTGTATGATCATAAAACTAGTGCTGTGATTTTCAACATTTAAGACCACACGTCTTTCACAAATTCTGAAGGGGTGTGCTCATAAGATCCAAAGCTGCAACAACAATAGTGGATCAAAGCCCAAACATAGAGCCATAAATCTACCACAAATCATCGCATAATGACATTAATACCATACATGGATTCAAACAAAATTTGAAAACAGAAAAATGCGTGTCCAATAATCAAATATGTAATATCAAATGTGCATGGCATTACTCTCTCCAAAAAAAAAGTGTGCATGGCATTAATTTCAAAAAATCAAAAGAGAAATCACAAATATCCTCAAATTAATAGCAACAGACCAATTTGTTAGCCTGAATAGCTTAATTTTGTTATGTACTATATGTATAAATGCAAACACCCAAAAGACAAAAGCCAGTTGAAATTGTCACAGAAACTTTCAGCATATACTGTGTTTTGTGAAGAGAGAATTTAGTTTGGTCTACAAGATGTGGTTGCCAGGCTGCAGATTAGCCTTCTCAGCTTTCATTTGTCCAAACTAAACATATTGGGGGGAAAACAAAAACAGCCAGACCAGATAAAAGAAAATCAATTGAGCGTGCACCCTCTATAGGTGTTCACATCCATAGTTCATGATGCATTGAAAAAGGCTGTGAAAACAAAACACTCCAACACATGGGTTATACATATTTTTCATCCAATACTCAACGATGCTTGACACGTTAGTAGGATTACAAATCAGCGACGATATTGAAAATACGACCATAATGGAAGATCAAAACATAGCATGGCTACACCAATTCGTTGCAGAATATTAGAATAAGACGAATACATGAAACAAAAACATCTAGCATCCAAGGACAAAGATGCATTTCACACTATCACTTTTGTAGAATCTGAATCCGTCCAGTTTTGTGCTGGTACATGCCTCCAAAAGTCTGTAACTTGTGCAAAAGGTTCACATCACTGCCATATGCACTACTATCAGCTTAATAGATTCATGTACATAATCATGCATTGAAGCGACTGAATTGAAATAAAATTACTCGGTTTTGACATCTCTGAAAAATCAGATGGGCAACATTTGCAAGTAATAGCATCATCTGGTATGAATCATCTAGTTCATACATTCAGATCTCAGGAAATCAGAAGGGGGGCAAGCAAGGGGAGCAAGTTGCAGATCTGCGGTTGACGGCAGCGGCGGCTCGAGCTGGGGGCGGTGGAGGCGGCCGAGAATGAGGGCTGTAACGGCGGAGAATGAGGAACGCGGGGGGTGTAAGGGCTGAGGGCGCCGGCGGCGGTTAGGGTTTAGGTCGGGGGAGGAGATAGTGCTAAGGGCGGCGGTGGATGGTAACCTTAACGGGGAGTTCGCCGCGATCGCCACGGTCGCCAGAGTTCGCCGCGGTCGCCGGTCGGCGTAGGTCGCTCCCCTGCTCGAGTTCCTCGTGGGCCAGGAGCGGAAATGAACGAAGGGGTACGGGCTAGCGAGGGGAAGCTAGCGGTAATATCGACGGCACAACGCGGGTCATTTTCTCCGACTTCCAACTTTCGAGGACACATTCAGTTCGGTGGTGGCGGGGCCGTTTAGTCCCGTAAACTATTCGTGTCGGAGTGGCAGCCTAGTAAGGTCCATTGGCCATTCATGTCGTGTCGGGTTGGTACGAGTCTATTTAGCTCATCGGGTCAAGTGTGGTCAGAGGCAGTCCCAGCTATAGGACGAGGGTGGGCGGCTACCCGAGGTAGCAGATCGGCGAACCCCCACCCTCAAAGATTGACGGTCCCCCCCCACCACCCCGATCCACCTTTCGCCCGCTCGGCTGGCTCACTTCCTCGGTTCCTCCTATTTGCAAACTCCACTCTCCAACCCTAGCAGGCGGTGGCGACACAGCGCAGCAAGCCGGCCCGATAGGCGGCGGTAGTCGGTGAGGTGAGGATCAAGTGAAAATTTTCTATTTTTACTACTAATTTTGTTAAGGTTCTTTAGATACCGTGGACCATGAAACTTGAATCTATGGATCAATTTCTCAAAATGATATGTGAAGAATAGATCCAGATTTTCAGGTTTATGGAAAGTTGTTGCAGAAATTTTTTTATTCCTTGTTAATATTTAGATGAGTCATTAATAAAAAAAAGTTAATGCTTCTCATCTCATATTCTGAAACCTCTACCATTCTCTCATGTTCTGTGAATTAGCAACATATTTGTGGTGGAGAAGCATATGCAAATCATCAGCGATGATACATTTTATTCAACACTGGACGATAACCTTATCTACTATATTGGTGTTTCTAGAGGAATGGGCGATAACATCAATAAAAGTGTTCATATTTAGATAAGATTTTGTTGAAGTTGCAAACAGAGATGCATTCTTATGTCTAGTCTTCCATTATCATCAGTTTTCACTTTTCAGGTCTGTAATTTGTTATATATTCAGAACTACTTAACTGGGTGTTGTCTTTCAACTTTGTAGGTGCCAATTCCTACTAGCCAAGTTTATGCTATAAATGATGCCTTGTTAGCTGAGGGAGCAGCCGGTGACTATAAAACTTGCTTGAAGCAACTTGTTAAGAATGGCGTGATTGCAATGTCACAAGCAAGTGGGTTTCCTAGGTTTGATCTCATGCTTTTGGGAATGGGCCCTGATGGCCATATTGCCTCTCTATTCCCAGGCCACCCTCTTGTTAATGAGAACCAAAGGTGGGTCACCTACATCAAGGATTCTCCAAAGTCGCCACCAGAGAGAATTACATTTACATTTCCCGTGATCAACTCATCTCGCATATGTCGCAATGGTGGTCATTTGGAGCTAGGAAGCCGGTGCGGTCTGTAAAGCACTTTCGGACAAGCAAACTTCATCGATTTATTGCTGTTGAGATGGCTATACTTCAAGATGGAGAATTCACTGTTTCTTGACAAGGCAAAGACAATGTCAATGTTGCAGAACAAATGAAGCCCATGGTGATCTAAGCTTGAAGTTTTTTTTTCTTAAATAAAAGATCCATGCTGCCTACTAGTTGCATTCCTCCTGGACGTAATTAGTAATTTAGTGGTATGCCTTTCTGTGTGTCATGTTCAATAATTTTTCATGATTTATGATTAATTAATCTGAATACTCACCATCCATCTACTTTTGATAAGTTATTACTAGTAATTCAAAATTTTGGTATTTTGGTGGCAAATTGTTATATAAACTTCATTGACGAGGTACATTTTCTACATTTGACCTATCTTTGTATGTTCACATGATGCGGATTGTAGTTTTCATATCCATTTAGTGTTATATGCTCTATTAAAAGTGATTACAACGTGTTATTCTGCCCAACCTAGATTTCAATCCTGGGTCTGCCAGTGAGTGTGGCCCGTTTGGCCCGACAGAATGAAAAGAATCCAGAAAAACTAGAAAAATATGTAAAATTCAGAAGTACACATGAAAAATAAAAAAATGAGACAATCATATTGAAAATATAATAAAGAGCTTTATTAATGTCCAACTGGCCACCTCGTTAAAACATTCGCCAAGTAAAAACTCAAAATGAGAAAACCCTGGCAAAGGAAAAAGAGTCCAACTTATAGCTCTACATGCATAATACATCATTGTTCTACGTGTCGGTGTTACTATCATTGTCTAAGTATAGATTTTCGGACACCTCTTACAGCTCTGGATTTTCCACAGAGTGTTGTGTCCATGAATCAGCTTGTTCCTAGTCCTTCACAGTTAGAAGGATCTCCACCATCTCACTTGTGAGACTTGTTCTTCTCTCTTTCAATATTCTTTCGGAGAGATTGAAAGTAGACTCGGAGGAAACCGTAGAGACATAAACAGTTAACACATCAAGTGCAAGTATGGATAGCACGGGATATGTTAACTTATGGGCTTGCCACCATTGTAAGATGTCAAAGCCTTCTGAGTTGGAATCCACCGTATCACTATCCAGATAGGTGGATAGTTCACCGCTCCTTGTAGATCTTTGCTGAGCAGGCGATGGTGTAGAAGAAAAAGAAGACCTGGATCTGGACCTAGAGGAAGAGGCACCGAAGATCGTGCCCCACATATTTGTCGAGGTCGTTGCGAGAGGACTCCCCGGAACTTATTTTCATACATTTGGTAAACCTCGTATAACCAAGAACGAACTTCTGCAAAATAATCAGTACAGTCTAGCCTCGTAGTATCACTAAGAAGATCAAGTATAGTACCAAATGCACCAATTTTAGCCCTAGGATCTAAGAGAAATGCAAATGCATATAGGTAAGGGATTTCTCTATAATATTAAGGTATTTAGACATCATGGAAACAATAGCATCACATAAAACTAAGTCATTTTCATATATTTTCAATTAAGTAGCAATCCGTAAAATAGTATGCACAATGTTAGGAGATGTTGGATAGTAGACAGTAGACAAACAAACAGTTGCCTCATAAAAAATTTCTAAAAACGGCAGTATCTTCTCAGCAACGAACCAATGTTGCTCAGTTAATAGTATACTATCGTCAGTGCTATGATAGTGCGTTTGAATAAAAGCAGAAAAAGTGCTATGATTGGCGAGCTACCTGAGGATCGTAGTCCCAGCTACATATTGTACCGTCGAGGTTGTATTGCAGCTACGTCTTCCTCATCACCAATCCTTGCTTGGCTCGACATCTTGTAGCATGTCTAAGCAAGTACCCAGTTCCACCTGTAGACTGCAGACAATTCATGGCGACAAATTTTACAAATAGCATATGGTACCTCATTTCCCGTTGCACCTTGCTTGGTTGTCCTATCAAAATTCTCCCACACCTCCGATGTAGACGGTCTCAACCTCTTTGCTCCGGTTGTCATGGAGTCTGATGCTGCCGTGGAGCCTGATGACGGAACTCTGCCTTGCTCTTCCGGTGAAACCTCCGGTTGGCTTGAGGAAGCCACAACCGCTTCCATGGACGCAATTTCCTCCGATGAAAGTCCGTAAGTACCAAGAGCAAAGCTATCATAAGGACTATCCATAACGAAAATTGCAAAATCGAAACTAACACTATTACTACTTTCATCTTAGCATAACAAGAACTAACAATAAAAGTATTACAAAAATAGGTACCTCTTTCGCTGATTTTTTTGAATTTTTTCAAATTAGCTCAACACATATTTGAATTTGCACAACACAATTTCAAAGAGAGATGGAGAATGAAGGGGTGCTGAATGAGGGGGGTGGGGGTATGGAGGCTATTTATAGGAAAAATTTTGAGATTATTTTATTTTTATTTTTTTGCTATTTTTTATGACCCAAACGGTTAAAAACGGTCACAAAAAATGGACCAAAAAAAGCCCCAACGGTCGATTTTCGTCGGGTCGGGCCGTGCCAGACATGGCTCACGAGCCCGCCCAACCAACCCCCCCCCTCCCCTTCTTCTTCCTTGCCCCTACCCACTCGTCTTTGCAGCGTCTTGCACTAGTAGTGCCACACCATCGCCTCGCCTCCTCGCCTCCTCTCAAGCAGTCGCCTTGCCTAACCTCCTCGTTCTTGTTGCCTCCGCGCCTCCTTGCCGCACCGCCTCCTCACTGAGCCGCCTCCATGCCTCCTCACCGAGCCGCACTGCCTCCTCGCCGTACCTCCTCCTCCGGTCCTCCCTCACCCTCAACGCCGGCCCGCATCGTGCTGCTTCCCATCCCCCTATTCATCTCCCTCTCCAGCTCTCCCTCTCCCTCTGTTGCTCTGCTCCCCGTCGCCCGCTTGGCCACGTTGCCTTCTCCCTCAGCGTCGGCTGCCTCCCCTCCCCCTCTTGCTCTCTCTGTCTCCGGCTCTCCCTCCGCGTCGGCGCGGTGACGCCGCACTGCCTCCTCTCCCTTAGCGCCGGCATCGCCTCCTCTTCTCTGCCTCCAGCGTGTGCGGCCCAGATGGGCCATGCCGGGCTGGCCAAGCTCATGCCGTGCCAGGCTGACCCACCGTGCTAGAGTAGCGGCCCAAGAATGGCACGGGCTTTCGTGCCAAGCCGTGTGAGGCCTCCTCGGGATCGTGCCCGTTTCAAGGTAAGTGATTATGCCAAAAAGCACAACACTTAATGAGAGACGAAAACGATTTTGAGTGCCCGGATATGTGTCTCATGTTAGCTCCCAAGGATCAGTGGCTAACATGTACATATCCTAACACAACATTGCATTCACATCCATACACAATATACAAAAATAATGGAATCGTAAATACAACATCATTAAATAGAATATTTAAGTACAAGTTTGCATAAGAGGGCCAATCGGCCAAAAGTAATTATCAATAATAAATCTAGCGGAAGACAAACTTAGAATAAAAAAAGGGAATAACCAAGTTGGCATGCCCACAACCCACAAGCAACCAACTGGAGTTAAAGCCGATGCACCCGTCGTTCTCACCTGAACAAATAGACAATCCGTTAAAGTACAAAGTTGTACTCGTGAGACTTTTCAAGAGAAATAAGCATGCATGTAAGTATCAAAGGAAGGCTACTACACTAGTCAATTTTCGGCATAAAGCAAGTTTTGCATTTAGATAAACAATATAGATTCAAATTGCTATTTTTAAAATATTTAGAAAACATTGTATAACAGTAAGTAATGACCAACAATAGTATAATCTCCAAATATAATCAATACACGAACATCCCATTCGTGACACAATTCATTCCATAACAAATTAACACGCGAACTTCGCATTCATGATAATATTTCAGATATGAACAAACTATCATAATAACATAACTTTTCCAACCATAGCCCAAACCAAAGTTCCCAGAAGGTAACTGTGCATACTTTCCCACAAGCGATGTCCATAACCGGGGACACGGCTATTCGAATAAATTTATTTCTCTGCAGAGTTGTACAGTTTTACCAACACGATATGAATACCTCTTACTGTTGCCATGCACTCTTCCGTAGGAGTATGACTGAGATATCATAACGAGGTCGTTACAATGTCATGTCCCAACTACCAACCCACCTGAGGAACGGAACCCATGGCAGACTGATAGCGGTCGCCTAGAACCACAGGTGAACTGTAACATCCCAACTGTATAAACAGGTGTGTGTTTCAAATGTAAGAAAATGTGTAGAAATAAAAACTTTTTCTCACATCTTGAAACTCTTGAACTCCTCTAAAATTCTTATCAAAGGGTGTGGAGTTCAAAAACCTAAACCTCCTGTGGACTAAAGTCCAACCCTTATTCAACTTGTCTCAAAATCTTTTGCCAAACCCTTGAAAATATTTTTCCTTGGTCCTATAGATGATGTGGGACCCCTCTGAAAAATATCATAAGTTCTAAAACTTGTTTGATAATTTTTGGAGGTAAAACAAACTCTTGAACAGCCTTTATGAATTTCCTGAGAAAAATGCAATGCATAAAAACCTCTGGAAAATTTATGTAAGGTTAATCTTGATGTCAGCAAGCTCCAGTTAAAATTTCAGAAAATTTGGAGTTCATTTGCTATCTCATATAATTCTGCAAAGTCTCAGCTGTTAAAAATTGAATTCAAATCATACACTGTTCCTTGGGCTGAGCCGTTTTGCAAGCTGGTCCAACCCAACCACCTCCCTCAGCTCAACAGACCTCCCTTCCACTCTGTTGAGGTCGTAGCCGTTGGATTCAGATCCAACAGCCACGACCTCCTCCTAAACCATCATAGCAAGGTCCTCCCACCTCATCAAGGTCGTAGCCTTTGGATCAAGGATCCATGGCTATGACCTCCCCTCGCTGTTAAACCTCAGACCTCCCCTTTGGTTGTGTGCCCTTGGATTTAAATCCAAAGGCCATGACCTCCCCCGCACTTCTCAAAATTGTGCGCGGTTAAGTCCTCCCAGGAGGTCCGCACCGTTGGAATTAGATCCAACGCCTTGGACCTCCTATCCCCTTTTCCACTTGCGCATCCGCGCAGTCAGATCGGAGGGCCACGACCTCCTAGTCCAAATCGGAGGGCTGTGACCTCCTCCAGTCACTTAAAAACTTACCGTTTCAAACTCTAAGCACATCCGAGGGCCAGGACCTCCCCATCCTCTTAATCCAGCGGTGGAGAGCTTCGCCCTGTTCTTCTCCTAGCTTGGGCGCGCGTGCGAGCCATGGCAGTGGAGAAGGTCAGCGACATGTCTTGTCCCAACGGCTCTGCTCTGCGCGCATTTAATGCGTGGCAGTCTTTCCGCCCCCTAGCCCATGCCCTGTCTTAACCTACTTTGTCCCCTCCATCTTGTCCAAGCCATAGACCTCCCGTGGACCTCCCATGGGCTAAGCTCACCATGAGCTTAACCCGTGGTCCATGACCTCTTCTGCCCTAGCTATAAAACCTCCCCACTGTGGCCCTTGGCTTCTTTTACACACCTTCGAGCTCTGCCTTGCCTCTGTGCTTGGCCGAGTTTCTTCCCCAAATCACCATTGAAGACCTTGGAGCTCCTCGGTGGCTCAAGAGTTCCAGTGGCTCCCTCTTCAACCTCTTGCTCACTTTGTGCTCCCCAAACCTCCTGGAGTTAACCCTAACTTAATTTGGTTGGGACATTTTCAGAGGTGGCCAAAGTGGATCTTGGAGTTGGTGCGTTGGCCGTGGAGCACCTTTCTTCCCCAGCGCCGGTCCTTCCTCTTCCACGACCTCCTCAACAACCTCTGGACCCCCAGGTAATCCTTAGGTTGGGCACCATGCTTGTATGTCGCTGCGGAGCTCAAAATTTGATGCTTGTCGTGTTGGCCGTAGAGGTCAACTCGTGCTCATCTCCGGCTCGCCGGCGTTCAAGGCCGTCGCCGCCATCGAGAGTGAGCCCATTTTGTGCGCAACACTATTGTGCACACGTGGGTACCCTTGGTTGTCGCCGGCGAGGTCTTTATCGCCGGCAATGACCCCATCTTTGCGTTGAGGATCTTGTCGGAACGGGACGTCCAGCGCGTGCCGTTAAGACAAAGATCCTCCCCCTTAAATGCGTCAATCATTGCTTAACCTCGTTAATCATTGGATTCGCCTTAATCGCCTTTAATCACGCCTTTCGCGCATTTAAGACCTCGCGCTGGACCTCCTTGTGTCCCGCGCCTTAACTCCTCGCGTACATACAAGCGCGCGGCGCGCTGTAACCTTGGATCTGGGCCGTCCAAGACCTCCTCCGAGGAGATCTTGAACGTCCAGGACCTCCCCCTGTCGCATCTTAGCCGTCCAGACCTCCCCTGGAAGTCTGTGACGTTAAGACCTCCACATAGGACCTCCTCGAGGTCATCTCAGCCGTTTATGACCTCCCCGAGTTGATCTTGACCGTCAAGGTCCTCCCTCGGACGATCTGGACCATTAAGGTCCTCCCTTGGAAAATCTGGACCGTCCAGGACCTCCCACGTGAGGTCTTGACGATGTAGATCTTCCTTGGGGAGATCTTGATAGTTTAGATCTTCCTTTGGAAGATCTCAACCGTTGAGGACCTCCCTCGTGTGATCTGGACCGTTCCGGTCCTCCCTCACGTGTTGTGGTCCGTTGGATGCGACATCTACGGCCACGACCTCCCCTCTGCTCGCGCTTGCGCGTTGCTGGGAGGACATGGACCGTTGGATCCAAGATCCACGGCCCATGACTTCTGGACCTTCGCGAGCGCGCGTGCGCATGGTCAGCTGGGAGGTCTTGACTCGTTAGATTTAAGATCTAGGGCTCATGTCCTCCCCTGCTTTTGTGGTTTTAAGAAATTCCAGAGAGCTGTTATTTCATGAACTAAAACAAAAGGTATGAACTTTAAAAATGCATAACTAATTCAATTTAAATCCAAATAGGGTGATTCAAATTTTTGCAGCTCTGGTTTGGACCAGGCTCTAATCTAAAAATGGTTATGAGCCCAGTTCAGCTCCAGAACATGGTTTTACAAATAGATTTCAAAACTAACTCTAAATGTGACTTTAAAAATTCATTTAACTTGTAAAATGCACAACTTTATCTCTGTAGTTTATTTTTGAGTGAATCCAACTTTGTTGGCTTCCTCTGTTAATGCTCTAAATGTTAGAATAGGATTTAGGCATGTCACTATTTTCAAAAAGCTTACTTGTGCATTTTAATTTTGTTCAAGTTCTTGTCTTTGAAAAATTATAGAAAATGCATAATAGCTCCAAATGAGATGAACTCAATTGTGTTATTCATCTCATGAGGTGCTGGTTTTACAGTAAAAATCTCAATAACACCACCTCTCTAGAAAATGTTGCCAAGTAATTAAATTAGTGAATAGTGGCAGTTTGGATTTTTAGGGCTGAGCAAAATTGTTTTGCTCATATCTTTTGCATTGAGAATCCAAATCAATTGGTTCTTATTGCTAAATTCCCTAAAAATCATCCTCTTGCTGCTGTAGAAATTTCAGAGCATTTGGAGTTTGTTTGCTGTGCTGTCTTTGGGGTTTTCATCGTTCTTATCGTTTCTTTTCGCTTTTTCGTTAGGTATCGACGAGTACTTTGAACCCGTGAGTGATCCTCAGCAATATATTGAGCAAAACCAGCAAGGCAAGCAGTTTGATCATATCCCATTATTGTCCCATTAATTTAAAATTTAATACTTTGTTTCACTTGTATGTATGCATGCTACTTTGTGTTAAAATATCGCTAGTGATCCTATAGATGCATATTCTGTAGGTAAATGTTCATTCTCTACTACTAAGCCTAGGATTATCTTGCTGTGATTTAGAGTTCGATGGATGGACTCTTATCACTTAGTAGTTCTGATGATAATGCTTAGCAATGCTTAGATAACGGTAAAAATGGGCGGTTATCGACATTATGTCGATGACCTTGATCACACAAAAACTATTATTCCATTATGTCCATCTTGTGCTTGTTACTTTGTAAATAAACAAAAATGAAAACCAAACTGTTTGACTTGGGCACAATGGATGTTGGTGTGATTTGTTGGGTGTGAACGGAATGGTGCCTAAGTCCCCAAGGACCGAGTTACTTGCGCCATTGATCCAAGCACTTTTGTGTGCTAACCACACGAGGGGGATATGAGACCTCTCTTGACTAAGTACTTTGGGAGGTGTTAATTATGAGCTGGTCGGTGGGTGTGTTAAAAATAAAATGTGTGTGGGTGGTGTTGGGAAGGGAGCATTAGCAGACCGGTTAGGCTGTCTAATGTGTCCTTATCCCTGTGGGTTGCGGCTCTTAATTAGCATCATCCATTGGAAATGTCTCGTAGGACTTAGTCGTGTTGGCATACCAAAGGAAGTGTGCTAAATCATGTGGCTAAAAGGCGGTCGGCGTGTGGGTACATTGGTACACCCTGCAGGTTAAAACTATTGAATAGCCTCGTCCTAGGTTATGGACACGCTTGGTGATTTCCATAAGAACTAGACTAAACACTTAATTAAAACTTGATGGGTGGTATGAATTGGATAATTCATGCTATTGTTGTGGTGACTTGGGTGAGTCACTTCGAGTTGTTCTTGTTGTTATTATTGTTGTATCGTGTTCTTCACAAATTAAAATGCTTTGTCAAATTGCTTTCAATCTATTACATTATTGCAAATGAAAGCTTGCTTTATGCTAAAATGAGTCCAAAGCCTCATCCACTTAAATAAAGCTTGCATGTAGCTATCTATAGTTCTGTTATACTACACGTCAGTCTTGCGAGTACATTTTTGTACTCATTTGCTTTGCTTAATAATTTTGTTGCAGAGGAGGTAGAGCCCAAAGGGCTTTATTTTTGTGAGATGTGTGGCGGCTGGGAATCGAGCTAGGCGACTTGGTTGGTTGCCTTGTGGGCTAAAGGCAAACCTTGTGGCTCTCTTTTGTTTATCGCCATCTTATGGCATGTTGCTTTCGCTGTATTACTTTTGTTAGTTGTATTTGGCCGATCGGCCCCTTTTATAATAACTTTATATTATGTATGTCTTTCATTCCAGTCGTGCTTTGGTTCTATATCTTGAATGGAATTGATGCATGATTTTGTAAAGGGGTGTGTATACTGCATTCTGGGAAGTATACATATCTCGAAGACACGGATTATTATGTTTGTGATGCTAGGGTCAATGGATGACTAAGCATTACAAGCTTAATAAACCAGGGTCCTCACATGAACCCCGTTGTATAAGTAAGTCCCTTATAAACCAGAGACCCTTAAAGGCAAGAAAGAAAAATTTAACATGCCCCCACTAGATTGGGAAGATAACCATTAAACATTAGCAATAACAATTGTCAATCTAATTGTGTTTTGATAACTAACACACAACAAATTATTAAGCCAAGCCTTCGTCATTATCCCAGCGTGTGGTTGTACGTAAGACTTGGTTCATCACACCACAAACCGGTTCTCAAATACCCAGACGGGGCTACGCAAATCCAGGACCACGCCCTTCATCAACCTATCACCCGTCCAAGTCCAACACACAACAACAACTACCCAACAAGTCTACAAGAATCAGATGCAAAGATCTGGATATATTCCTCAAATTTAACTTAATTCAATCCATATAATTCTCAAATTTCATCAAGATTCGATTCAATCCATCGGCCGATGGACTAGTTCCATCAATCATTTTCGACTACAACTACTAGCATAGCTAAGCAACGTTCTACAAATTAGCAACCATTCCCATATAACATATATCCTTAATCATTCAAGGTAAAAAGGGTCATCAATATTCAAAGAAGGGCCAATGCAGCAAGTAGGAAATTAACTATTTCTACTCATGAACATACTTTTCAAAATAGCATGCAATGACGAGATTAAAAACCATACAAAACATTTTAAAATCAATAGGAGCAATATGATCAAGAGGAGTGTGCTCGCACCTTTTCTGTACCACTTATTCAACCTCAGGTTATACTCATGAATATGTTCATATCATCGAGAAATCTATCGAAAGAACGATATTGCAATTAACACCAAATAAGCCAAAAATTCAAAATACTCAAAAATATATGAAAATTATACAGTGGGTAGATCATTATTTTATATGAATTTAGGTGAAAGAATTATTCCATTTGGATTTAGTATGTGAAAATTATAGCAGTTTGAATCTCAGTTTTTTGGAAAATCCAAATTAAATCCAATTAGTTACTATTCACCTAATTTAATTATTTAGTCAAAATTTGTAGAATAGTGGTGGAAAAAGGATTACATATATAAATAGATAATAATATTACAAGACCAAAATAACTTGATTCATCTCATTTGGAGTTCATATGAATTTCTTATGAATTTTTGAAGTTGATTCAATTTCTAGTGTACAAATAATTCTTTACCGAAATGAATTTCAATTCCGAAATTTTCTGGGGCACTAACATGTTTCAAACCTATTCCAAGTTAAAGTACTTTAAGAATGAAAACCAACAAAATTGGTTTCACTTATTTTGGAGTTGATTTGATTTAGTTATGAAATTTTGAAGTTCTAAACAATTTCATGCTGTAAAACAATTTATGTTGGATTTTCAGAATTAAAGAATTACATTTATACCGAGGTAATTCAAGCCACGGTCTATGACAGGTGGGGTCTACACGTCACACACACTAAGAAATCGATTAAGTGCTAAAGTTGGGATTATCACCTAAGCGCGCCGGGCCGGCATGACGAGGCTTGCCGTAGTCGTCGCCGAACTCATCCGCGTCCACTCGTCCTCTCGTCCGCATCCACTATTCCACTCTTATTAACAGTGGATACAATGGAGTCTTCTCTAGAAGCAACATCATCAAGTTATAAACTTGGTATTATCATCAACAACAACCACATTTGACAAGAGGTAACTAAAATCAGTTAAAACAGAGTAGCGTTGTTTCTATCCACCTTGGTCTTTAGTGCATAACTTCCAAACCACTGACTCAAACTGCATGAAACTTGGCATGAATGCAGTTCATTGAGTCCTCAACATGCCGTCCAAATTTCAGCCCAATCCGACACCATATGACCCCCAAATAGATCAAGCATCAAGATTGTGCGCCTCTGATTACACTGCAAACAGAACGAACTAAACCACTCTCAAATCCGGTGCTCAAGCATACCAAACCTCAAACCAACTGATCACAACGAAGTGCTCTATGTGTAGAACTAAATCACCAAGTTTGGAGCCTATCCAACCACGTTTGAACCTTCGACCATGAGCTTGAAGCAGATCAGGCAAGAGCCACCAAACTCAACCTACCTTCACTTCACTTCTCTTCTCTTCCTCCCATCGCCCGGCCACCTCGGCGCCGCCTTACATGCAGCGCCTCAGCTCCACCTTTCATTGGGCCGTCATTGCTGTAGCCTTGCCTCGGCTCGGCCACCGCCACGGCTCTTCTTGAGATGCCGCTAGACAATGACGAGCCACAGATCTGGCCCTCGTCTTACTCATTGCTACATGTCTGACATCTTGCCATTGCTTGTAGCTGCTACTCCTTCCATACCAAAACAGCCACTGCCCTCATTTCTCTCCTCTTCAAAACACTCAAAAGAACTTGCATGCGAAATCTAATTGGATAAATGGGATGCTTAGGTGAACATGAACATGCTGGTATGACATACAGGACTTGAGTTTAGGTTTTTGATTTGGATTGGAAGGGTAGAAGTGTGAGCTTGTGCTAGTATTAGAGAAAGAAAAGGGAGGTGGGAGGAGTTCTAGTGGGGAAGAGTGAGTTCGGCAGTCGGGAAATGAGAAAAGAAATGGGGAGAGACTGGCTTGGCTGGGATTGGAATGGGTGAGCAATGGGGTGGGAGTGTGCTCTGCTGGGGCAGAAGTGATAGCAATACAATGAGTGGATAGGGTGGTTGTGCTTGGGAGAATCAAAGGAAAACCATGGATTAGGGAAGGTGGCAGTGTGGTGCTGAGTTGGGAAGAGAGAAATGGCAGAGGAGGGTGGTGTCGGCTGGGGCAAAAGTTTGAGAAAATTCGAAATTCACATTATATTTGTCTTCGTGTTCCAGTTTTGACTGAGCGATTTAACATAGTAAATAAATTCTAAAAATTCTGAAATTTTTTCTGTGGCTTCTCTGTTAAGTGTAGTTTCCATTTTTCAAGCCCCCACACACTGATCCCTTTTCATTTGAGAGCAGTAATTAAATTTCTATACAGCCTTTGGGATGTGTTCGGGATTTTTATAGGGTTAACAGTGCTCCTAAAAATTTATTAAAATTTATATTTATTCATGATAATTATTATAGTATTTGAAAAAATTATTTCCAGATGATGATCATAGGTTTTTGTTCCTATTTTGTTTGGAGCTTAAATTTGAAGTGTAAGTTTAATCTTAGATTGAGATTCTCCAATTGCAATAAAATATGCAAATGCTTCAAAAACAACATGCATGTTAATGAGATGTATACTAATTATCATTAATTAACTTGGGGATGTTACAAGCCGGCACGTCCTATGGACGGTCTTGGTAAATCTTGAACTTTGAGTCGAGCCTACAATGTCGTAGTAAATTTGGCGACGACGTCTGATCGATTTGCCAACGATTCGGGTGTAGCTAGAGGTTGCCAAACGGATCGTGCCAGTCGGGCTAGTCCGAACTACGGGATTGTTAGTCCATACCGCATGGCACGATCCAAAGATCAGAGAGACCTTTGCGGCCGGGCGATTTGATGCAACACGTATAATCTTGTGTCGTGCATGGTACGACCTAGGCACAACATGGCCCGGTTGGCACATCCGGTGACGGAGAAGGAGGTGGCAGAGGCGCAGCGACGGCTGGACGCGAAGGAAGTGGTGCAGTCAGGGCTCAGAGGAGGAGGAGGCGGACAAGCGCGGAAGCGGTGGGATGGAGAGGATCGGAGTAAAAAGTGGGTGGTCTGTGCTTACCCCATCCGATCGAGCTTATCGTTCTCGGGCGGGCCAGACACAGTCCGAGAGATCAGCATGCCGTGCCGAAGTCGGTCCCCGAGTCCACGGGTCGGCATGGCACGATAAGTTTAGTTAGCGCGCCGAGCGTGCTGTGCCTAATCGGGCCGATGCTGGGCCTAGCTGGGCCGCCCATTTGGCTACCTCTAGGTGTAGGAGCGGCTCAGCTGGCCGGCAGATAGCAGGGACAGCGCCAAGGTGGCAGTGCATGTCAGCGTGGGCGTACCTGGGCAAAGCCGATCAGAGAGTAGTGCTTGAACCAAATAGGGAGACACGGCTGGTCGCGGTGCCTTGGCGTCCCTGTACAGTGCCTGCGATGCACAATGTTCACGCAGGGGAAAATTCTCCTACATAGATGCTTGATTCCTGACATTTATTACCAATGATCATTAACACGATTACTAGTGCTAATGTTCAGTTGAAGTTTTTGACAGCCGGTGCTGTCATGGACTTGTTCGATCACAAGTGAGTATTCCTTTCGTTCCTCTTTTTGTTTCTTGTCATTTTGTTTTGTAGCATGCTAGAAATGTACGCAGACTGACCTCGTGCTGTTCATCGAAAATATGGGGAAAAGTTGGATATAGAGTCCATCAAATGATTTCTCTATTGTAGGATATGTGAGCTGCATACATAAAGGATCTCACTGATTGGAGAGGTAGTTTGTTAGCCTGCTCTTGGATATTTCCGTAACTGATTCAAACACGAATATTTGTTTTGTCAGTCATGTTATTCCAATTTGGAGCTATAACCTGAACATTCTTGACCAATTGTACTACTATGTTATTTGATCACAAAGATATTGATCCATCAAGATTAATTCGGTCATGAGTAGAGGTGGACAGATCGGCCATGCCGGTTGGGCTGGTTGAGGCACCGCACTGTTGGCCCGGACTAGGGACGACACGGCTCACACCATTTATGGGCTGGGCCGGCATACCATGAAGGCTCGTGCCGTACTTGAGCTGCACCCCTAGCACGATGGGCCGATCCAACACGACACAAACAGTGTCGAGCCGTGCTAGGCACAGCACGAAGCTAGCACGCCCCGTTAGGCCTGCGTGCGGAGAGCCTGAGACGGCGAGCCGGCGAGGGAGGGAGGAGGAAGCTAGCCAGGGAAGGAGGGAGGAGGAGGGCAGGGCGGCGCTGGCGCGCCGGCACGAAGGAAGGACAAGGCGCGGCGATGAGGAGAGGGGGAGGAGGAGGGTGGGGCGGCACTGGTGGCCAACACGGAGGAAGGAGAAGGCGACGGGGTGCATGGGCGGAGCGAGGAGAAGGCGGCGAGAGGCAAAGGGCGCATGGGCACGGCGACGAGGAGGAGGAGGAGGAGAGGAAGAGGAGGACGGGGCAGGGCAATGCCAGCGGCCGACGTGGAGGGAGGAGAAGGCGAGGCGCATGGACGGAGGGAGGAGAAGACGAGGCAATGAGCTCGGGACAGGAGGGAGGCAGGGGAGCCAGGAGGTGAAGGGGGTAGGGGTAGGTAGGGGGAGAGGAATGACCTCGTGGGCCTCGCGGCACGGTGGGCCGTGCCTGGCAGGGCACGGTGCGAGCAAATATAGCCGTTATGAGATATTTTGTCCCGTTGGGTTCTGAAGGGATACGAGTAGGCTACACTAGCTGATAATTCAAAAATTCTATCACAAAAATCAGGAAGTCATGCAAGCAAAAGATCATAGATCATTACCACTAGACGTGCAGTGTAGAGGAATAAGAGTTAGAGCAGCCTGATCCAACGTCGAGCGCGTTGATGTAGTGGTCGTAGTCGATCGTCCATCGTCCTTGATGCTATTCATCTCTTCTAGCAACCAATCGTGTTCTTGTGAAGATCGTGGATTGTCCTTGTTCAGTACAGCAGCAATCGCAGCAGCGCCTCTACGGTATTCACACATCCAAGGATAGAACACCGTACGCCGGTGTGCTAGCATCAACTCGCACGGTAAAACCCTCGAGAAGATGACGGCTAGGGTTTCGGAGATGCAACTCACATCATCTGTCCTAACAGCCTCATGCATCCCCATATAAAGAGCTCATGATGGATCCTATCCGAACTTGTTTGTTTCAATCCGTTAAGTGTGTGACTCTATAGGTTCATGCATAATCGGTTGTGACTCGAAAACTCTTTTCTGACCACGAGTCGTTAGCGGTTCCTAGCAGGACAAAACGATCCCTAAATACACATAAATTATATCGGACGAATCTTAATACAATATGATCTACGACTAGGTCCTTATCACTTACGATCAGCCCGTATCTCTATACGACCAATTCATATTTAGTCATGATTAGTTCGTAACTCCCTACGACCAATTTTATGACCAATTAGTGATTATGTTCGATCATTCTATGACCAGCTCGTATCTCCATACGACCAGTCTGTATCTGATCGAATTGAACGACCTGCTTGTGTATTCTCTCTTTGCCTCACGATATATGGTTGAACTTCAGGTGAGATATTTTGTCATCCATGGACTGTTTGATACTTTCTCGATCAAGTGACGGATAACTTCATGTGGTCGACTCTTCGACCACTAGTGGCATGGTCATGCACTTTCTTTATCCGACCACATCGAGGAGCCTAGAGATATCTCTCATGTTATGTTAGGAGTGACAAATCCCATATCCGACCAGTCACATCACTCCGCATGTTTCATAGCATACCCGAAAGTTACTTTTATAACTACCCAGTTACGGAGTAGCGTTTAGCAACCCCTAAGTGTACTATTATATATGTAGGAAATCATGATGATCTCAGGTCTAAGGATTATACACCATCATTGCTTGAGACCAGCTGATGACATATAAAATCATAACAATCTCAATAGTGTCTCAAGGTGAGTCAATCCAACATCACGTTTTCTAACGTGTGTTCACATTATTGATTCGATATCCTATATCCATATATGGAACGAGGCACTTGCTTAGATATACTACAAGATGTAAGGCCAAGTAAGGATTGATGATGAGGCAGACGCAGCTATAATACAACCCCGACAGTACAATACGTAGTTATGACTACGATCCTGAGGTAACCCGTCAATCTCTCTGTTGTTTAATTGTTTATAAGGATGTACAGTTAGGCTTTGGGGAGTCTACAGTTTTCCAAACTTATATTAGGACCGTGCATAATCCTATATTTTCTACTATTTCTAGACAGACAACAACTAGGAATGTAGTAAAATATTATAATGAATACCGTAATAAATTAAAGGTATTATTTAGTACGTGCATATTTTCGGTGACCCTAACCTTAGACATATGGAGTGGTCGGGCTAGAGAGGATTATCTTAGTGTAGTTGCTCATTATGTTAATGACAACAAGATAATGGAGAAAAAAATTATAGATTTCAAATTAATTGATGTGGCCTCGCCGAAAATTCATTTTCTAAATTTAAAAGATATTATTTTAATTCTTTTTAGAATAAAAAGTAATCTTTACTTTATTTCAAGAATAAAAGAAATACCTTTTATTATTTTTATTAATTTTAGCGGGATTTCGGGCGGACCGGAAATCAAGTCCCACCCATGAACAGCGCTAGCCTCGCTCTCGTCGGTTTTCCAAGACCAAACTGGGCCGGATGATTACTCCTGTTGTTGAACTGCACGAAATGGGTCCTCGGACCAAGGGCCGCTACTTCCCCGCCAATGTTGTGCTTCTAGAATTTATACGTCAGTTTTTATGTGCTACTTCCTCAATTAAAAAGGAAGTCGTGAAGTAACGACAAAATTGACTTAAGGATACGTTAAAAGTATAATGTTGGGTGAAGGACGATAATTCACCGTTGAACATCATAGAAATAGCTTCTATTTTAATTTTAATTTTTAGTGGAGTAACTCAATATCTAACCACTTTTACTCTCTCTTCACTTAGCAGAAGTGCCTGATAGCCTACTTGTGTCTCGCTCATTCTTAGAGCTGGATCCGCCCCTGACTCTAAGCGGACATATCTAAGAGCATCTACAACAATCTACGTCAGCTGTTATTAAGAAATTGTCATACCAGCATTTAGATGATATGATAGAGAGAAGGTAATGTTTTTTTAGATGTAGAAACTAGCAAATTGTTAATACAAAGACACAAGAAACAATCAAATACTCTATTGATGACTTACTTGTTATCTAAAAATGTGTTTTATAGGTTCTACTGTTTTAAAGCAAAATATACGCTAGATCATTTGTACAAACCAACTTTATTATTGATATGATAAATAAGCTTAGAAAACCACAAATATCATATCAGCAGGCACAAACTTAGCACGAAATACAAGCAGCTAGCAGAGCACTACTTCATGAACCCCTTCGCCATCTTAAACAGCCCACCGGCGCCGCCGCTCTCCTCCCCGCCGCCCTGCTTCTCCATCAGCGACTCGGCCCCCTTCATGACGTCGCCGACACCGAATCCCTCCGACGACTTGCCTTCGTCCGCGGCCGGCGCGGGCGCCTCCTGCGGTACCGGCTTTGGCGCGTCGCCGGCGGGGGCGTCGGCCTTCTCCTTCTCGGCGGCCGGTCCGCCGGCGCTGAACCCCTTCAGGTACCCCTCTGCCTTCTCCATGTACTGCCCGACCGGCTTGTCCTCGAGCTTGCCGTACGTGGACGCGGAGTGGAGGATCCCCGCGGCGGCGCCGGCGACCTCCTTCTTGTCGACGTTCTCCACGCTCTTCTGCTGGAACGCCGACACGGCGGCCCCAGCCACCACTTTGCCGCTGGACATGAAGTCCCCGGACGGCTTGTTGCCCTCCGCCATTGGAGCTTATTAGCTTCCTTCCAAGATCTTTTTAGGTTCAGAGTTGAAGCGAGTAGTTGCACACGGAGTGAAGAGGATATAGGCCTTCTTTATAGCAGGAGGGAGATGTGGATCGGGACAGGTGGTTGCATTTGGCAGTGGAGAAAGAAAATATCTACACTTAAAACCATCTAATAAAGAAAATATCTACACTTAAAACCATATAATATCAGCACTAGTGAAAGGAGGGCAGTATATGTGGTTCTTGTTTAGTGCAAATTTCATTGTTAGATCTTTAATAATTTTTTTTTTCTGAAAGAAAGGGCATGCAACAGATATGAGAATCGGTTAAAGATTTGTCGGCCATTACTGCAGCTGAATTTAAACAACAAGCATGTGGCATCTTGTCAGCCAACGATGGTTACCTGGTGAGCAGGGAAGATGGACTGTCGGCAGAGACTAATGGTCCAACTGATGGACACGTACTACATGTCTTCTGTAATTATTTTACGATTTTTGAGTTTTACTTCACATTACGCTTTTGTGTAATGGTGCTAAATTCAAATGGTTCGTGTTTTCAATGATCTTTGCTTAGGTTACTTTTTTGGGGAAGTAGGAGAAGAGAATACAATTACATCTTCACCGTTGGTTTGTGAAGATATTACGTCACCAGCAAACGCAGAATTCTCAATCGCACTGTCCAAATCCTGTGGGCGGAGATTGGATGAGTGGTGTGCACCATCGGATGGCTGTACTATGACTTGAGTTTTCTCTGTAACCGGTGGTGGCATACGAGAGAAGCCGAACTAGGTAGTAAAATAGTATTCTATGAGAAGGGTTAAATAATAGAAATATAGGTAAAATTTTATGGATCAAAAATAAATATAGTGACAAAATTTAGATTATAAAGAGCCGTGCCCCTGCCGGTGCCCTCCCTCCGCCTCTGTTTGTAATGATAATGATGGCATGCGTGAGGCGACGATCCTACCAAGGCTACCGTAAGCCTATAGCCCATAATGACATTCCGAATTTTTTTTAAATAATATTTTTTTAAAACAAAATTACAAAAATATATAATCGCCCTAAAAAATTACAGAAATGAGTTCGCATCGCCAAATGAAATGGCGGCGAACTATCGCCATTCAATGGCGATAGGGACCTCGATCGCTCACATGTCGCCGGTCCATTCACTATCGCCATTGAAATGGCGGCGAGAACGATGTTCTGTCGCCATTTCAACAGGCGACGAGAACCTATCGTCGATTGAAATGGCGACATTATGCCATGTATAAAATCTTAGTAAAATCCTTCCAAACCTCATTTTAATTCAAAAAAAAAAGAGAATCGAGAAGGAGAGAAGAAAGAAAGGTAGCGGCGGCTGCTAGATTAAATCGCGGAGGAGATAGATTCAGAAGCGATGGATCTAGTAGACCGGTCATCTTGCGGTACATTTTTCGATGATAATTAAGTAGATTAGCGAGTAGAATAAAGTAGAATGTGGACATAGAATCAAGTAGAATAGTGACATAGAATTAAGTAGAATAGATAATTGTAGCGAAATTATGTATAGAATTGTAGTGAAAGAGCGACTAGAATCAAGTAGAATAGGGACTAGAATGAAATGGAATATCGACATAGAATCAAGTAGAATAGCGACTAGAATGAAGTAGAATTGCGACATAGAATCAAGTAGAATAGAAATTATGTATTACATTATATTTTTTGAAATTTGTACATGATGTCAAATTATGTAGAATAGCAACATAGAATTAAGTATAATATCTAGTAGAATTAAGTACAATAACGAATAGAATCAAGTAGAATAACGACTAGAATGAAGTAGACTAGCGACATAGAATCAAGTAGAATAACGACTAGAATGAAGTACAGTACCGACTAGAATCAAGTAGAATTGCGACTAGAATGAAGTAGAATTGCGACATAGAATCAAGTAAAATAGCGATGTAGTGTAGTTCATCGTATATTATTTGAGATGTGTATAGTGTAGTTCATCGTACATGTTTCGCACTTTTTACAAAGTATGCACTTAATTTGTAGATATGGCGGACGGAAGCCAGTATGAGTTGCTTGACCCGGTGATTGATGCACATCATCGTAGCCGTCTCGATCTGTGCTCCCCAGTGAGGCGAGGCGTCGATTGAGCTTGGCGCGCGTTGGTTCTTGCGCGCTATAAGGGCATGGAGGTCGCCGCAGATGGATTTCGAGGTGCGTATAGTTTTAATACACTCAATCGCGGTATGACTACTTTGCGTGCATTCACGTTTATTCTTAATCGTTTTGACGCGAGTTGAGAGCGGCGAGCCTCCTTCCACTAGCGAGGATGGTGGAGGCGACTTTTGAGATGATCGGGACCGTGGTGGTGGTCGTACATCTAAGCGTTTTCGTCGACCGGGCGCCTGGCGGCGGCGTTGGTTGACCGCGGAGGCGAGACGCTACGTTCCACCTTCCGTGCGAGAGATGACGCCGACATGAGGGGCGTGAGCTTCTGCTTTCGGGTTGCCATCGCAAGCCGCCTACTGGCGGCGTCTGACGTCTCGGACACGTGGCGGCCGACCTCCTAGCGAGGTTCCATGATGTCTTGCCGGTGACGACAACTACACCGAAGTTCAAGACCGCCGCGAGCCGACATTGAAGTGGATCTACCGGTTCTCGTAAGTATTTGTAATTATTGTCATCTCGCTTAAATTAGTATGTGAACCTTCTCTGAATTCTACATTTCTTCTTGCGGCCGGCGTATGGCGCCTAAGCGTAGGGGCGTGGTTGTTAGGAGGCACTTTGAGGCCTACCGCTATGGTTGTTCGGGTGGGTCATGTTTCTAGGGTCCCACGGAGACAGCGTCGACAAGCACTACGTCCGATGCGTACGAGGTGGCCAACATGGAGATTGATGACATCCCTCCTCGCTGGGTCGGCCGTACTGCGTGACGTCTGCGCGCCTTTGTGCGGCAGCGTGCCACCGTACCAGACAACTCCATCCTCTCCGGATGTCCACTACTTCTGCGGCTATGGTCCTTGGCGTTTCGGATCGGACGACCACAATGGTTGGACAACGACATATCGATCACCTTATACGTTGCGGCCGACGAGGTGGACCGCCCCACCATGGGCACGATTTGGTGCCGCCGACGGAGTTAGTTTATGATCATTTTTATGTATTGTAATCACAATTTGGTGTGTTAAGTTTGCGGTGTTCTATTGCACGAGTCACCTTCACGCCGATCACTTCGCAGGGTCTTACGGAGTACATCGCGATGTTCGATCGGTGACCGATGACCGCGTCATCTGGACACCGTACACTACGGAGAGGCTTATCCAATGGCGCCGACGGATTGTCGCTCCTGTGCCGCGAGACTACGATCTTGGTACACGCGAGCCCTTGGTACATGATGTCTTCGTGGAGAGTACGGTGCGCGGGTCATCGCTAGTTCGGTCTCTGACGAGATCCCACCCTTGGGGGATCTGGTCTTGGCGCGCGTCCATGCGTAAGTTCACATGTTTACTTCTTTCACACAATGTAATTATGTCTTTGAATAAATAATTGTGTTGGTGTCCACAGTACACTAGGAAGAGTCGTGCTCGATGTCTGGTTGGATAGGATGCGGCCGTGGGTCGAGGTTTGGAGTCCGCGCGCTCGGCGATATCATCCGGTGTGGGGAGGATCCCTATGACATCGAGGCGTCGCGGATTACATGGATTGGTACTCTAGTCGGACGAGGCTTATTGCGTCCGGGTCGTGGTCAACCCACCACGACATGAGGCTGCGACGTCCGACCGTGCCCGACCCAGCGGGACTCGCTTTCCACCTCTCGATGCGTATTGAACGTCCTTAATTCATATTTATCTTGCGGTTATGTTTCCAACTTGTGCGACGGATCTACACCAAGAGATTCTCGAGTAGCAACCACCGTGCACCGAGGACCTGAGGAGACGAGAGGGCTTGTGCGGCGGATCATCGGCGCGGCGAGGCGAGGCATCAGTTGCGACTTATCGCCGCCGAGGGACGTGGTGGACCGACCGGTCGCGAGGACGAGGGTCACCTCGGGGCGAGGTCACGTCGGGGCGAGGGTCCACGGGCTCTGCCGGGCGTGGCGGCGTGTCATCGTGGCACCATGGTGGGAGCAAGATCGAGGGCGAGGCTCATCGGGCACGCCGTGCCACGGTATGACCACCTTGCTTGCTTGCGGAGCGTAATGCTTGTTTCTTTTGAACCCGATAGTTACTAACGGCAATATTCTCTATCGGTCCCGAGCTCCACTATCCGTGGGCGAAGTCTGTGAGTCGTCGGCGCATATCTCCGGGACGGCGGTATGACCACCTTGGGATGATTATGTTTCTTTTGGGTTTTCGGCATGATTACGTTTGTAACATAATACTTCACAGGAACGTCTTGGGAGGACGGTTCATTTCCGGACAACGAGGCAAACCTATCGATACCCATCGATTGCTTCTTTGATGACCTGCGTGACGCCCCGTTCAACTTGGAGGCTTCTCAACTGCAAAGTGCTCCGCCACCGACACAACCGACACAGGAGGAGGAGGCCCCCCCTCGCGACACCACCTCGGACTACTCGTCTCGGTCGGCCGGTCATCCCTTTGAACCTCTCACATACTCGGACCGTCATGGCGAGAGGCGAAGCGACACGGGGAGTGTGCCCCAAGAGGGGCCGCCAGTAAATATTTGGTCCTTCAAATATCAGTCATACCATGTAAATATTAATATATGAACAACTCTTATTATGTTAGTCTCATGTTTCGAAATCTCTTTTTAGTTTCATGTTTCGCATTCCATTCTTCCGTGTTATTCGCATCATCGTAATATCACTTAGCTTCGTACTTACTAATAATTAATATCTCAAATGTCCTCGTAAAATTCTACAGAAATTCACTGCACTAGAACAACATACGATCATTATAAATTGTTATTGCGAGATTAATAGATTTTGTACCGTTAAAATTTTATAAAAATCATAAGTATGTAAAGTGGACTTGCAAATTAGGGTTGGAGAGGAACCTGTCGCCATTTCAACTGGCGATAGGTAGTTGGACCGGCGACAGGAACGGTCAGGGTTCCTATCGCCAGTTGAAATGGCGATAGGTTTACGCGCCATTTCAATGGCGATAGGAACTCATTCTATAATTTTTGGGCGATTATATATTTTTGTAATTTTGTTTAAAAAAATATTATTTAAAAAAAAATTTCATGACATTCCCATATCAAAGATGAGGGAAGGGGCTAAAACATTATTAATCCACTCCCGGAACCAAATAAGAGGCTTCGCCCTCATGTTTGAGCCCCCCGAAACCCTGTGGCTAACGTAAAAAAAGTAGAAAAAGCATAAAAAAAGAGCAAAGAAAAGGGGGCGTGAGGCTTTCCCAGGGGATGCTTTTGTTGTAAAATTAGTGGTTTTAGCAAATATTTAGAAATAATTTTAGTATTAATTATGATAATTAAAGTATATTTCTAGCAGCATATAAAAGACATATTATCGCGTAATCTTCTCATGTCAATTAAACATGATAAAATGCTCAAAAGATAGAACTTAAGAACAAACAAAATCAACATAATGCTCAGATTTAGTTGATTGTTTATTGCTCTCAGATGTCGGGTTGCTCAAGATGTAATATTGGCATTCACGACACTGGGATAAAAAATTCAGTCACCGATTAAATATGATAATCACTCTGAAATAAATTAGGCCTTAAGCTCAAATAAAATATTGCTAGTCTAATTAGTCACTTAATGCAAATCATCAATTCTGAATTCACTGGACAACAATTGACTCTACTACTCAAGATACCAATTGACAAGAATGTATAATAGTAACCGGAAAGAATCATGGTGAACAGAGACTGAACATTGATCACTGTGAACAGAGACTGAACATTGATCACAGTGAACAGAGATTGAAATGAGATATATCACAATGAACAAACAAGCATGTATTGCATGACGCAATAGAAAAGCAGCAAGTAATCTACAAAATCAAGACCAATTTATATTCAATTGCCGTATTCAATCTCAATTTGACATCAATTCATCATCGAGCATAAACTGAGCCACAGCATCACTAAGCCAAGCCTCCCAGTGCTAGTTTAATCCAAAACAACACAATCTGAATCTTCTACTAGCACGGCTCACTTATGCAAAGTAATGCAAAAAACAGAATTGCAAACTCACGATGCGGATGGCATTCAAAGCCACCGAGTAGAAGCCGGACAAGACACGCCAAAAGCACTGGCTCAGAAAACCAATCGCCCCGTTGTGCTGCGAAGAACAGATGAGGTCGTCGGAGATACAATGCCAATTCACAAATCGGGACACATCAATTCATGAAGTCGAGATACAGGAGAGTGCCGCACAAGAACCAATCACCGATGCAACCACCAAACGCACCCAAAGAGCGAAATTACCAAAACTGAAGCCTTCTTCTCTCCCAGATCAAACCAGAACCGGCCGGGGTCCAATCCTCAAATGTGCAACAACAAACTCCTCACGGCAACCTCAATAGAGAGATGACGCAAGAAACGAACAGGAGGAGGCGGAGCCGACAACGCCAAGACCAACCACAGCAGCGTAGCAGTTCTCATGGCAGGATTCTTTGTTCATTTTTCATGAGACATGCTCCATATGTTGCCTGCAAAAGCAAGAATACGAATAATGTAACTCTCCTGTACTACAGCTTTACACTAAACAAGCAAAATCAACGTTCAATGACGTATACATCGGGACCATATCTGTCAAAACAGAGGGAGTAACAAGGAAGACTTGTAACATGGGGCATGTCCTACAAAATAAAATTAGGCCTAAATTTCTATCCCTTATCACGAGCTGTTCGCAATTTTCTCAACAAAGCAAAGGCCAGGTTGGATTGCAACTAAAATGGAGGGCGATCCTATGATGCGTCCTATAGGAATTTGCACTATTGGGAATAGGGACGCACCGAAGGAAATGCAAATATGAAATTCCTCTCCCTCAGATTTCATAGGAATACGCAGGGTCAAAATCACTTCAACCATTCCTAAAAAAAACTCCAATCCATTTGAGAAATCTCTACACACAAGTGCGAACAAAGAACCGTCGTGAGCCTCCATCATAGAGGACGTCCTTTATGACTCGTTGAAACGCCTATTCCTTTGATTTTCATGTAACTCCAAATCTAATGCTCCTCGTTTTTTTTTGGCCCTGCCATCAAAACAAATAACGGGTTTTTCATTCCCTTCATCAAGCTCCTGTACACAACCTCAACCACAATTATGAGCTCTGACTCCGACCATCCATCCTCCTAGGGCTCTTACACATGGGGAAAAAATTATGACACCGAGTCTAGATGCACTTGAAGTCTTTAACCAAACTCTTAGGTGCTATATAACACTTGTTATGTATCTTGAATTCACATAGCACCGGTGTTATAAAATTTATTTCCTTTACACATGTGCTGTTGTTCAACGAAATCGGGTACCTGTAAACTTAGATATGTCATACCTGAGTACATATACTCGAGTGTTTTCTTTTTGCAGTATATAATATATATATATCGCGCACACACATTCACTCTTCTTTTGTGAGGACATATTCAATTCTTCTACTTTGAGTATTTTTCGTTTTCCACTGAATCAAGTTGCGGCTGCAAAGTTCGAAGGGCAAATTATTACAAGGCAAAACTTGGAGGAGCAAATTAAGGATCAACTTTTATCAGCCTCTATCACAGGTTTCATTTATAGTGTAAATCAAGCTTGCCCTGACCTGAGCAAGGCTTCTTAGCGATATAACCTAGAATATGGATAGTATGAACCTAATCCTAGTGTCCAGTACTTCACTCAGTTTCATCGTGCAGGACTGGCCAGCATGTGATGTACCCTGCTTACTCAAGAGAACTGACTTTTGGTAGTTCACTCAGGTCCTCTACTGGCAACATGCTGGGGCGGATCATAGCCTGAGCTTGAAAATCTTAATAGTGTTAGACAGCACTAAAGACAGCTCATACAATGGTATAGACGACTGCTGTCTTTTTAGTTGTCTTTATAGAACACACAATCTTTTAATGATTTTCTTGTTTCTTGTGCTATAGTCGACTACAGGATTGTAGACAGCATCTTTCTCTCTCTTCATTCTCTTTCATCCACGTCAACAAAAATCCTACGTGACAATAGTTATAGACGGCTGACATAATATATGCATGTTTAGGCCATGAAGTTTTCAAATTGCAGGTTTATTTGTGCTAGTAGTTGAAAATTGCAGAATTATAACCCACAAGGAAATGGGATAACCCGCCAATTGTTAGGAAAACATGCAGTTTTTCATGCCGCTGCATTAATAAAAGCCTAGCTCACTGCATATAATGATTAATCCCCAATTGAAATCAGTGCGTGTTGAAAGAATAAAATATTTCCCACATAATTTCACCACCATAGCATACATCTATGGGCCTCCACTAGTAATTGGGGATATATGTTGGATCTGAGATTCCATCAAAATCCAGCGCCCATAATAGAGGATTTTTGTAGTATGCTATTAATAAATACCTAATCTCGACATTACGGGGAGAGAAAATCCCAAAATTATCGAATGCCTTGATATTTCCTGGATGAAAAGATCTTTAGCATTAAGATTCACACACTAGCCAAGCTAAACTAGAATTTTAGTTGCTAATCCGGTAAGCCAAAAGTGGGAGCTTGCCAGATAACTATATAGAAACTATAAAGGAGTAACTATGTTGTGTTTACTTGTAGTAAACTCACTGCTAAGAGCTACGAGTGGTATACCCCGGATTTTGAATAGTGTATCCACCAAAGCGGAACGACTTGTTGGTCAATGATCTAAATCTGCAGGGACGCCTGCGGGTTATATGGTCTAATGACACTAATCAAGTAATGGTTAAACACTCCTTAAAACTCTTAGAGAGAATTAGCCTCGTAGGTGAGAAAAGACCTCACGAAGAGGCTCATCATGAAGATGAAAAAACGACAACTTAAGCGCATGAATACTGAATACTATAATGCTCGGAATGCCAAAAACCAATAATATTTCGTTTTGGTAAATGATGAAGATTTGGTTAATATTGAAAATAACCTCAAATTATGAGGACATGAGAGAAAATAATAGTTATCAACAACGCTACCTCTATAATTGCTAATGTTTCTTTAATGAGAACCTGGATTCGGAACCAAAATCCATAGCAGAGACGTTTGAAGCGCTCATATCAACTCAAATGAAAAAAGCAATTGATGTTGAACCATAATTGTTAAATTTATGTCTTTAACAGGAAGATCATACTTAATGGGTTATTATAAAAATTATGAGGTGGTGAGCAACGATGGTTCATAGATCATTGCAGAAGACCTGTACTCTCCTATTATGAATGAAAGTATATTCCGCTAAATAGTATTTTGGGCAAATGGCATGAATGAATAAAGAATATGCAATTAATGGGTTATGAAGAGATCCATGAAAGACACAAAATTCCTAATGAGAATGAACGAAAATCAAATCATATATAAATTCCATACTTAATAATAAGTCTCAACCAAAAGAAAAGCATTTTCCTTGAAGGAATAAGTTAATATATGACTTACCGGTCGATATCTGAAATCACACCAATGACTATATTATCCCTTAAAGTGGACAAGAACCCATATAGACCCGAGAGAGCATGAAATGAGGAACCGTACGACAAGAAGTGTGCCATATAAGCACTTATGATGAAAGTTGTTGTCCCGATCTTCCGATAAGATGATAACTTCAATTTAGAGGAAAACGATTTTGACGATGCAGGCTTCTAACTGATCACGACCAAATGACTACTTTCCATATTTGAATTCCGTACCAGATATTCATTTTCTATATCTGGGTCGGGCTAAGATATCAGATTCTAGCTCTGCATCCAAATCCACCGAAAATAATAGTTTCTGTAACTCACCTAGGTCCAGCCAGATCTGAAGTTCACAGACACGATCTAAAACTAAGCAATACCAAAACAGCTAGGCAAGACAAAACAACATCAGCACGCAACTAGCTTCAATTTCACAGCGTTCGTAGAGATGTTACATCTCAACTAGCCTAATCAGATGAGTGCAATCACACAGATCATCAAAGAATCCATCACCAGAAAGCTCAGGGCTTGAGAGAGAGAGAGGGAGAGCGCAGGCGGAAGGCTGTTCTGCCATTATGGAACAGAACGGTACATGGGATGGGAAGACAATCTTGGAGGAACATAGACCAAGTCATTGATCACCTTTACTCATCTGGGACAAGCCGACATAGTATTCTAGAAAAGATCTAGCCCTTACTGTCAAAGATTTGTTATCAAGGGTGCTCCTATCATATCTAGAGTAAACACCTCTTTTGTATGTAAAGTACTGATTACATAATTCTTTTGCTATCTATCGACAAGAATCCATAATTAGCTCAGTTTACACCAAAGCAGTATTGGTTGGGGTAAAACCCAATGATCTCCCATACATTTTCTTCTCATATTTTGGTGGAATAGCCTAACATCTTCATTTTTATGCCGGCATACAGATTGTATGAGCCACATACCTCCATTGATCCATGCTCCCAACCTTCAGGTCTTGATGAAGATGATACTCTGAGCTTAGTGCTAGGCTGGTCTGCAGGAAGGACATGGATATGGTGGCTGGTGAAACAGCTTTGTTTTGAGTATTTGGACAAAGGAAAACAATGGCGAAGCATCTTAAAGCATCCAAAGATTAGTTGCCTGACCAGCTTAGGGCACATGTACATCTGCATTTCTGGAACACAGTCACCATCATTGGAGCTCAATGTAGTTCAACAATGTTGTGCCAGTATCAGATAAAGGAACCAGTCCAAAATACCATGGGCATCAACTCCTGCAACCAACCAAACAGTCGAGCATGGTAAAAAACTAATGCCGAACACTGATAGAGGCAAAAACATGAATGCATTACACAGCAACTAGGAAGAATAACCGGTTGACACATTTACAGCACAGGCCGTGCATCCAAATTAATGTCAGAACAAAGCTATGACCTGGGTTCAAAAAACCGGAACCAGTTGGTTCCCACATTTTTCCTGTGGCAAAATGACAGCTGGAACTGGCTAAATATTTTGCAATCGATCAGAATTGGCCATAATTAGAATAATTCGGTGTTAAAACCATCTGATGTTTAATATTCTCAGGCCAGTTTGACCGGATACCCACTGGAATCAGTTCATTTTCTGAACCCTGGTTGCTATCTAGAACAGTAGAACTATACAATGTCACGGCTCACAAAGCAGAGAAACAACGTGAGTAAATGTTATTCCAGAATTACTAAAAGAGCAATCATGTGTCAGAGAGCATATAGGAAACGAAAATATTCTCCATCTGTACCGATTTCAGTTCTAGCCTTTCAATGATTTGTTCACTTAAGTATAGCCAATATAGAGTGTTGATTTACAAAATATAGCAAAAGAACATGACATCAAACTCAAGAAGAGAAGTTAGTTGAATGTTCGTTTCTACATAAGATTAATCTATATTAGACAAATCCACTTATCATTTTTCTAAGGATTTGCCAAATAGGGCACTGCATCCTCCATTCCTCATTGGAATTGGACCCCTGTGTCTTACGAATGCGTTATCAATGTTAATTCACAGCAGGATAACTACCATGCAAAAGAGGGTCAGACGGTGTGTTGCTTGAAGGGCATTGGGTTATTGTAAGGGAAGATAGACTTTAGACTAGGCTGAGAAAACTTTGGAGAGAAAAGACTTAATCCATACTTGCTTGATTAAATAAAATACAATGATATACCATTTATAGAGATGACTTTACTTGAAACCTAAAAATAATTTCTAAACGTAAGGAAACCTATCTCTAATACGTGGAATATATCTAGAAGGAAACAAACCAAACTCAAAAGGAAACTAATTATTTTTGTATCTAATTTCCAAGTATACTGCATCAGCGGGTCCACAGTATGGGCGTGATACAGTACTGTGTTAACAGTACTCGCAGCTATAGTGCAATGTGCAAACAGAGTAACGCTTCTACAGCTGAACCAAAGGGTCAAGCTATGCATTGTAGATCCCAACAGATGTTATCATTTTCTGAGAAATTAATAAAAAAGAAATTAAAAACTAATAAAATGAAGAATTTCTGATGCACAAGGTGCGAGGAAAATTATACTAAACAATATGAATGAAATCTGAAAATTGATAACTAGTTGAAGTAAAACTTCATTCTCAGTATGCACCCAGCTTTCCAATTTAGCATTTTTCGTTCACATTTGGCAATTGACTTCTCCTGTTGACAACAGCAATTCCTTTATTAATAATTCGGCAAGTGTTCTTAGTTAGGGTAAAAGATATAGCTGGAATGGAGTGTTCAACCTATTAGAAATCCAGCAGCCATTAACATTCTATCTACATTAAGCAGTAACCTATCAAATAGCAATCGCCTCAGTGTACTACCCCGAGTATTTATGAAGTAACAATCAACTTTAGATGTAGGTTTCAAAATAAATAGCCAAATACCAATTGCTGCAATGTTATAAATACCCTTAGTTTTTACAAAGTAGCCGTCACAAGTTACTTTGCAAAAATAGATAACATCCCTTGTACTTTTTTGCTACCAAAATCAATAATTTAACAACTAGCACTTTAAGAATGCTGAAAATGGAAAATACGATGAACAAAGATTGCATGAAAAATTACCTTCGTAGATGAGGTGACGATGGTTGATCTGGGGATGAACGAGAGGAACCACCTCTGTATGGGGCATGCCTCTGCTCATAAAATCCATTCGCTTGTACTTCATGAGTCGGTCGTTGCATGTCACTACCATCCATAGGGATAGCCCCAAGTGAACCAAGTTCGATTGAATCACTAGAAATACCATAGTTTACACCTTGACCTTGATCATACGAATACATCATGACAACTGGTTGCATCGAAGATCCAGATAAAGCACTGGCTCCATAGGAAGCAGCAGATGGTTGTGAATAAACTCCATTTGTCATGTTTCCTGGATTGCGTGTAGAGTTTGTAGATCCAAATGAATGGCTCTGTACAAGAGATGGATCACCTGCTACACGCCTGTAAGAATCATTTCTGTAGGATTGCCACTGCCTATCATTTTGGCTTTCATCAGATGTCTGTCTGTCAGGCCTTATGCCAGATTTCTCAGATTGGCTGCGCCCGTAGCTACGGCCCGCATTTCTTTGTTTTGAGTTTACCCAGCTTCCCTCCTTATCACTATGATCAAATCTGTCATTGTTATAATTGCCTCTGTACTTTCTTGAACTGGACTGCCGATCTCTGAATGGAACCTTCTGAAAGAATACAGAACAGAATAATACATTAGTCAACAGTTTTGACTATCAAATTCCTAAAGCACCTGCACCTCTCAATGGATTAGTACGACTTCTCATAGAAAACAAAGAATTTAATGTTGCCGTTGAGGCATTAAGTAGCAAAGCAATCATAGATGAGAACTGTGTTGTAGCTAAATACAAATTTGATTTATCTAGCCCATTCAAAGTTCATTAATATTCCAGATAGTACTTTCATAACACGTTGAGGAATGCTCACCAGCATTTTACCTCGAGTTACTCACTAAAGGACCATGTCTTCTCAGTTTAATATTAAAGAGACATTACGTGATTGACTGATTACCTCGAGTTAACTTTCCATAATTAACAGTGAGTGATCATTTATATGGTACTGTCCATTAGACCATTACCACTACTAGTTCACTATATCAGGGTATCAGCTCCAAGGTAGGCAGTGAATTTGTGGATAATAACATACAAATCTTGGTAATCATTTTGTACAATGAAAGATTACTTAATAGAGTGGAGTGAAACCCATCATTGTTTGTATTGCATTCTATATAAACGAGGTTTGAGCCAAAGAACTCTCACATTTAAATAGAAGGAACTTTTAATCCTACCACATTATTCAAGGTCAAGGGTGTGTTTGGTTGATGCCCCAATCCACCCAACAAATTTTAGTCATGAGCCATGGCCAAATGTAGGGTGTCAAAATAATTTTGGTTATGAAAAGACAGTAACCAAAATTTGGCAAGCCAATAATTGATTGTCATGTCAAAGAGACAGGAATTTGGGAAGAAAATTTTCATCATCATTTTTGCCACCAAATTGCCCAAAACTTTGACAAGAATGTGGCAAAATCTTGCCAAACTAGTTGGGCATGCCAAATTTAGGTAATCATCCAAACATATGCCAAAGTAGCAGTGCATGATGACAAAATTGATACGGCGAGTTGGGGCTCTAATACAAACAAACCCTAACAAACCTACTCTTCAGCATGATAGTCTTTGCCACTGCAATATCAAATAACATATTGGCCAAGAAACAATAATGCCAATCTCACAAGCTTGGAAGAATGAAACAGCTTAATATGCAAAGATCGATAGATCTATTGACATAAAGTAGTCATCTACATTCGGTAGTACTTTGCTATGAAATAAATTTCCAAGGTTGGTACTTCAAACTTGTAGTATATAATCTTAATGGATGAAGCTATCTTGTTATCATAAAAATATTAACAGTAGTGTTCTCGTATGCTGCTACAAAGAAGAATACAATATTAAAAACTACTTTTTAGGTTCTTACAGGACTTGGCAAGTAGGTCCCTGTGCCGCCACGATATCTTGGTACATCCTCTCCATAGTGCTGGAAAACACCAGAAGCCCTTTCAGAAGCAGGTTGTACAGGCATCACAGGAACTACCCGTTGACCAGGGCGCATTAGTTGTGCCCAATTAAGATTAGGTGCAGGTGGTCTTCCAGGGCCATCCACTGGAAAGTGGCCCTGCAAGTACATAGGTGGCATAGCAACATGGTATAATACAGAAGCAGAGGGGCGTACATTTTGGCATAATCTCCCATACTGTAGATTTTGCCAATGGCTGGTAATATCACTGCTCAAAATGTCAGACTTGCGATCATGATCAGCTATAACACTGCTTGATGCAGTTGAATTAATATTTACATCAGCATCATCATGTGAACCAAAATTTTGGAATGCCATGTTGACAGGAAACTGATCCATTCCTTCAGTTCTCTCAAATTGGGGAACAGAACCATCAGGATTCCCAGGAATAAATGGATACACAACATATGGAACTAGTGGACCTGTTGGAACAAATGCCAACCCAGAATTATCAACTTGTCCCTGCGGAGGGGGACCAATAAAAATGGGAGCAAACACAGGATTCTGCCAGCTGACTTGTAATGGATCATGATCATCTGGTACTTGACTATTTCTTGATTGTGCTGAAGGGCTAGGCACTGCTATTCCATCAGAAAAGTCACTATTGACAATTGGGATTGAATTGCTGTTTCTAGTGCCATCAAGTTCAGATGGGATGCACTCACTTGTATTTTCGAACTGCCAACTGGCCTTAGTTTTGCTGTGTGAGGAAGAGGAAGGTGCCACAACGACAGGTCTTTTACCCCATTTATCCCTTGATGATGTTAGGAACTTTCCAGTTGATTCATCAGAGGAATTATCTGGAAGAGTCTTGCGTCTAGAGCTAGCTTGTGAAGAAACAAATCCCGTGCATCCACTTAGGCCACTGGAACTTGTGCTGACCCCTCCACTTGATTGATTATGAAACGTGTCAGCATAATTTTCTCTTAATGCACCACTATCCTCAATACCAGATTTAAGCTGCCTTTGCAAGGGGGCACCAGGTACATGATGAAGAGAAGGAGAATGTTCCTTCCCATCAAAATTAAACATTTCAAGATCTATTCTCTCCTGATTAAGGTTTCCCGGCAGTCCAGCACCATTCTCATGCCAATTACTTATGTCATCACAGTTTGTATCTGTTGTAACAGACCTCTCACTCTCATTGCCATCTTCTGAGTTTGGTGCAAAAGTAGGACTAGCAACATAATGAGTCATTGGTGGTGGGACAAATCCATGAACGAACTGCATGTTGGGTAACCATGGAGCTCCGATAAAAGGAAAATTCGGTGGAAACTTTCCTGCCAAATGTCCCTGAGAATTACCTGCTGAGTCCATCACAGGGGAAGGGGCTACAGAATAACAAGATGGCATTTGTGGCAAAGGAACCTGTCCGTTGAAGCCATGCAACTTTGTTGATGCCATTAGATCTGCCAGATCATGTTGCTCCTGACATCTCTTGTGCAACATTTCTGATGCTTCTGTAACAGAAACAAGCTCTTCATTCGTTGTGAAACCAATATGTTCATGATGGCTGCTCGAAACACTACTCAGATCTGATACTGCTACACTGGGATTAGGTGAAACATTCATGGAAGACACTTGCTCATCCTGAGAAGACTTTCTGATGTGGTTGCCATGCACCCCTAGAAAAAAGTTGCTTCTTCTAGTATAATCAACCTTTGAAGATTTTTCTACTTCAACTACTCTAGTGCGCCTGCCACGAGGAAAACCTTCAACTGAAGAGTGTGTCAATTCAGGACTGGAATTTGTTCTTGCAAATTGAAGCCTGCTTTGCCCATTTCTATCATTCAAACTGAACTGAGTCTTTGGTATTCGTTGATCCCTTTCACCTTGCAAAGATCCACCGCGAATGTTGTTTTTCTCCAGCTGTGCGGAGACCTTGGTATTCGACTGCATCCCATAAATTTTTTGGCTCTGAGTAGGATAAACAGCAGAATGAACTGTTCTAGGTGAATTCCGAGGCTGTAAGCTGGCTTTGTTTAGGAGTTGAGTGGTAGGATTACGATAGTCTTGACCGCCTTCACTAAGACTATCATGATCAATGCATGATGTAGGATTTTCCGCCTTCTCCCTGTGTATTGTTTTACTTCTGTGACTGGTTGGCATTTCAACAGGCACAACCATCTGGGCAGGTGCATCAGGACGATTGCCACTGCCATGTCTTTTCCATGTATTTGTGAAGAATTGTTTCACTTCAACAGCCAAATCATCGTTTGGACATTCAAATAACCTTGCCAACCTTTTCGCCCCAAAAACAAAGGCACTGCGTATTCTAAAAAAGTTTCCTAAGAATAAAAAAACACAGTTAATTTAACTTGAAAAACCCTTATACGGTGTTCTTCAGAAAAAAAAATCTTTCTGTTAACACCACCAAAATGAGGACATTTGTCAACTATCAAGAGGTTGGATCTATCAGTAGCCTTGAAGCGAGGATACTCAATTTAACTTTCAAGCTTACTCATAACAACTTGGGACTTGATGCATTTTATATTTGCCAAATCAACAATAATCTAGCAAAGCAATCATACACAATGTTCAGCATCCTGCGATCCTTAGATACAAATTTGAGTCGGATAATGTCATGACATGATCAGACTAAAATTATACTTGTTAATGTCATGAGTTGGATTTAATATGCACAGGCTAGCAAATTTTCTCGCCAATGTTTGGAGTTAGATATACCACTAGTTTTAGCTGTTTATACCAGAAATGGACTTGTAAATTTCTACCAGGATAGAAGATATAGCATGTTGGTATGATATGAAATAGACAATGGTTAACCAAAGAATTACTGTATTACAAAGTAGTAGTTATATTATAAAGGTTAGAAAATAATACCACTAAGAGGGTGATGGACCACAAGGTCCACAACACTTCAAAATGAATATACCAATCAATTCCACACCACCAGGGAAACGTGGCAGCACAGACAACAATATTTTCTTATGCACTATTCAAAAAAAAAAAATTTCTTATGCTCTATGGGATCTTTAAGTAGGCATGTAACACCATTAGAACAGGTTTGGAAAATAACACACCTTTGCTGACACTTCTTCCAAGGTTATTGTTTGTCCGTAAAGGGTCAACTACATTGAAGTGCTTTGAAACAAACGGCTGAACATGGTTCTCTTGGGCACTAGGCGGCGTAACTGCATATATGGTACTGCAAGCATCAAGGAAGGATTTACTGAGCAAGAGTCCACCATCATCCTCTCGTGGAGGTTCTGCTGCATGACATAACATGAATAATCAAAAGACCAGCATCCATATAATTTATTCATCTGGTAATGTGACTATGAAAAATATTAAATTACCAGCCATGTCTGGAAGAGAACTTATAGGAACTGGGCCCCGCAAGCTTACACAAAATTTCTCCCAATCAAAGTTGCTAAAGAACTCTAAGAATCGATACAACACCTGACAATCAAAAAAGAAAAATCCAATTGCGCACTGCTTTGCAAAAAACGATAGCAGAAAGGAAAAGGAAACATACCTCAAGTGGTCCAGCAAAAGAATTGTTGAACACATGAAAAATGTAAAGAACTAGGGTCTCTAGGGCATAGGTAGATATAAGACCATGATGAGCTCCAAGAATACGACTTTCGTAGTAACACCAAGCCTTTATCAGTATGATACTTCGCTTGAACAGATGGTTTTGATTGATCAAGTTGTCCATCTAGTAAGCAGAATATCATCAGGGAGCAAGTATAGTTAGAAAAAAAAACTCACACGAGTTTTGATCCTAAGACATAAGCAATAAGTATAAACATGAAGTAATTGAAGAATGATAGCATGTACAAGAAGTTTTCAGCAGGTAGTATTACTTGCCTAGGTATGCTTAGCTAGTTATAATTAAGAGGATATACCTGTTCAAGGAAACAAAGTGTACACAAGCCACCAACTTGATTAAATGAGATGTCAACAACAATGTTTTCCACAAGACACTTGATTATCTTTACCTGCACATAATAGAAAAAAGATGAAAATTCTGCAGATATATGGAAAATACATGCTATAGCCCCCACCCCAACGCACTCTCTCTCACACACAACACACACACACACAAAGAATGGTATGTGTATCAAACCATACATCATGATTAATTAGAAACAAAATTGAGTGCATTTCTGTTGTCCATAGGCCAAGTCCAAGGATGCCACGGCATCGCCTTGTTGTCCAGTCGCTGCGGAGGGGACGCTGCGGTGGCTCGCCTAGCCTTGGCCATCTCCGACCGCCTCTCCGCGCCAGCCGCCGGCTGCCAGGTACCACGTCTCCCTCCTCCACTCCCTCCCACCTCCTCTCCCTCCCTCCCGGGGCCCGCCGCCCTCCCGCCCACCTCGCGCCGACCGCCCGCCACTCCCTCTCTCTCACCTCGCCGCCCTCCCTGCTTCCTCCTCTAGCGCCTCCACTCCCTCCCACCGCGCCGCCACTCCGCTGCTTCCTCCCGCGCCGCCACTCCCTCCCTTCTTCTTCCTCTGCCACCACTCCCGAGTCCCCTGCTTCCTTCCTCTTTTGCTTCTTCCTCTACAGCTCTTCTTCGGTGCTTCACCCCTCTGCCTTCATTTTCTCCCTCCCTCTGCTCCCCTGACCTCTGCTTGCCTTACCTTGCCTTGAGGACGACTAGGCGCCCGCCTGGACACCATGGTGTCCTAGCGCCTCTCAAGCGCCGTGGTCACCAAGCACGGCGTGACAACCATGGTCAAGCGTCAACAGATCTTAAAAAGTCATAGATTTCTACAATATATCTTGCGAGGGATGCCAGAAAGATATATTATAAACAGAAAATCCACAACCTTGTAGGCATATTTGGTTAGCCAGATGAGGGCCACCAGATTTTGCTGATATTTCACAATTCAGAAAATTAGATGAATGGGTAAATGCAGCAGCCTATCACAGGGACTTGGGCCAGGCTCCTTACAAATGCAAACTTCTTGCTTATGAGCAAACCCAAATCAACACAATACGTGAGGAAAGTTGGTTCACCCCACCACCTGCAACTAACTTTTCTTGACTCCCCCATTAGGACGATGATAGTATTGTTGCCTGCATCATATTAGGTGAAGACAACAAAGTACATTTGTCTTTCCTAATGGGTACAACATTGAATACCATTCTTGCCAACAGTGGTGTCACCACTTCATATTACCATTATAATAAAGGAGATTCTAAGCATGCCAATTGGCTTACTACATACCGGACCTCAAATACCACCATATTAGACAATACATGGGACAGCGCAAGACATTTGCTAATTGCGGTTATGACAAAAAAAACTGTGCACAGCAAACAAAGTTAATAGAACACGAAAGTAATTTTTCAAGAGCCGCAATGATACAATTAACTCAGCAGATATCATCGACAGTCAGAAATAAATAAGTTGTTTAGTTTGAGGAATGGGTTGGTCTAGGATAATCCGAACCTAGACTTCTTGTTTGTTCTGAAGAATGGAATGAGTTAGTCCATCATTGTGCCATTCCTTATAAACTACACTGCCAATAGAAAATGAGGGATAGGTTCATGACACAGCCACAACTATCATAAGATGACTCCATGATGGACTATCCCATCCTAGGATGACATTCCTCAAACCAAACAAGCTCAATTGCTCAAAGTCTATCTGAAAACTTGCTCTAGGAAGAAAACAAAGCAATAGCATTAGAGAGCACTAGAGCAATAATTTAAAAAAAAATACATAAAATAGGGTGAAAACAAAAGAATAGCAAGTTAATAACCAGACATCAAGTACAGCGGAAAAAAATGGTACGAAGCCTAAATTCAGCACTACATCAAGCATACACCACAGTCGATGAAGGAGAAATCATACAAGAAAAACATTAATATTAATTGTAAAAGAACAAAAGAATAACAATTTGCAAGAACAGAGACACGGGGAAAAAATCAAGCATACCTCTGCCTGAATATACTGTACTTCTCTGACACGAAATTCAGCATTTTCACTCTTTTCCTCAAGTTCCAATGCATCCCGAACCATAATAGCCCAAGTATCCTTTAATTCTTCACTATTACTAAAAGCGGTGACATCAATATCACCATCAGGTAAGTAAGTCTTGAGCGGGACTGAACCAAAAGTAAAAACCTGGAAATATAGAGAATCAAATATGTTATAAAAATATAAATCTACTACCAATTATTTTGAACACAGAAGAGCAGAACAAATATAGCTATCATAAAAGAAACTAAACAAATATTGTCATTTGAGTATTTGACAACTAGTAGCTCTCAAATGCACAAGGTTCAAATGTTCATTCAATGGGGGTGTATTAGGGCAGCTATAGCTCATGCTTATCAAGTTGTCGACTAGTCGACAAGTCGCCGGAGAAGGACCGACTGGAGATGGCGACTCGACTTGCGCCAGCAAGTCAGGCGACTGGTCGACTTGCCCATCGACTAGTCGACCAGACGGAGGCAAGTGACCCGACTTGGGAGGAGGGATGTGGGGCCCAGCTGTCAGAGGTAGTGTCCAAGAGAAAGAGTGGGGGAGTGAGTGAGGGAGGGCAGACCAAGTCGTCGGCTCGTCGCAAAGCTCCAGTCCAAAGCGCACGCGTGACTCCAGTCCAGAGCGCACACGTGACTCCAGTCCAGAGCTCCAGATCCAGTGGCTGCCGGCCTCGGAGGCAGCTCCCACCGCGCCGCCGGCCTTCGTCCTCGCCCCTCGGAGGCAGATCCAGTCGTCGCCCTTCCTCCTTGCCCCTCGGAGGCAGACCAAGTCGTCGCAGTCGCAGCTCGCCCTTCGTTGTCGCCCCTCGGAGGCGGACCAAGTCGTCGCAGACTCGCAGCTCCGTTGCCCTTCGTCTTCGCCCCTCAAAGCATCGGCCCACCGCCCTCGGCCGCCGTTCCTGCCGCTCCCGTCGCCCAAGTATGCTCCTCTCCTCTATTCCTCTTCCTCTCTGTTTCTCTTGATCTCCTCTCTGTTCCGTGGAGCTGAGGGGGAGGGCTAAGGGAGGGGAGGAGGGATCGGGAGGACTGGAGGCTCTGGAGGACTCAAGGTTCTGGAGTATGGACTCCTTGTTCGTGGAGGTTCTGGAGTCTGGAGTGGACTCTGAGTCTGGACTCTGGAGGTTCGATGAAGGGAAGGGAGGGGATAATGGGAATTGGGATTGCACAGAAGGGAAGGGAGGCGATATGCACTATGCAGTTATATGAACAGTACCTATCGACTAGTCGACTAGTCGGTAAGTCGGTCACTAGGAGAGTAGTGTCGACTTGCCGACTTAATAACCTTGCTATAGCTAATGAGCTGTCAAGTAAGAATTACTGAAATGAGTCTGCTAAGGCATGCCAGTTGTATATAGTCTTTTGGTTAGAGTCAACTCCAAAGAATCATCGACCCATCACAAAATAATGCACCGTAGTCTGCTTCCCTTTGTGTTGGAAATAACTGAGCATTATAGAGAAAAGACCAGATGATGTAGGTTTCGAATATGTTTTCTCATACATTAAATTGCTCCCATGGTTTGTTCATCCTCATCTTTTCCAAACAATTAATATGGTTTTTGTGAAGCTGTTCATTTTGACACAATCTCATGTTCATCCTCATCTTTTCCGAACAATTCATATGGTTTTTGGGAAGCTGTTCATTTTGGACACAATCTCATGGCTTTTACACAGGCTATTAGTATGAAATCTCAACAATATATAAGTTTGATCATGATTAATTAGTTATAGCAGAGTTCTTTGCTCATCTGAACATTAAGAACTAAGGTCCATGTTTTCTACGAGTAAAATTGGGATGCATATATATATGCACCTGATGACTACTTATTTAAAATAAGTGTCTTACACAGCTGGAGCAGCATATCAAAGGCTTCTACTATACAAAGTACAAACAAATGTGAAGGAATAATTTAAAAACAAAATATGAAGGAAAACATGTTATTTGCAATAGAGCCATTTGAACTATGAACATCTTGATTCTACAAAAAAAAAGGAGCTCCTCTGCAATGGCTCAAATTTTAACTATTCACACTCCCGAACACATCACATCATAGACATCATTATGTGCATATTACTGATAGTTCAGCAAGTTTTTCTCATACAGCTGGAGTGTTGTTTGTGCAACTAAATAACTATCTTCTCACAAAAGACGACATATATTTTCACGAAATGAAGATGCAGTGATAGGAGATGCAAATTCTAATAAGTGAATTGTAAATTTCCAACAGCAGGAGGCATCAGATTGAGGCAACAGGATAAAATTGAACAAAAAGTTGGCTATATGGAACAAAACAAGTTGGCAGTACTAAGGATCAAATCCTACGAAATATTTTCAACAACACCATTAAATCTCTCTCTATCAAGAAGTAAAAATATATCCACAGGTAACATAAATATATGCTAAATAGGAAGCAGCAAAACCAAAAAAAAAAAAGACAGAAGTTTAACCTACAATTAATCCTACGTTTCACTAAAAAGTTTCCTCGTTATAATCACGAGAATCACAAAGTGGTAATCTATAATTACCCTTTTACTGTTCCCTCCAAAGCAAACCTCACCTTTATGAACAGAAAAACAGAGAACTCCCCGCCCACATTTCTACTCCAACATCACTTTCTCCTAATCTACGTCCTCATGCTTCAACGACCTATAATGTCGCATGAAACCAATCCACACACCCAAAAAAATCCCCTTCATGCTTACATATGCACACAAGAAGCACTGCAATATATACTACTCGTACTACTGCGGCACTGCCTCTACCATGTAAAACACTGCTACGCTCACTTCCCCTTCCCCTGACTAGCGCTACCACCGCAGCTACTGAAATGGCTCCACGGACCGCGACTGCGCTCATACCTGACATGAGAGGCACCCCATGATGAGCCGCTGCACGTAGTGGGCGACGGCTATGCGGCGCGCCTCGGACGCCGGGGTTGGCTGGATGCGCGCGATCAGCTCGGCCGTGCGCTCCTCCGCGACGGCCCACCGCTCGGCGTCCAGCCGCCGCGTCACCCCCGCCGACACATTGGGCAGCAGCCCATTCGGCGTCATCCCTCCGCCGGCCGAAAACCTAGCCCCCGAATCCAAACCAGCCAGCGACCCAAAACCCTAGGCGGCGGCGGAGGGGGACGAGGGAGGAGGTCAGGAGGGCGGACTGCGGAGGCGGATAGGGGTATGGGTAGTCGGCGGCGATCGCCAGAAAAGGAGGAGTGGTGGTGGTGGGGTAGGCGGCGATGGCGAGGGGATCGAAGAGGAGGAAGGGTTGGGGAGAAGTGTGTGACTTGGGATTGGGAGAGATGTGTGGGGTGGGGGGAAGAAAAGCGCACCAGAAATGTAGAATAGATCGAGTAACGTCTCGATGTGAATTCTTTTCCATTTCTTCCCCGCTCTTCACACTTTCTTCCTTACCTTTCCTTTTCCGTTTTTGATTTGGTACACTTTTTCCCTTCTCGCTTGAAAATGAGATAGTTGATGAAACAGTGGAACAGCTAGAATTCTGTCGCGTGAAATTTATTTGTGAAATCAGTCGAATTTCTCACCTTATGATCCGCTTAAAGATTTGTACTCCAACCAATGGTTCGTTGTCTTCTCCAACCCCGACGGCGGCAAGTTAGGGCAGGGTTTCACCGGGTTAAGGTTCAGGGTTCATTGGGGCCTGGGTTTAGAGAGAGGCTGGGGTGGCGGAGCACCAGCGGTGGGTGGTGGCGGCTGCAGCGGGGCAGTGAGGTGATGGTGGCACCGCCGGTCGCGAGCTTGGGGGATGGCGGTGGGTGGTGGAGGTCGGCGGGGATGACAAGACCAAAAAAATATTAGGAGGCGGCGGGAGGCGACGGCGGCCAACGGGAAGAGGTTTGGGTGGAAGAGGAAGAGGATGAGGTGACGTAGAGGAGCTCCGGGGGGCCTCGCCGATGCCGACGAGATGTAGCAGCACGAGCAAGGATCGAGCGGCAGCGCTGCCAGGGATCGAGTGGGAGAGAGGATAAAGTTGGAGAGGAGAGAGGGGTAGGTAAAGATCTGGATGGATGGATCTAGACCGTTGGATCTACATCGGACGGTTTGAAATTTAACTAATTTTTTCAACAAATTAGTTGAATAATGCATAGACACTCCCATGAAATAGTTGTTGTTTATGTAAGGCTTTTGGTTCTTTTCTTCTTTTGGTATTATACCATACTTGCACTGAGGATTAACAGCAGAACAACAATGTTTGCTATCGAGTAGGAGTCAAAATAGGAGAGAAATATTTTTTAAAACAATACTCCTTTTGTTCTTTTTTTATTTGTCGTTTTTGACTTTTCATGGTCTCTGAGAAGCGATTTTGACCGTTTCTTTTTTTATAACTTTACATTAAAGAACCAATAAAATTATAATATTATGAAAGTATTTTTTACGATAAATCTAATGGTATAGTTTTCATGTAACCAATCCATATAGTTTTAAACATTTTGATTGCCTAACTTTGGAAAGTTTGACTGCATAGATTTTAGGGCGTCAAATAAAAAAGAATGGAGGGAGTATTTTTTTTACTAGTTAGCCTTTTATGTTAAGCAATTACATTTCCTCATTTTGAATTTCCGACTGACATATTTGCATTTGTTTTTTTTTTTTTGACATTTCGAGTATCGTCGCACATGTTATATCTTAACTGTCTAAATCATCTAAAAGCAAAAGAAGGCTTGAAGTTTTTCATATCCATTTATAAGGAATATTTGTGAGTTGTAATTGTATAAAATGCAAGCATCTATAACATATTCTAAACAGAGTTGCTATACAACAGCCGACTATTATTTTTTTTGCAAAATCAAATGAATTTCTAACCTTTGGATTTGCTTGGAGATTCATACTCCGACGAACTCGTTGTCCTTATCTTCAGCTCCACCGTCTCCTGCCGTCACCAAGTTAGGGCACGGGTTCATTAGGCACCAGATTTAGAGGGAGGAAGGAGCGGCGGAGACACGGCAGTGGGCGACAGTGGTGCCACCGGTCGCGGGTTGGAGGTTGGTAGTTGTGGTAAAAATTGATGGAATTAGGGTAGGAAGGTGATCGACGGCGGTGTGGTCGCCGTCGCAGAGTGGGGAGGGAGTGGGCAAGCAATGGGAGGGAAGGTGGGGGGCATCTGGAGTGCAGAGGGAGAGGAGAGGTTAGGGTTAAGGGGTGAATAAGAGAATATATAGTGGGAAGGGGAGGAGGGGTTACATCTAGATCCGACGGTGCAAAATTCGACTAGTTTTTTTTTTTTTTTGCAAAAAAAACACTCGTGTTGTATGGACAATCCCTATATTGAAATGATGGTCATGAGTAACAATTTTGCATTTGTTTGGACTCATATGTTATGTATGATGAGAAATAGTTTGAATGATTATTTTCTCTTCTATTAGATTAGCACTTAAAATGAAATAAGCTCTGTTTCCCCTTTTCTCCTGGATGGAAAGGACGATTTTTTTGCTGCAGGCTAGCCCATACAAATTGTCTTCATAGATACGTGTCAGAGTGCATAGGATCTCCATCGCTATTCTAGCAACGCCTGTTGTTTTCCACTTGCGATGGAGTAGACAATTGTCTTCTTAGTTAAGAATAGCTTATGAACAGATCATTATAGATATTTATACTTTCTTTTTTAATCCATTTATTCATTTTGAAACTTGTTCTAGATGTATTTATTTCTTGGTAGATAGCGATATATGTCTTCTACTCTTCATTTCCTCCACATATGTAATCCCAAGTCTACATGTTCAATGAAATGCTCCTTTTGAAGAGTAATATGTCCTTAAAACATATTAGAGACATTTTTAAGATAAGTTCAATCCAATTTTTTTTTCATAAACAGCTACACTATGATCTTTTAACATACATCAAATTATTCAAATCTTGTTGCATATAATGTTCCACCCCATTCCCCAGCATCCCTTTCTTTCCACACCCACCATTTAACTCCTTCCTTCTATGAATTGGATTGCCCTTTTATTTGCTTTAGCATGTTTATATTCCGACTCTTCCTAATTTAGTTGTCATCACACTGTTTCTATGCTCCGTGTGTTGCGCTTCGCCGCTCATTGCTATATCCTTTGGATGGTCATCAATTCTAAGCAAGTCTCCTCTGCTTTCCCATGTTGTCAAGGATAGAGCGATCGAATTCCTCAATCTCGAGACTCTAGTTGCTTCATTGACATTGAGAAGTGGATTACCAGGCGGATTATCAAAAATGCTTATGTAAGCTAGAGCAGACAAGGCAAGTCTTAGAGTTGTCAACATTCGTTTTCAAACTCGGTACTCAAGGGCGGTTTCTTTGCCTCAAGCTATCGCTCGTGACCTTCGTCGTTGCTGATGCAAAATCTGGGTGAATTCACCCATCGACACGCGTTGCTGGTGTCTGGTGGTGATTTCTTCATCAATACGTTGCGTAATTCAAGCGGTTAGGACTTAAGCATAAATTTGTGGAAATTTTTTAAATAATACATTATTTTAATATAATTATCAAAATAAGTGCTTGTTCAATAAAATTACGAAAATAGGTTTCAATTGCCGTTTTGAAATGACGACATGCCCCTGTCGCCATTTGGATTGGCGAAAGGGTGCGCGTAGCAGATGGTAGCGGTCGCATTGCCATTTGAATTGGCGACATGTGGCTGTCGCCAAACCAAACGGCGACAGGAGCTCGATTTTTTGTTTTGGCAGAAAAAATTGAAATAAATTTATATTTCTTTTTTGACATAACGCAGCTTCAAATTTTACAAGATTTTACAAAGTTATTTGGTAATATCTTGTAGTGCTTAAAGAAGTTGGAGTTTGTTGACTGCGTGGATAAACCCATTATAGTTAATTGCACCCGCACTGTTGTTATCGAGTGTAGTGTTCGCACAACGGATTATTTTTTAAAAAGAGAATGAAATATTAATAGAGAATAATTAGGGAATTAAATTTAAAAGATGAGATTTCAACTCGGACAATAAGACTTCATAATATAAGTGTTAATTACATGGCACGCAGGGTTTGGTTACATGCATTTGTTTGTCCTACTACTTGTACGGTAGAAATGACAACATGCACGAATCATCAACCCGATCTACATGTAGGATACATGTGCACCTTTTGGAATCGGAAAAACTAGTGGATTGGAAAGAAGTCAGTCTTGAGGGCCCATCGATGCCTTTTCCCTTTGTCTCTCGTAGACCTACGGACACGGCCAGTCCCGAAGGCAATCCTGTACTAGACTTCCAGGACCTCCTCGGAAGTAACCACCCACTTAGTAGGAGCATCGGGGACTATGGCTGCCTTCCCCTTGTCTGCTGCGTGCTCAGCCCGATCGTCCTCGGCGAGCTATTGGTGGGTTTTTCATAGCCACCTGGTTTCTTAGGCATCATCGTTGCCTTTTCCCCATCTTCCTCGCGCCTCGGCCGAGTGAGGTTTCTAGCGGGTGATGTTCTCGGGTGGTGTAACATCCCAGAATTCACCTTTTCGGAATACATAGTATAATTAAAAGGGAAAGTAATTTTGAGATTATATTGTATGAAAGATTTGTTATGCATGATTTATAAACTTTGCATAAAGCAAATAATGAAATTCAAACAAACAAGAACCTATAAGAATTTTTGGGAAAACGGAATGAAAATAAGTGAGAGAATAATTTTAGGCATATTTTCTTAGGGAGGAATTTATTGAGCACCTTTTTAGAAAATTCATCTAAAGCAATAATGCATTTCATGAAAAACAAAAGCAGTAAGATTTTTCGAGAAAATCACATACAAGATAAAGTTCTGAAAAATTTACATAAGCAACTACACAAGGAGGACAGGAGCCCTCACAAAAATTTTCATAAAATTTGGACCTTGTTTGCTCAGTACAAAAATTCAGCAAAACCTTCAGCCTTTAATTCCAGAAAAAAAAACTGACTTAATCTCTCTCTCTCTCTCCTCTCTCTCAGCTCGCTAGCTCGCCAGTGAGCTCTCCACCCGTACGCCCACAAAAGTCACTGTCTGCCCATCGTTTTGACCTCCAACCACTTCCATCACCTCCGCTAGGCTCCGCCTACCTCAACCACCCCATTGATGGCCGTTTTTCTCGCCCGGACAGCGAGATAAATGCGAGAAACCGAGCCGGACACATTTTTCTCGTCGCCATTCTCGTCTCCTTCTCATTACTTGAAGCTCCCCCGAGCATGTCAAAACACTTCACTTACTTTGCCATTTTCATTTCTCCCCTCTTCGATAAGTTTCGTCCACTTACTCGCCTAGAACACTCCGTCGTCCCGAGCTCCGACGCACATGCCCCATCAAAGCAAAACCGTGTCTCGGTGCCCTAAACCCTCGACGTGCGTGTCATCTTGTGTTGTTTTTCTCACTCAATCATCCCCTCACTTCTCTACTCTTCGATTGCAGTGTAGCGCTGAGATTGGACCTTCTTATTTGTCTCCGGTGTCGAGGTAGCCGTGAAGGATCTCCGAGCTCGGTGAGTCCCTGTTGATCTCGTGCTCGGTTTGAGCTCCGTCTTAGCTCACTAGACCTCCTCACACCACCCATTTCAGATTTTGTCGCTCGCACAGAGCTGCCAATGTGGACACTCTCTGCTCCACCGCGGCTCAACGTCAACAAGTCGTCTCAGCCCTTCTTCGACCTTGTTCTCTGCGTCCACATGATCGTGGTGAGCTACTAGAGCATAAGCATTAATTAATTTGAGTAATGTAGAGGGTTTGCGTCGAATTCATTGGTGAGGCCTATGGCGCTGCCGTGGGAAGTCATCGTCGGCTCGCCTCAGGCGGCCCTAGGGCCCAGAACCATACCCAAACCCTTTGCGATGACCCCCTAAGATGATTTGAGCCCCAAAGCCACCTGGGATAAGCTCCTAGCACGAAAGCCCCTCGCTGCCACTCATCGTCGCATCGCCGACCCTGTCCATCTCTCCGGCCATCTTGAAAGCATCTAGACCCCTAAAAATTGTTTTGGTAATTAATGATAATATGTGAATATGGGATTAACGTGTTTATTGAGTATTTACAAGGTTGAATCCCATTGGTGAACGTATTGATGCAAAATAGCATGCAAAAGGACAACACGAAGATCTTTTGGCTCAAAGACAAGGTACAAATAGTCTAGATTCCTTTTTCTATTTTACCGGTCTTAGGAGTTTTGGATGGAAGACCGGATTATAGGATAAACGTCGTACTATTAAGAGGGATCATGGCTAGTAGCTTGATAGCATGTTCTTGTGTCATATGGATCAATTTAGGATCATGCATGCATTTGAATTAAAACTTGAAATTGAATTGAAAAGTATTAAGTGCTTCAGTCCAAAATCGGTAATCTGCTTGATTATAATTGCGGTCGTCTTAGCTTGGCGTATGATATGACCGGACTTTACTTGGCGGTAGTACCGCATTTTGAAGGGAATAGCCAACTAAGTGCTCAAGTGGAATGACCGGCTCTTTGAACGGTCGTACCGCACGGCGGTCATTCCGAATTTTAGTTGGCGGTTCAAGAAAACCATAAGCGATGCAATTTGCCTCAGAATCTCTCATGGAAATTGGTCGTACCGCCCGTGACAATCGGACGTACCGATGTGCGGTCGTACCGATATTTGTGAGGCGGTTCAATAAAAACAGAACAAGTGTAAATATGCTCAAAAACTCAGTTTGGAAATCGGACGTTCCGCGCTTTGGAGCAGTCGTCACCATGGTCATTCCGTTTTTTATGTGGCGGTACAAAAATTCCAGAACGCTTGTAATCTTCAGCAAATCGCAAAACCCTACACACGGTCATACCGCTCGTAGAAACGGTACGACCGGGGCAAATCAGACGTACCGCTTGTTTGCCTGCGGTCGTTCCGACTAGGGTGTCCAACGGTTAGTATTTTTTTTAGTATCTGTTCTAGCCGTTGATGCTTTCGGTCGGAGGGCGATCGTCTGCTTGGGATACTATGATCGTTCGATTTTGTCTGAGAAGTTGGGGTTTCGTCCCCAACGGTCATAATTGTTGGTGGGGGCTATAAATACCCCCCAACTGCTCTTGTAAAGGCTGCTAGTGCCCATTTGACATCTATAGAGTCTTGAGAGCCTTTGCATTCACTCAACACTCAAAAACACTCTTGTGCATTCATTGTGAGCTTGTTGAGATACATTCAAGGGCATTCATACTCCTAGTTGATCCATTTGCACTTGAAGTGTTGTCAAGTGAAGACTTTGGTCTATTACTCTTGGAGTGTTGCCGCACTCCTAGATGGTTGGTGGTGGAGCACGGTGATCTCTTCAAAGAAAATTGTGAAGAGGAACGGTGCAAGCTTGTGAGTGGTTTGGTATTCACCATCTCCAGAGCGGAGGAAGAACAACCATAGTGAATCGAGGGAAGGCTTAATTCGTGGAGCCGGCTTAAGACGTCAAGCTTCCTCAACGTGGACTAGTGAAGACCGGTAAGTCTTCGATACCACGGGGAAAAACATTGTCGTGTCTTTGTGGTTATCTCTAGTCTTTACTTTCCGTATTTATATTTCTAGCTTGTTTATTTGTAACGTCTCGTTTTCTCTAGAGCCTTGCCAGCTTTAAAAATCAAAAGGAACCATTTGGTTTGTTTCCCTGTTCAAGCTTAACTTGGTATCTTGGAAGTTGGAAGGTTTAACTTGACCTAATCAAACCTGAACTAAGTCCCTTATTGGTGTTCTCTGTTGGTTGGAGCTTCTTGTTGTTCCTTAGTGTTCTTTGGTTTGTTTTCTTCCTGAGTTCTCTGTGTGTGCCTCTTGGCTTAACCTTTCCGTTAGACCTCTTTGTTGGTTTGAACCTCTTTCAGGGTTTAGACCTCCTTCTCCGTTCGAACCCTCCTTTGGTTTTGACCTTCTCTTGGTTCGTGTCCACCCCATGGCGTTTTAGCTCGGGTGTGTGTTTCAAATGTCTTTGATTTCAAAATTCTAATCTTGGGGTCGAGTTTCCCCTTCGTGTGGACCTCCCCGGGTCCGTAGGGATCTCCCTAGCCCAAGATCTTAATCGCACAGACCTCCCCTTGCTTAGATCTGGCCGTTAGGACCTCCTCTCTGGAGATCTTAACCGCACAGACCTCCCCTTGCTTAGATCTGGCCGTTAGGACCACCTCTCTGGAGATCTTAACTGCACAGACCTCCCCTTGCTTAGATCTAGCCGTTAGGACCTCCTCTCTGGAGATCTTAACCACACAGACCTCCCCTTACTTAGATCTGGCCGTTAGGACCTCCTCTCTGGAGATCTTAACCGCACAGACCTCCCCTTGCTTAGATCTGGCCGTTAGGACCTCCTCTCTAGAGATCTTAACCGCACAGACCTCCCTTGCTTTGATCCTGGCCGTTGAGATCTCATTTGAGAGATCTAACCCCTAGGGCCCCTTTGTGGCTGTTGAGACCCCTTTTTCATTGGTCTTCCTTATCCCTCGCTGGTCCAAACGTTCCCTATCAACGCGGAGCATCCGATTAAGTTTGGACGGTCCGATTGAGAAGAAGCGTTCGGATGGTCCGAACGTCCCAATCATTTTGGGCCACCCGATCCAATTCAATGGCTGAGATCTAGTGGTAGCTTCGGATGGTCCGAACGGCCCAATCGTTTTGGTCCGTTTGATCCGAATCCAACAGCTCCTGCTCCTCCCGCTTCTTATCTTGCCTTCGTAGACCTCCCTCGCGGGCGAGGCTCTCCCTTTTGCCTTTGCAGACCTCCCTGTTCGTGTTTGATCTTGACCGTTGGACCTCTCTTCTGGAGATCCAACCGTTTAGACCTCCCTTGCGGGTGAGGACCTCCTCTTAGCTCTTGCGGACCTCCTCTGGTGTCCTTAATCTTGACCGTTGGACCTCCCTCCCGGAGATCTAACCGTCGGGATCTCCTCGGTGGGTGAGGATCTCCCCTTGTTCACTGCAAGACCTCCTCAATATCTTCGCAGGACCTCCTCTGTGGGTCTTGACTGGACCCACATGGCAGTCACACCTAGTTTTCTGTATCCTTTGACCGTGTCCTTTGTGCAAGGAAGTCTTCCCGCATTTAATGCATGTTGTATCGCATTAAGTCTTTGTCACTTCTTGATACTCTTGTCACATTCCTTGCCTACTTCCTTGTCCTCTTTACCAACTCTGAGTGGCGCACCTTAGGGCAACCCCTTTGGCTCGGCTATATAAAGCTTGGGCACCCATCTTTTCTCACTTCCTTCCTCATTTCTCCTCCTGGTTCGTGAGGCGGTCCTCGACCTCTCCGAAGAAGCTCTTGGGACCTCCTCTTGACCTCCCAACCTTTCTGTTGGTTTTGTATTTGGGCTTATTTGGAGTTTCTTTTTGATTCTTGTTGGAGCTCTATTTGAGTCTTTTGGTTTTCCCTGTGTAGATTGCCAAGACCGTGAGGAGCCAGAGTTCTGTGAAGGGGAGGAAGAAACTCAAGGCTTTGAGCAAGGCAAGTCACAGCCCTTGATCATATTGAACCTACTCTTTCAAATATATTTTGTTTTACTTTATCATGCATGGCTACTTTTTATATGAAAATGTTTTTGCAGTAGCTACTCTTCCTTACTTGATATTATGCCTCCTTTGGACTTGCTGCTGGACATGTTGACATGCTCCCTTTGGAAACTTTAGGTTGGGTATTTTAGTTGGTATCTTTTGTTATTGCCAACAGGGGACCGCTAGTTTATGCTTAGCCTTGCTATAGAACCGTAGGTCTGGTGAATCATGCTTCATCAATTAATAATCTTGATTAATGATCGATGGAATTTGTGGTCGGTGCCACTATTAAGCAGCTATGGCAAGATGCCTAAGTTGTATTGGTTATGGTGCGAGATCACCCTAATAACTGTTTGAGCCAGGACTGGGTGGTCCAGTGGCCAGGTTGAACCCAATTGGTTTTGCTTGGGCAAGAAGGCAGGGAGTGAGAAGTGGGTGCTTTGCACACAGGGTTGTGGAAGTCTTGCCTGAGCTCAATTAAGGACTTAACTTTGCGTTCCGCTGATCTGGGCCAATCAGTGCAACCACAAGATCACTTTATGGGGGTGGTCGGGGCTGAATAATTAGCAATAAGACGACTTGTGGCTGTTTTGGATGAGCGTGTTGATTCGTTGGCGCAAGAGGGGGCACCCCATAACCCTGCGGACTTCTAGACCAAAAGGGGGGATGCGAAACCTTAGCGGGCGACTCAAGCCAGTTCAAAGCTTTGTAAAAAGCCTTGTCAGCGCTCTCTAGACTGCTCACCTTCTAAGTGAGCAAGGGTCTTTCGGAACCCGTCCGCTAGAGATCGTGTATTGTGGGTAAGTTGTACACCTCTGCAGGCGTGAAATCTATTCGAATAGCCAAGTCCTTGGTCATGGACAATACCCAGTGAAAATGGTGCAAGGGATAGCTTTTGAGAACAGGTGTTGCCTGGACTCTTCTGCGAGAGGCCGTGACCTTGCCTCGAAGAGACCTTGGCCGGCTTTAGAGGGGTCATGGCTGGCTCGAGATGTGGTCCAGGTGCTGGGTTTGAGCTCTAGAGTTGGTGCCCTAGAGAGGTCTTGGGAGAGGTCCTGGCTGTGGGTGCAACCAGACTTCCTCCTAGTGGTTTGGATGTGAGTGGGTGCTCACTCCCTTCTTTTCAAACAATGTAATTATGTATTATTGTTTTAAATCACTGCTTTGCAATCTATTATGCTATTTACTGTCAAATATCGCTTTGCACAACTAACCATACAGCCTTCCTCTGGTAAGCCTTGCATGATTACTATTTGCATAATTGTTCCCCTGTGAATTGCTGAGTACATTCAAAGTACTCATGGCTCTAAGCCCTGTGTCAAAGCAGTGTATGAAGACGACCAAGTGCAAGGAAACTCAGACCTCTTTGAAGAGGACTTCTTTGATGACTTCGCTGCCTAGGACATCCTCCACTCGACAGCCTGTGGGCTTGCCGTTTGGCCTCTAAGTGTTCTGGTGTTTCGGCTGTCAAGGTCTTTTGTTGTCGGTTTGTAGCCCAAGTGGCAAACCTTCTGTAATCAAGCTTAGACCACTGGTCTTGTTTAATACTAAGTTTAATTTATGCCTTCATCTCTTGTCTTGACCTTGTGGTTGTGGTCTCACCAAAGTGATTCTCTGCGAGCTAGGTCTGTTGTCTGGGGCGGCTCGTCTGGCGGCCAAGACCTCTGGTGGACCTCCTCTCGGTATGAATCTAGGCGTCTTGCCGCTCTTACATCTTGATAGTACCGCACTCAAAAAAGCCGGTTCAGTTGATTCCGAGAAGGTCGTCACAAAGGTGGTATTAGAGCCCTGGTCGGCTGTAGGATGTGGCCGTAGGTAGAAAGGTCGTTTAGTTTTGGTTCAAAAGCTATTTTCTAAGTCAAACCAACTTTAAAACTTATTAGTGGTTCTTTCCTTGTTCTAATTCTGTGCTGTTCTTACCTTGTCTTAATCTCTTCTCATCTTTTCTTCAGATCTGTGATCTTACCTCCTCTAGAACTTTGTTTCCAAGTTTAACTTGGCCTCCTTGCCTCTGCACTCTCCAAAGGGCCGACTTTGCCAGCTTAGGTAGATAGTGGTCCTTTTAACCTAAGTCTCGTTTAGCTTGGTCCTTTTGACCTCTGGTTGCGCTTTTATTGCCTCTTTTGGGTCTCAAGGCCTTTTTGGCTCTTCGGGTTTAACCAAGTCACCCCCAATAGGTTAATCTATCTTTCTTCCCCTTGCTCTAACTTATCTTTGTGCTATTCCCTCTTATCTTTTATGCTTTCTTCCTGTCTGTTAAACCTCAGAGCTCTGTGCAGATGGTTCAGATTCAGTAGTCATCCAGTCAGAATGAGCCTCCAGAGTAGCTGCCTCCCCCACCTCCCCCTCCGGTGCCAATGTCAGATCCCGGATTTGGACAATTTATGGTAGCCCAAGCTCAAATGATGAGTTCCATGATGCAAAACATGAATCAAATGATGGCCCAGCAAAGTCAGACCACTAATGCTCTACTTGCTATGATGAGTCAGAACAACCAAGCAGTAGTTGTGCCTCCTCCACCTCCTGTCCATCCTCAGTCAAGATTATCTAAGTTCATGAAGACCCGCCCAGCCACCTTTTCAAGCTCCCCTGAACCACTTGATGCAGATGATTGGTTAAGATCCATTGAAAAGAAGCTTGAAATTGCTCGCTGTGGAGACAGAGAGAAAGTTTTGTTCGCGTCACATCAATTGGAAGGTGCTGCAACTGAATGGTGGGATACGTTTTGTGCCTCCCATGCTGACCCCCAGAGAATTACTTGGGCAGAGTTTTCGGCAGCTTTTCGTCATTTCCATGTCCCTGATGGCAAAGTAGAGATGAAGAAGAATGAATTTCGAGATCTTAAGCAGGACAACATGAATGTGAGTGAGTACCTCACTAAATTCACTCAGTTGTCGCGCTATGCTCGAGAAGATGTTGCCACGGATGATGCCCGTCAAAAGCGTTTCAAGAGAGGACTACATCCTAGTCTAAAGGTCCAGGTTGTGGGGCAATGACTACCCTGATTTTCAACACATGGTAAACAAGGCGATGCTTATTGAAGAGAGTCGTAGAGAGCTCTCAGAGTCTTTTAAGAGAAAGGTGCCGGCCTCCAGTGCTCAACAAGGACCTCCCTAGCGTGCCAAGGTCTTTGTGCAGCACCAATACAGGCGCCAAGGACCTCCAGGACCACCCTCCGCCAAGACCTCCCGAGCAGCAACTCCAAGTCAGCGCCGCATTGCTAGCAGCAGCAGCCAGCCCTCAAAGACCTCCTCAGCAGCGGGTATCACGTGTTTTAAGTGTCATCAAATGGGACATTTTGCCAACCAATGTCCACTGAAGACTGGACAAGCCGCTGGGACCTTCCCTTCAGGACCTCCCCCTGCCAGGACCCCGCAAGTAACCGTTGGACCTCCTCAAGCGAAGACCTCAAAATCCTCTGGAAGAGGCTGTGTAAACCATGTTGCGGTGGAAGAAGCCCAGACCTCCCCAGACGTGGTACTAGGTACGTTCCTAGTAAATTTAGTGCCAGCTGCGGTTTTGTTTGATTCTGGGGCTTCCCATTCGTTCATTTCTCGGAATTTTGCTGTTAAGCACCAGTTTAAGGTGGTTGCTCTTAGGTCTACCTTGCTGGTTCAATCCCCCGGTTCGAAGTTAAGCACGAACCAGGGTTGTCCGCAAGTTAAGTTGGTCATTGAGGAAGTAGAATTCCTGGCCAACCTTATTTTGTTGGATACCAAGTCCCTAGATGTGATCTTGGGTATGGATTGGCTGGCAGACCACCATGCCATGTTGGACTGTGGTAAGAGAAGTATCTCTTTGACCAGCCATAGTGGAGCCTCAGTGAAGTTTGAAGCCTCCTTAGAAAAGCTTGCTGCAGCTTTGGTTCGCAGCACCCGAGTTCTAGCCTTAAAGGATGTCCCTGTGGTTCGAAACTTTGAAGATGTGTTCCCTAATGAGCTCCCAGGAATACCTCCAGATAGAGACATTGAGTTTGTCATCAACCTTGTCCTAGGGACCTCCCCTATCTCCAAAAGACCTTATAGGTTGCATGTTGATGACCAGGTGGAATTGAAACAACAGATTGAATTCATTAGACCTAGCTCCTCACCCTGGAGAGCTCCAGTGATATTTGTGCCCAAGAAGGATGGAACTCAGAGGATGTGTGTAGACTACAGAGCTCTCAATGATGTTACCATCAAGAATAAGTACCCTTTGCCAAGATTTGATGATTTATTTGACCAGTTAAAAGGAGCAGTTGTTTTCTCAAAGATAGATTTGAGGACAGGGTACCACCAACTCAAAATTCGTGAAGAAGACATTCCAAAGACAGCTTTTTCAACAAGATATGGACTATTTGAGTTTACTGTTATGTCTTTTGGACTGACCAATGCCCCTGCCTACTTTATGAATTTGATGAATAGAGTGTTTATGGAGTTTCTAGACAAGTTTGTCATTGTTTTTATTGATGACATCCTTGTCTATTCAAGTGAAGAAGAGCATCACGACCACCTCCATTCGGTTTTAGAGAAGCTGAGAGCCCACCAACTCTTTGGTAAATTTGGCAAATGTGAGTTTTGGTTGAAAGAAGTGGTCTTTTTAGGCCATGTCTTGTCTGAAAAAGGAGTCTCAGTCAACCCCAGCAAAGTCCAGGATGTGCTTAATTGGGAATCTCCTAAGTCAATACCTCAAGTCCGAAGTTTCCTTGGCATGGCTGGGTATTACAGAAGATTTATTGAAGGTTTTTCTCGAATTGCAAGACCTCTAACCCAGCTATTGAAGAAAGAGAAAAAGTTCTCATGGACCCCTGATTGTGAGCAAAGTTTCCAAGAGCTCAAGAAAAGATTGACCTCTGCTCCAGTTTTGGTATTGCCAGATGTTGGAAAGGACTTTGAAATCTATTGTGATGCATCAAGGCAAGGACTTGGCTGTGTCTTAATGCAAGAAAGAAGAGCAGTAGCCTATGCCTCACGGCAATTGAGGCCCCATGAGGCAAATTATCCTACCCATGACCTAGAGCTAGCAGCAGTAGTGCATGCATTGAAGATTTGGCGCCACTACTTGATTGAAAATAGATGTGAAGTCTATACTGACCATAAAAGTTTAAAGTACATATTTACCCAGGTTGATCTGAATATGAGACAAAGAAGGTGGCTAGAGCTAATTAAAGACTATAACTTGGGAATTCATTACCACCCTGGTAAAGCCAACGTAGTGGTTGATGCTCTAAGCGGGAAGGTTTATAGCAGCACACTGATGGTAAAAGAAAATCAACCTCCTTTGTATGAAGAATTTCAGAAGCTTAGGCTTGAACTGGTTGAAAAAAGGATTTTGGCGACCCTTGAAGTCGACCCACCTTGCAAAATCAGATTAGAGCAACTCAAGTTGAAGACGCAGGCATTCAAGAAATCAAGTCCAACATAAGGAAAGGGAAGTCCCCCAGATTTTCTGAAGATGAAAAAGGGACTGCTTGGTTTGACAAGAGGCTCTGTGTGCCAAACAACATGGAACTTAAAAAGGTGCTGCTCAAAGAAGCCCATGAAGCCTTGTATTCCATCCACCTAGGAGCTACAAAGATGTATCAAGACATCAAAGAAATGTATTGGTGGCCGAGTATGAAGAAAGAAATTGTAGATTATGTGTCCAGATGTGATACTTGCCAAAAGGTCAAAGCGGTGCACCAAAGACCTAGAGGTCTTTTGGTACCTTTACCCATACCCAAGTGGAAATGGGAGGAGGTCGAGATGGACTTTATAACTGGTCTACCCCGAACTCAAACTGGTTTTGACTCCATTTGGGTCATTGTGGATCGGCTAATCAAAATAGCTCATTTTATTCCAGTAAAGACCACCTATTCTGGAGATAAATTGGCCGAGATCTACATGGCAAAGGTAGTATGTTTGCATGGTGTCCCCAAGAAGATAGTTTCAGATAGAGGATCCCAGTTCACCTCCAAGTTTTGGCAAAAGCTACATGATGTCTTGGGCATAGACCTCAATTTCAGCACAGCTTACCACCCGCAAACTGACGGTCAAACTGAGAGAGTCAACCAGGTACTTGAAGACATCTTTGCGGGCTTGTGCCTGGAAAAGCAAGCTAGTTGGGATGGGATCTTTGCCCTCGCTGAATTTTCCTACAATAATAGCTACTGGGCAAGTCTCCAAATGTCCCCCTTTGAAGCCCTTTATGGGAGAAAGTGTAGGACACCCTTGTACTGGACAGAGAATGGAGAAGGACAGGTTCTTGGACCAGATCTTTTGAAAGAAGCTGAAGACCAAGTGAAGTCAATAAGAGAAAAGTTGAAGACTGCTCGAACAAGGCAGAAGAGCTATGCAGACAATAGGTGCCGAGATCTGGCTTTCGCCCCTGGAGATCAAGTTTACCTCAAGGTGTCACCTCTTAAAGGAATGCGACGTTTCAGAATCAGTGGAAAACTTGCTCCAAGGTTTATTGGACCTTTTCCAATTCTTGCCCGAAGAGGTGAAGTGGCCTACAAGATAGACCTCCCTCCTCAACTTGCTGGAGTACATAACGTGTTTTACGTGTCACAGTTAAAGAAGTGCTTGAGGGTGCCAGAGGACCAAATGCCGCTAGAAGCTGTGGACCTCTAAGAAGACCTCGCTTACAAAGAGCAACCGATCAAGATCTTGGGCGTATCAGAAAGAGTCACGAGGAACAAGACCAACAAGCTTTGTAAGGTGTAGTGGAGCAACCACACTGAAGCAGAAGCCACTTGGGAGCGTGAAGAGGACCTCAAGAAGGAGTTTCCCCATCTATTCTCTAGCTAAACCAGAATCTAGGGGTCGAGATTCCCTTAAGGGGTGAAGGTTTGTAACGTCTCGTTTTCTCTAGAGCCTTGCCAGCTTTAAAAATCAAAAGGAACCATTTGGTTTGTTTCCCTGTTCAAGCTTAACTTGGTATCTTGGAAGTTGGAAGGTTTAACTTGACCTAATCAAACCTGAACTAAGTCCCTTATTGGTGTTCTCTGTTGGTTGGAGCTTCTTGTTGTTCCTTAGTGTTCTTTGGTTTGTTTTCTTCCTGAGTTCTCTGTGTGTGCCTCTTGGCTTAACATTTCCCTCAGACCTCTTTGTTGGTTTGAATCTCTTTCAGGGTTTAGACCTCCTTCTCCGTTCGAACCCTCCTTTGGTTTTGACCTTCTCTTGGTTCGTGTCCACCTCGTGGCGTTTTAGCTTGGATGTGTGTTTCAAATGTCTTTGATTTCAAAATTCTAATCTTGGGGTCGAGTTTCCCCTTCGTGTGGACCTCCCCGGGCCCGTAGGGATCTCCCTAGCCCTAGATCTTAACCGCACAGACCTCCCCTTGCTTAGATCTGGCCGTTAGGACCTCCTCTCTGAAGATCTTAACCGCACAGACCTCCACTTGCTTAGATCTGGCCGTTAGGACCTCCTCTCTGGAGATCTTAATCGCACAGACCTCCCCTTGCTTAGATCTGGCCGTTAGGATCTCCTCTCTGGAGATCTTAACCGCACAGACCTCCCCTTGCTTAGATCTGGCCGTTAGGACCTCCTCTCTGGAGATCTTCACCGCACAGACCTCCCCTTGCTTAGATCTGGCCGTTAGGACATCCTCTCTGGAGATCTTAACCACACAGACCTCCCCTTGCTTAGATCTGGCCGTTAGGACCTCCTCTCTGGAGATCTTAACCACACAGACCTCCCCTTGCTTAGATCTGGCCGTTAGGACCTCCTCTCTAGAGATCTTAACCGCACAGACCTCCCTTGCTTTGATCATGGCCGTTGAGATCTCATTTGAGGGATCTAACCCCTAGGGCCCCTTTGTGGCTGTTGAGACCCCTTTTTCATTGGTCTTCCTTATCCCTCGCTGGTCCGAACGTTCTCTATCAACGCGGAGCGTCCGATTAAGTTTGGATGGTCCGATTGAGAAGAAGCGTTCGGATGGTCCGAACGTCCCAATCATTTTGGGCCACCCGATCCAGTTCAACGGCTGAGATCTAGTGGTAGCTTCGGATGGTCCGAACGGCCCAATCGTTTTGGTCTGTTCGATTCGAATTCAACAGCTCCTGCTCCTCCCGCTTCTTATCTTGCCTTCATAGACCTCCCTCGCGGGCGAGGCTCTCCCTTTTGCCTTTGCAGACCTCCCCGTTCGTGTTTGATCTTGACCGTTGGACCTCTCTTCTGGAGATCCAACCGTTTAGACCTCCCTTGCGGGTGAGGACCTCCTCTTAGCTCTTGCGGACCTCCTCTAGTGTCCTTGATCTTGACCGTTAGACCTCCCTCCCGGAGATCTAACCGTCGGGACCTCCCCGGTGGGTGAGGATCTCCCCTTGTTCACTGCAAGACCTCCTCAATGTCTTCGCAGGACCTCCTCTGTGGGTCTTGACTGGACCCACATGGCAGTCACACCTAGTTTTCTGTATCCTTTGACCGTGTCCTTTGTGCAAGGAAGTCTTCCCCGTATTTAATGCATGTTGTATCGAATTAAGTGCTGTCACTTTTGGAGTACTCTTGTCACATTCCTTGCCTACTTCCTTGTCCTCTTTACCAACTCTTGAGTGACTGCACCTTAGGGCAACCCTTTTGGATCCAGCTATATAAAGCTTGGGCAGCCCATCTTTTCTCACTTCCTTCCTCATTTCTCCTCCCTGGTTCAGCAGAGCGGTCCCTGGACCTCTCCAGCAAGCTCTTGGGACCTCCTCTTGACCTCCCAACCTTTCTGTTGGTTTTGTATTTGGGCTTGTTTGGAGTTTCTTTTTGATTCTTGTTGGAGCTCTATTTGAGTCTTTTGGTTTTCCCCGTGTAGATTGCCAAGACCGTGAGGAGCCAGAGTTCTGTGAAGGGGAGGAAGAAACTCAAGGCTTTGAGCAAGGCAAGTCACAGCCCTTGATCATATTGAACCTAGTCTTTGAAATATATTTTGTTTTACTTTATCATGCCTGGCTACTTTTTATATGAAAATGTTTGGGCAGTAGCTACTCTTCCTTACTTGATTTATGCCTCCTTTGGACTTGCTGCTAGTCATGTTGACATGCTCCCTTTGGAAACTTTAGGTTGGGTATTTTAGTTGGTATCTTTTGTTATTGCCAACAGGGGACCGCTAGTTTATGCTTAGCGTTGCTATAGAACCGTGGGTCTGGTAAATCATGCTTCATCAATTAATAATCTTGATTAATGATCTATGGAATTTGTGGTCGGTGCCACTATTAAGCGACTATGGCGGGATGCCTAAGTTGTGTTGGTTATGGTCTTGAGATCACCCTAATAACTCGTTTGAGCCAGATGGGTGGTCCAAAGGTAGGTTGAACAATTGGTTTTGCTTGGGCAAGAAGGCGGGAGTGAGAAGTGGGTGCTTTGAACACGTGGTTGTGGAAGTCTTGCTGAGCACACTTAAGGACTTAACTTTATGCGTTCCGATCTGGGCCAATCGGGCAACCACAAGATCACTTTATGGGGTGGTCGGGCTGAATAATTAGCAATGAGATGGCTTGTGGCTGTTTTGGATGGCGTGTTGATTCGTTGGCGCAAGAGGGCACCCATAACCTGCGGACTTCTAGACCAAAGGGGGATCTGAAACCTTAGCGGGCAGCTCTGAGCCAGTTCAAAGCTTTGTAAAAGCCTTGCCGCGCTCTCTAGACTGCTCACCTTCGGAAGTGAGCAAGGGTCTTTCCGAGTTGATTCCGAGAAGGTCGTCACATTATTGTGATTGATTTGCTTAGCTAGAAGTATAACTTGTGTAGACTAAGTTATTAATTGGCTAAATTGTTAAATCATTAAAAAGTTTAAAAACCTCCTATTCACCCCCCTCTAGTCGGTTATCTTGATCCTACAAGTGCTGTCAGAGCTTGGTCTCTCATTGATTTAGACTTAACCGTCTAAGAGGGAAAAGGATGGCTAATGAGGGAATTGCTATAGGAAATGCTCCTTTATTTGATGGCTCAAATTATGCTTATTGGAAAATTAGAATGTCAATTTATTTAAAGGCCATGAGTCCAAGCGTATGGAAAATCATAAATGAGTGTTATGTTATGCCTCTTAGTCCTCTAGCTCCCACGGATCAAGAGACGCGTAATGCTCATTTAGATGCCCAAGCTATGAATGCTCTCTTTGGTGATTTGAACGCGGATGAGTTCAATAGAGTGAGCAATTTGGAAACCGCTCATGATATTTGGACCACCCTCTCAGAAATCCATGAGGGTATATCCACAGTCAAAGAAGCCAAATTGCATAGGCTTTGGATCAAATATGAGACATTCATGATGTTGCCTCATGAAAACATCAATGAGATGTATTCACGACTCAACAACATTGTGAATGAGCTCAAAGGCCTTGGGACTAACCTTGTTGATGTTGATATTGTGCGCAAGATTCTTAGGGCTCTCCCAGACAAATATGAGACGTTGGTGATTCTATTTCTCAACTTGCCCGAGTTACCAAGGATGACACCAACGGGGCTCTTGGGCAACCTCATCACAAATGAGTTGTTCAAGAAGGACAAGGAAAAGCACTTGGAGACATCCTCCTCAAAGAAGAAGATCATCGCTTTCAAAGCCAAAGCGGAATCAAGTGATGATGAAGATGAAGAAGAAGTTTCCGATGAGGAGTATGCACTCCTTGTGAGAAGGATGAAGAGGGTCATGAAGAGACGCCCCAATAGAAACTATAACTTCGACAAGTACAAGAAGGGGCAATCCTCAAGTGACAAGAAGCGTTATAGCAACATTCGGTGCTATAATTGTGAAGAGAAGGGGCACATTGCTTCTCATTGCCCCGAAAAGAAGGATGACAAGGGCAAGTCGTTCAAGAAGAAGGAATACAATGGCAAGAAGAAGCTCTTCAAGAAGCTTCACAAAGACGGCAAGCATGAAGCCCACATTGGAGAGTGGGATTCAAATGATGAGTCAAGCGACTCCGATTCCGATGAGGAAGAGTCCCCCAAGAAGAAGGGACTAGTCGGCATCGCCATCAAGGAAGCTCCATCGCTATTCTCCACTCCTACTTGCCTCATGGCAAAAGGAGATAAGGTAAAATCTACTATTAGTGATGAACCAACTTATGTTGAATTAATGGATATGCTTGATGATTTAAATGAATATCTTGGAAAAGAAAAAATCAAAATATATAGTCTTAAATAAAGAATACAATACTCTAAAAGATTCTTATATGGAGCTTAAAGAAGCTCATAACTTGCTTATCCAAGAGTATTCACATAAGTCTTGTTCTAGTGTAGGAATTACATGCAATATTATTGATAAAATGCCTAGTGTAGAAATTGCTAAGACTAGTGCATCTATTTCATGTGATGACCTTCTTGCTATGCCATGTAGCTCTAATGTTGATGCTAGTCATAATATTGTTGAGCAAAATGATTCAAAGCTTGTTCATAAGAACAATGAGCTAAAAGAACAAGTGACCAAGCTAAGCAAGAGCTTGGAAAGATGTTTCAAGGGCAAGGCCACTCTTGACAAACTTTTGAATGAGTAAAGGTGCTCATTCAACAAGGAAGGTCTTGGGTATGTGCCTAAGAAAGGTAAGAAGCCGGCAAACATGCCCACAAGATTTGTGAGGCAAAATGGTAAGTATTGTCGTAAATGCCGGGAAATAGGACATGTGCAACAAGATTGTCCTAAGGGTAAGACTCCATCCATTGGAATATATGATTCTTGCTATATGCTTAAAAAAACTAAGGATGGTAAAATAATTGCTCGTTTTGTTGGCATTTCAATTTTAGGTGCTAAAAAGAATGCTATTTGGGTGCCTAAATCCTTGGTTACTAACCTCCAAGGATCCGAACAAATTTGGGTACCTAAAAGAACTTGACTTTTGTTTTGTAGGTGAACTATAAAACCGGTGGAAAACATTGGGTGCTTGATAGTGGATGCACACAACACATGACCGGTGATAGAAAAATGTTCACCACATTCGAGAATGGTCAAGGAATGGAAAAGATCACTTTTGGAGATAATAGCAAAGGAAAGGTATTAGGATTGGGTAAAATTGCTATATCAAATGACCTTTCCATTTCTAATGTTTCTTTAGTAGAATCATTAAACTTTAACTTGCTATCCGTTGCTCAAATATGTGATCTTGGACTAATTTGTTCATTCTCTAGTGAAGGTGTTACTATTTCTAATACAAAAGATAGCTCTTTAGCTGTCAAAGGCTTTAGATTTAGAAATCTTTACTTAGTTGATTTTAGTTCAAGTGAATCTTGTTTAAAAACTTGTTTAATGGCAAAAACCTCATTGGGTTGGTTTTGGCATAGAAGGCTAGCTCATGTTGGAATGATTCAACTCAAAAAGCTTTTCAAACATGATTTAGTTGTTGGCTTGAAAGATGTGAAGTTTGAGAAAAATAGACTTTGTAGTGCTTGTCAAGCCGGTAAATAAGTCGCAAATTCTCATCCTTCCAAGAGTATCATATCAACTTCTAGACCATTGTAACTCTTACATATGGACTTGTTTGGGCCAACAACCTATAAGAGTATCAGAGGTAATAGCTATTATTTAGTCATTGTGGATGATTACTCTAGATATACATGGATATTCTTCCTAGATGACAAAGGTGAAACCTCCGGGATTTTCAAAAGATTTGCAAAAAAGGGCCCAAAATGAATTTGATTTCAAAATAAAGAAAATCCGTAGTGATAATGGTTCCGAGTTCAAGAATACTAAAGTTGAAGACTTTTGTGATGAACTTGGAATAAAGCATGAACTTTCCACAACCTACACTCCGGAGCAAAATGGAGTAGTAGAAAGGAAAAATCGTACATTAATTGAAATGGTTAGGACAATACTTGATGAATATAATACTTCCGATATCTTTTGGGCGGAAGCTATTAATACCGCTTGTCATGCCATAAATCGTCTTTATTTGCACCGTCTTTTGAAAAAGACTTCCTATGAGCTTCTTGTAGGAAGAAAACCGAACATCTCTTATTTCCGAGTTTTTGGTTGCAAGTGTTATATTTTAAAGAAGGGTGTTCGTCTTTCAAAATTTGATAGTCATTGTGATGTTGGTTTGTTGCTTGGTTATTCTTCAAATAGCAAGGTTTATCGTGTCTTTAACAAAAACTCCGGTTTGGTTGAAGAAAGACACGATGTGGAATTTGATGAAACTAACGGCTCTCAAGAAGAGCATGAGAACTTGGATGATGTAATTAATGAAGCCTTAAGAAAAGCAATGGAACATATGCAAATAGGCGACGTCAAGCCCGAAGACGATCCAACATCTTCCACTCAAGTTGAACCACCCACCTCTTCCACAAATCAAGTTCAACTTAGTGAAGAGAACAATAAAGAAGATGATCAACCATCCAACCAACCACCAAGAATCCACAATGCAATTGCAAAGGATCATCCAATAGATCAAATATTGGGTGACGTAAGTAAGGGTGTCCAAACTCGCTCTCATGTTGCTTCTTTTTGTGAACATTACTTTTTTGTCTCTTCTATTGAGCCAAAGCATGTAGAAGAAGCACTTGACGACCCGGATTGGGTGAATGCGATGTATGAAGACCTCAACAATTTCGCCCGAAATGAAGTTTGGATATTGGTGGAACGACCCGAAGAATACAATGTCATTGGCACAAAATGGGTCTTTAGGAACAAATAAGATGAAAATGGTTTAGTTGTTTGGAACAAAGCAAGGTTGGTCGCTCAAGGGTATTCGCAAGTCGAAGGTTTGGATTTTGGTGAAACATTTGCTTCCGTAGCTAGACTTGAATCCATTCGGATATTACTTGCTTTTGCATCATGCTTTGATATTAAATTATTTCAAATGGATGTTAAAAGTATTTGCTCCCATAGCTAGACTTGAATCAATTCAGATATTACTTGCTTTTGCATCATGCTTTGATATTAAATTATTTCAAATGGATGTTAAAAGTGCATTCTTAAATAGTAAAATATCCGAACTTGTTTTTGTTGAACAACCTCCCGGTTTTGAAGATCCAAAGAATCCAAATCATGTCTATAAACTCTCCAAAGCGCTCTATGGTCTTAAACAAGCTCCTAGAGCATGGCATAAACGCCTTAGAGATTTTCTAGTCTCAAAAAGATTCAAAATTGGGAAGATTGATTCAACTCTATTCACTAAAGTCATAAATGATGATTTCTTTGTATGTCAAATTTATGTTGATGATATCATTTTTAGGTCTACTAATCAAGATTTTTGCGAAGAATTTGGTGATATGATGTCTAGGAAATTTGAAATGTCAATGATTGGAGAATTAAGCTATTTCCTTAGACTTCAAATCAAGCAATTCAAAGATGGAACTTTCATAAGTCAAACCAAGTACGTGAAGGATTTACTTAAAAGATTTGGCATGGAGGATGCAAAGCCCATCAAGACTCCCATGGCTACAAATGGTCATCTTGATCTAAATAGGGGAGGTAAACCGGTAGATTTAAAGCTTTATAGATCTATGATTGGTAGCTTGCTTTATCTTACCGTATCTAGGCCCGATATCATGTTTAGTGTTTGCATGTGTGCAGGATTTCAAGCAACTCCAAAAGAGTGCCATTTAATGGCCGTTGAAAGAATTCTAAGATATTTAAAGCATTCCTCTAGCATTGGCCTTTGGTATCCTAAAGGTGCTAAATTTGATTTAATTGGATATTTGGATTCCGATTATGCGGGTTGCAAAGTGGATAGAAAAAGCACCTCAGGTAGTTGTCAATTCTCAGGAAGATCTTTAGTATCATGGTCATCCAAGAAACAAAACTCCGTAGCATTATCCACCGCTGAAGCCGAATATGTTTTCGCGGGAAGTTGTTGTGCTCAATTGCTATGTATGAGGCAAACATTGATGGATTATGGAATTAAAATTGATAAAATGCCTGTTTTGTGTGACAATGATAGTGCCGTGAAAATTGCTAATAACCCTGTTCAACACTCAAGAACCAAGCATATAGATATCCGCCACCACTTCTTGAGAGATCATGTGAGTAAGGGAGATATTGAAATTAGCCACATAAGAACCGAGGACCAATTGGCGGATATTTTCACCAATCCATTAGATGAAAGCTGCTTTTGCAAATTGAGGAATGAGTTTAATATCATAGACTATTCAAATGTTGTTTGAATTCTTGCCTCATGTTATGTGCTTCATTTGATGTTATTTGAATATTTTATGAAAATATTTTTCAAAACTTTATTAAAAATAGCTATGATCATAAAAATTATGTTCCTATATAGACAATAGTCTATTCTATGAATAATGATCCTTAATGATATTTATTTGAGTGCAAAACTAGGGATCATTTGCAAAATAATCTAAGTTTCCTAAAAATCCAGAAAGCTCCAGGATAATCGGAACAACCGGCGTTATCTGCTGCAGTACGACCATTGTCTTGATCGACCAATTATAACAATGGTATGGCCGAGTCTTGAAACGACCGACGGCATTTTATCGGTACGATCGTGACGGTTTGTGAAGGGAAATTAACTCCCAGCAGTTACTATTCATTTGCCTTAACCACCTCGAAGCGGTTCTTTCACCCCCCATTTCTTCGCCCCCTCTCTCTCTCTCTCTCTCGCCCGTGCCCTCTCAAACCACCTCTCAAAATCTGCAAATTCCTTCGGGGTTTCTTCGTTTCCTCATTGTTTCTTGCCTCTCCAGGGATTATCTCCTCCAAATCCGAAGGTAAAACCTCAATTGATTCAAGTTTTATCTCCCTTGAAACCCTAGGTTGTTCCCTTTTAGGGTTTGTTGAAAATGTGATTGATTTCTGTAGTTCTAGTTGGGCAAAAGTAGTTATTTGGTGTCTAATGATGATTGCGCATCAAATCCATGGATTCAATCCATAAAAAAAATCACCAAATATGCAAGATTTGACAGCCCTAGAACTCAGTCAAGAAAATCGGAACAACCGGTTCTTGGCGCTGATACGACAAGCGATCTTGATCGTCTGCAACCAATGAACAATGATACGTCCGATTGTCTGACGAAAATGAAACTTCAATTCTTTTTTCACTAAATTCAATTCCAATTATCTCTTTGAATATCTTGTAACCTATCCTATCTTTCTAAAGATGCCTAGGATGAGGGTTGCGATAAAGAAATCTCATGGACCACCTAGAGGACAGTCGTCACCTCAATCCTCTGTCGCTCCAACACAATAATCTCAACGTCGACGTCCGGCAGCTCCAGTGCAGCAATCTCGATCCGTTCGCCAGAAAGTCGTGCATGGCAAAGGGAAAGGGCCAGCACCAGCATCTGAGACAGAAGCAAGTGAGGAATATTATTCTGATGATGAGACACAGTCAGAACCATCTTCTCCAGAAGGTACTTTTGATAATTTGGGAAATCCTCCAGCATCTCCAATTGATTTACGCCTCCTGACAGCAGATGATTATGCCATCAAAAGGCATGTAAATCAATATCTCTTAAAATCGAGCGAAGTACACCTGGTTTTTCACTTGCCTTCAAGAGCAAGTATATGAGCAAACAGTATGGTCCTAACGAAAAATTCACGGATCATAAATGGATCAAGTGGACTCATTTGAATACCTTGGAAAATTACAGTGGTATTTATCAGCTCTTTCTTCAAGTAGGTCTTCATGATCTTGTTGTACTGAAACAGAACTATGAAGACAAGCTTATCAGACAGTTCTATGCCACAGTGCATGTCTCTCCCGACTTGAAATCTATCAGATGGATATCAGCTACTAGGTATGTGGAGAGTACTAAGGAAGAGTTTGAGCAAGTTTTGAGGATTTAGTCCGGAACTTGGGATAAAGTTTTTGAGAGGCTTGCTTTATTGTTGTTGAGTAATCCTACCACCTCGTCTCCGCACGAGCCCCGGCCTCGGGGCACTTACGCAATGACTTTGTGTAACTACTGAGGGCCGTCGCCACGCCTTATCGAAAATGCTCTATACTTTGACAAGTCTGCACAAGGGACGTCCGTGAGCCCCTTGCCCTAGGTGCTTGGCCACCAGCCCACTGGAAATGGTTTGAAGCTTGCTGGATACTCACATGTTACACGCTCGTGTTGCGCGGATGTCACCACCGTCAAAGAAGCCAGGCCTCAAGGCACCTCCAATCCCGAATGGTGTCGGAGATTATGCGAGAGCTGAAGTGTCCAAGATGCTCTGAATCCACTCGGCCAAGGCAAAGAATCAAAACGAGCAAGAATCTGAGAAAGCAACGGGGATCGGCCAAGGCAAAGAATCAAAAGGAGCAAGAATCTGAGAAAGCAACGGGGATGAAGAGGCATCCTATGTCTGGTCATTGTGTTGCCCAAAGCAAATCACGTGAAAAGGAAAAGCACAAAGGACAGCGGGACCCACTAAGCATCCTATGTCTGGTGGTTGTCCCAAAGCAAATCATGTGAAAAAGAAAAGCACAAAGGGGAGCGGACGCACTAATTTTGAATCTCATGTCAAGTGGACAGTAGCCCCCTGGTATCCTGGAAATCCATCAGGTGCCCAACACTGTCTAGCTCGATCTCTGTGTACCTCTCGATCTCCAATGGCGCTGCAAGCATCATCGATGCCTTCCGCGTTCCGCGCGGTCCCGACCACAGCCAATGCCTCTTGCCGGTGGCAGCTCCATGTCGCGTCTGGCCTTGGCGGTGGCATGGAGATGGCGATGGGAAGATGATGAGGAGGAAGGAGCGACGAGCGGGCCCGTGGAAAATCGACTACTCGGGCGGCGACTACCCGATCTCGTGAAGAACCTCTCCACCGGACTTGGAGCGGCTCGCAAGGAGCTCGGCGGAGATCGTGTACACGATGTCCAAGACCGGCGGCCACCGAGCTCGAGCACGGGGTGATGGAGTGGCGGTGGCGCCGCACCACGTGTTCGACACACCGAGGACAAGATCGTTTGGGGCGTGGGGCACCATCGTACCCGCACAAGATCTGACGGGAGGCGATCGCGGATGCACATGATCTGGCGGACCTCCGGCTGGCGAGGTTCCCAAAGCGCGACGAGCGCACACGGCGCTTCGGCGGCGGCCCGCGGCTTCGGCGAGCATCTCGGCGGCGCTTCGGGATGGCCGTCGCCGCGACCTCCTCGAAATAAGAACCATGTCATCTCCGTGCTCGGCGACGGCGCCATGACCACCGGCGAACTGCGAGGCCATGAACAACTCCGGCTACCTCGACTCGGCATGATCGTTGTCCTCAACAACAACAAGCGAGATCTCCTCCCTACCGCCGAGCAAGATGCATGGCGTGGTCAAGTTTGACCCGACGACAGGAAGCGGTTCAAGGCCAAGGGCCCGACTACATCGTACACTCGATACTTCATCGAGTCGCTGATCCGGAGGTGGAGGCGACGATAAGGTGGTCGCCATCCACGCGCCATGGGCGGCGGCACGGGGCTCAACTACTTCGAAGCGGTTCGGTGCGGTGCTTGACGTCGGCATCGCGGAGCGGCTGCGCGTCACGTTCACCGCGAGGCTCGCGGCCAAGGGCTCAAGCCATTACATGCCATCTACTCGTCGTTCAGAGGCGCGATTCACGACAAGGTGGTGCACGACGTCGACTGCGGCGGCCGCCGGTGTGCCTCGCCACGGACCGTGGGACTCATTGGCGCGGCCGCCCCACGCCTTCGCGCGCGCGTTAAGCGTCACCTACATGGCTCGCCTCCCGGCATAGTGGTCGTCATGGTGCTGCCGACAAGGCCGAGCTCATGCACATGGTTGCCACCGCCGCCGCTATCAACAACCGCACCAGCTGCTTCCGCTTCCCCTGCGGCAACGGCATTGGCGCCGTTCTTCCTCCCAACAACAAAGGCACCCCTCTTGAGATTGGCAAGGGGAGGGTGCTGGTCGGAGGCAACCAGGTGGCGCTCCAGGGGCACGGCATGATGGTGCAGGCCTGCCTGAAGGCGACGGAGGTGCTCAAGGAGCACGACATCCTCGCACTGTCGCCAACGCCCACTTTTGAAAACCGCTCGACACCGAGGAGGGCGCCATTGGAGGGTTCGGCTCCCACGTTGCTCACTAACTCATTCTCGGCGGCCTCCTCGACGGCCCCCTCAAAGGTCATGGCCAACTACATGGCATACCTGCTGTTCTTCAACCCGGAGACGCTAATGGCCGACACCAGAGCAGGCTGTTCAGAGACGCCTATGGCGAACTCAAGGGCATGCTCATGGAGAAGTCGCAACTCGTGGAGAGGCCCTCGCAGCGTCATGTCCTCGTGGTGCCCTTGTGGCCTCGCGCCCTCGCGGCGTCGCGCCCTCGCGCCCTCGTGGCGGCCTCGCACTCTCGGGGCCTCATGCCTCGGGGCCTCGTGCCCTCGCTACCTCGTAGCCTCGGGGTCTCACGCCTTGAGGCCTCACGCCTCGGGGCCTCGAGCCCTCGCGTCCTCGCGGCTTCGCGCCCTCGTGGTATCAAGCCCTCGCGTCCTCGGGGCCGCGCGCCCTCGCGGTGCCCTCGGAGCCTCACGCATCGGGGCCACACGCCTTTGCGGTGCCCTCGAGGCCTCACTCTTCAGGGCCCCGCGGTGCCCTCGGGGCCTCGCGCCCTCACGGTGCCCTCGAGGTCTCGCGCCATCGGGGCCTCATGCCCTTGCGCCCTCAGAGCCTCGGGGCCTGACGCCATCAGGGACTTGGGGCCTTGCGCCCTCGGGGCCATGTGGTGCCCTCGGGGGCCTCATGCCCTCAGAGCCTCGAGGCCTCGCGGTGCCTACGGGGCCTCATGCCTCGGGGCCTCGCGTCTCGGGGCCTGACGCCATCGAAGCCTTGGGGCCTCGCGCCTTCGCGGTGCCCTCGAGGCCTTATGCCCTCAGGGCATCGAGGCCTCGCGCCCTCGCGGTGCACTCGGGGCCTCGTGCCCTCACTCCCTCGTAGCCTCGGGATCTCGTGCCTCAGGGCCTCACGCCTCGGGGCCTTGCGCTCTTGCGGTGCCCTCGGGACCTCACGCCTTCGCAGTGCCCTCGGGGCCTCACGCCTTCGCAGTGCCCTCGGGGCCTCACGTCCTCACGGTGCCCCCGAGGCCTTGCATCCTCACGGTGCCCTCGGGGCCTCACGCCTTTGTAGTGCCCTCGAGGCCTCACACCTCGGGGCCTCGCGCCCTCATGGTGCCCCTGAGGTCTCACGCCCTCGCGGTGCCCTCGAGGCCTCATGCCTCGGGGCCTCACTCCCTCGTAGCCTCAGGATCTCGCGCCTCGGGGCCTCACGCCTCGGGGCCTTGCGCTATCACGACGCCCTCGGGGCCTCACGCCTTCGCGGTGCCCTCGGGGCCTCACACATTGGGGCCTCGCGCCCTCACGGTGCCCTTGGGGCCTCACACGCCGGGCCGTGCCGCCAGGCTTCGAGGCCTCGTGCCCTCACGGTGCCCTTGGAGCCTCACGCCTCGGGGCCTCGTGCCATCGGGGCTTCGACTCTGGGCCTCATGTCCTCGGGGTCTCGCGTCCTCACGGTGCCCTCGAGGCCTCGCGCCCTCGCGGTGCCCTCGGGGCCTCATGCCTCAGGGCCTCGTGCCCTCGCTCCCTCGTAGCCTCGAGGCCTGACGCCATCAAGCGCCTTGGGGCCTCACACCCTCACGGTGCCCTCAGGGCCTCTGCGCCTTGCGCCCTCGCGGTGCCCTCGGGGCCTCACGCCTTGTGCCCTCGGGGACTCATGCCTCGGGGCCTCGTGCCCTTGCGCCCTCGGGGCCTTGGGGCCTCGCGGTGCCCTCAGGGCCTCGTGCCCTCGAGCCCTCGCGGCATCAAGCCCTCACACCCTAGCGACATCGCGGCATCGTGCCCTCACACCCTCGCGGCGTCGAGCCCTCGTGCCCTCGCGGTGCCCTAGCGACGTCGTGCCCTCGTGCCCTCGAGCCCTCGCGGTGTCGCGTCCTCGAGCCCTCGGGACTTTGGGGCCTCGTGCCTCGCGCCCTCATGGCATTGCGCCCTCGTGGCCTTGAGCCCTCGCGGTGCCCTTGTGGAGCCCTCGCACCTCCAGAGCATCCGCCGCCTCGCGCAACACCCCTAGGCGTCTCCACCGCTTCGCGCGGCCCCATGTGGCCCTCGTCGGCCACCTCGTGCCTCCGGGTTTCTCCCCGCACCTCCAAAGTGTCCGTCATCTTGCACGGCTCCCTCGGCGTCTCCACCGCCTCGCGCGGCCCCACGTGGCCCCTCACCGGCCACCTCATGCTTCCGAGCTCCCGTGCGCCGGGCGTCCTGCAGCGCCTGCGCGCCCGCTCCCAGCGCTGACGACACCGCTTGCCCTGCGATGCCCACAAGACCGGAGGAGCCTCGCCTACCGGAATGCAACTACCGCTCAGAACCACCAGGACTTTTTTAGAATATCAACCTCTACATAAAAGGCACAATTCAAGACTGCCCATTTTAGCATTTCCCCTAAAACGCCAAGGGGCAGGGGGGCTAGTGTTGTGGGAATAATTCATCCACGGCATACTAATGGGGCCCACTTTGCAGAAGACTCGCGTACAGGTCCGAGAAGTGCAGTAACGCTCTTGAAAGACTGTAATACCCCTCGCTTGTACTCATAGGCTAGCTACCCTCCTAAGGGGTATTCCCGTCATTTGTACAAGCTTGGGAGCCTATAAATACCCCATGTATCCCTCCTTTCAAGGGGAGCTCTCTTGAGCAATAAAGAAGGACATTAAAACTGGTGAGCCCTCGGGGGCTCCCTCCCCGGAGGTAACCCCCCGTTGGCTCACCGACAGGAGTAGGGCGGTCCTCTCGACCCCGAACACTATAAATAAATCGTGTCATTTTTACCCTCGTGGGCGATGGCCCGTCAGGCGCCAACGCCCACCCCTCACGTGTTTGGTTTTAACACATACAACATTGGCCTTTAGCCCCCCCTTGCCTTAGGTGCTCGCAAGGGCGCCCGGGGGCAAAGAAGAGGCTTGAGGTCTTGTATGTTGTTGATGAATATGCTTCGACCAAAGACTTGGCCAAATTCGACTTGATGGGAATCACGCACTCGAGACTTTGCCAAATTCGACTTCGGTCTGTGCGGCACGAGAGTCGAGGAACATCTTAAGGGCACCGTGACTTAGCCAATTTTGGCTTGGTGGAGTGCGTGGGTGCCCAAAGACTTATCTTATTTTGTACTCCATATCGTGTGAGTGCTCCACGTGAGGGCGGTACTAAATTGATGCATCTCGTTGGCCCTTCGTGTGGGGTGGTTTACATTGCTCCATCCACGAAGATGAAATCTTGAATGCTAAGGCACCCCACCGAGGCACAACCTCGAGGCGGGGGTGCATCTGAGCAAGCTTTGTCTTGAGCAAAGTCATGGGCGCAAGACCGGTCCACGGGCTGACCTTCTAGGCGGTGGCGCATCGTATGGCTGTGTAGACGAAGTCGTGGACGCAGAGTCGTCGAGCCGAGGCATAGCCTTTGAGGCGGCCGGTGCGTCGAAGTGAAGCCTATGTAGGCGAAGTTGTGAACGCGAGGCCGCCGAGCCGAGGCATAGCCTTCGAGGCCGGCGGTGCGTCGAAGCGAAGCCTAAGTAGGCGAAGTCTTGGACGCAAGGCCACCGAGCCGAGGCATAGCCTTCGAGGTTGGCGGTGCGTCGAAGGGAAGCCTAAATAGGCAAAGTCTTGGACGCGAGGCCGCCGAGCCGAGACATAGCCTTCGAGGCCAGCGGTGCATCGAAGTGAAGCCTATGTAGGCGAAGTCTTAGACGCGAGGCCGCCGAGCGGAGGCATAGCCTTCGAGGCCGGCGGTGTGTCGAAGCGAAGCCTAAGTAGGTGAAGTCTTGGACGCGAGGCCGCCGAGCCGAGGCATAACCTACGAGGCCGGCGGTGCGTCAAAGTGAGGCCTATGTAGGCGAAGTCTGGGACGCAAGGCCGCCGAGCCAAGGCATAGTCTTCGTGGCGGGCGGCGCGTCGGAGCGAAGCCTACGTAAATGAAGTCGCAGACGAGGGGCCGCTGAGCCGAGGCATAGCCTTTGAGGTGGGCGACACGTCATAGTGAAGCCTTTGTAGGCGAAGTCTTGGACGCGAGGCCGCCGAGCCGAGGCATAGCCTTCGAGGCCGGCGCGTCGGCCGGGTTAAGCCTATGTAAACGAAGTCTTGGGCCTTGAGCGGGCCGAGGCATAGCCTTCAAGGCGGCGGTGCGTCCTGGCCAAAGCCTTTGTAGACGAAGTCTTGGATGCGAGGCCGCCGAGCCGAGGCATAGCCTTCGAGGCCGGCGGTGCGTCGAAGCGGAGCATATGTAGACGAAGTCTTGGACGCGAGGTCGCTGAGCTGAGGCATAGCCTTCGAGGCCGGCGGTGCGTCACAGCGAAGCCTGTGGTCAAAGTCGTCCTCTTCTTGCTCCGCGGTTTGATGAGAGTTGTCGAAGTAGAACTCCTCAGAATGGTCGCGGTTCGAGCTAAAAATGTTGCAGTGACAGGTAGATAACACGAGCGTCTCTGCGGGAAAAAGAGAATGGTCAACACTTATTTTTTGTAGTAAGATAACATTCATTCATCATGACCGGTAATCGAAGCAGTTGCCATGGGACAAGTAGTCCCATCACTTTAGATACTGAGATCTCCAAGGTGTAGCCTTATGCGAGCATGATAGTCCTTGATCAATATTCAAGCCAGGTCAACGGTAGATGACTCGAGGTGGCTATGAGACTGAGTCATGGACATATTGAAGGGGTACCCACGAGGCTAAGTCGTTGGGCACTGAATGGCCAACAAGAGTGGTAGCCCCCCAGTGGACTTGGAGACACCCATGAGGCTAACTCATGTGTATCTTGAAGGTGTGCCCGCAACACTAGGTAACAGGCACACCGGAGGGGCGTCCACGAGACTAAGTCGTGAGGCACCGAATGGCCAGTAGGGATGGTAGCCCCCCAGTGGACTTGGAGGTGCCCATGAGGCTAACTCATGAGCACCTTAGACGTGTGCCCCTGACAGTAAGTCACGGGCACATCTGTGCCGCCCACGAGGCTAAGTCGTGGGGCACTGAATGGCCACTAGGGATGGTAGCCCCCCAGTGAACTTGGAGGTGCCCATAAGGCTAACTCATGAGCACCTTAGACGTGTGCCCCTAACAGTAAGTCACGGGCACATCTGCATGCCCACGAGGCTAAGTGGTGGGGCCTCAATAGCCACTAGGGTGGTAGCCCCAGTGGACTTGGAGGTGCCCATGAGGCTAACTCATGGGCACCTTGGGCGTGTGCCCTTGACAAGAAGTCATGGGCACACGATGCCCACGAGGCTAAGTCGTGGGGCACCTTAGAACAATGAGAACAATGAAGCCCTTTTACCCGTATGTGGGTTTTTGTGGTGATCGGGAATGCATGAGAATGGTTAACCCTTTCAAGCAATGGAGCTATGCATCACGAGGACCCGGAGGTCGTTCGTGGCGTGGCACAGAGTCTAAGGGGGACGAGTCCTCAGCACATCCATCAACTTGGTACTGAACCAAAGTTGTCGCTCATGCCCTAGGTCTAGTAGGACACGAGCCGCCATGGTGGAAGCGACGGACGCCTAAGCCACCATGGACTTTTGGTAGGGGAGACCGCGGAGATCGTACGCCCTATGCACCACGAGGGTGGTCGCTCATGCCCTAGGGTCAGTAGGACACAAACCGCCATGGTGGGCGGCGGGCGCGCCAAGCCACCATGGACTTTTGTTAGGGAGACCGCGGAGGTCGTCGCCCTACACACCACGAGGTGGTCGCTCATGCCCTAGGGCGATGGGACATGAGCCGCCATGGTGGAGGCGACGGACGCCCAAGCCACCATGGATTTTTGTTAGGGGAGACCGCGGAGGTCGTATGCCCTGTGCACCATGAGGGTGAAATCTCTTGGAGGGAAAGTGTCTTGAGAGCCCATACGAGATTTATATGTCAGGACTGTCCTCTAACAAGAGCGTTAGGGGCTGACCCTCGTGAGCGAGCCTTCATTGCTCATGCCGCATGGACGTCATGCGTCTCGGGGGTGATGGTTGGCCTCAGAATCCTCAGCCTCCTAGCTGCGAGGGTGCCTTGAACTGCTCGCCCTTGGCTGGGCCTCGCATCGACTCGCACAAGGGAGGAGGATGCGCATGGGAGCCCCAGGGCATGTAGGATGTTGCCATCCCGAGGTGGATGGCCCTGATCTCCGACGAGAGTGCTCGGCTAGGGCTCCTTCAAAGAGCGGATGGGTCGTCCACGAGATCATTGCCCTCTGGAGCCTGAGGAGGTTTCGTGGACTTAGAGTATTTTTTGGTAGGAGACATAGCCTTCATCGATTAGCTACGTCCCCACGGTCGGCGCCAATGTTGTATGTGTTAAAAACCAAACACGAGTGAGGGGGTGGACGTTGGCCGTCTGACGAGCCATCGTCCACGAGGGTAAAAAATGACACGAGGATTTATCTGAGTTAGGGTCCGAGAGGACCGCCCTACTCTGTCGGTGAGCCAGCGGGGTTACCTCGGGAGGAGCCCCAGAGGCTCACCGGTTTAATGTCCTTCTTTATTGCTCAAGAGAGCTCCCCTTGAAAGGAGGGATACATGGGGTATTTATAGGCTCCCAAGCCTGTACAAATAACGAGAATACCCCTTAGGAGGGTAGCTAGCCTATGAGTACAAGCGAGGGGTATTACAGTCTTTCAAGAGCGTTACTGCACTTCTCAGACCTGTACGCGAGTCTTCTGCAAAGCGGGCCCCATTAGTATGCCGTGGATGAATTATTCTCACAACAATTGTGTCCTGCTTGGTCTGATTACTATGATCCTACTGTCAAAAACAAGTTAGGCACAATCACTGGACTGAGACCAATTCCTAGTATGATCAACAGGATTATTAATCATACCTTCTACCCCAAAAGTGGTAACTTTGATGCAATCCGTGGTCACGTATGGAATATTATTGACAATATTATGAGGGGAATCAAATTTGATGTTGTGGATGTGATACTTCAGGGCATAGTCTCCTCTAAGAATGACAGAATTAAAAGGATTTATTATGCTCCATACATCATGGCATGGATAACAAAGCAAATTAAGTATCATGGTGGATTGGGATCTGTTCACAAGTCCTACAGGCCACGAGACAGTCTTCCTCCACGTCGTGATAGTACTGAGGATGATGCCGATGAGGCTCCTGCTATTGCTACTACTGCTGATGTTCCTACTGATAGCACTCTTGCACAGATTCTTCAGAATCAGCAGCTCAGCTGAACAAGCTGAATTTCAGAGTGAGACTCGAGGCAGATTACTTGAGATGGAGCAAACTCAGAATGATTTCTTCGATGAGTCTCATAATAGGATGTCTGCCCTGATGGAGAGTTTTCATGACTTGGCAGAGAGTTTGAGGACCCCTCTGCGATACACTCGTCGCCCTCCTCCACCTCCTTCTAGGACATCCTCTCAGCTAACTCATGCCTCCTCCAGCTCAGTGCAAAAGTGCAAGACATCGGATATAGTTTACGCTTGGCCCTGTTGCTCCTCGGCACCACCCAGAGGTAGTGACTCGAGATCCACCCGGCTATAGAGTCAAGATCTTGGATCCAAAGACCTATTGCTTGATTCCTCGAGATCCGTCTTTAGCTCCTCCTCCAGAGCAGGCCACCGCTTCTCAGGACTCCGCTCCTCCAGCCCCAGACTCTCAGGATCATGCTCCAGTTCCCGCTCCTGCTCCAGCACAGGACTCGGCTTCACAGGACGTCGTCCCTCCTCCTCAGGATCCCATCGTCTGAGTTATTTTTGGTACTTTGATGCCAAAGGAGGAGAGAAGTGAGAAGACATAGAAGTGAGAAGACATAGCTTTAGGGGGAGCAAGCGTAAGCTTTTGCTATTATATTATGGACTTATATGTGTTAGGTTATATGTTGGACTTATTATGTAATGTTGAACTTATATGTGCGTGTAATCGTTTAATTCTGTGTCTTTTATCATATTAAACTTGTTGGATGCTGTCATGTTCATGTTATTATCTTAAATGCATTCTCAATTATCGTCATATCTTACTATTGCATTTCCTCAAGTTCAAATATGCTAAAGAAACTCCGCCCAAATTTCTCAAAATTTCTACATGTGCTTACAAAATGTTCTATCTTTATATGCACATGTTTAGGGGGAGCTTTCTTTAAATTAGACTTAACAAGAAAATAATTCTCATACATTCATTTGTGCTTATTGCAAGAATTGTTTTATTGTTAAGCCATCAAAAGAATATACAATTATGGTATATTCAAACCAATCTTTCTCACATATTATTAGTGTTGTCATTAATTACCAAAAAGGGGGAGATTGAAAGCATCTAGGCCCCTAAAAATTGTTTTGGTGATTAATGATAATATGTGAATATGGAATTAACGTGTTTATTGAGTATTTACAAGGTTGAATCCCATTGGTGAACGTATTGATGGAAAATGGCATGCAAAAGGACTACACGAAGATCTTTTGGCTCAAAGACAAGGTACAAATAGTCTAGATTCCTTTTTCTATTTTACTGGTCTTAGGAGTTTTGGATGGAAGACCGGATTATAGGATAAACGCCGTACTATTAAGAGGGATCATGGCTAATAGCCTGATAGCATGTTCTTGTGTCACATGGATCAATTTAGGATCATGCATGCATTTGAATTAAAACTTGAAATTGAATTAAAAAGTATTAAGTGCTTTTGTCCAAAATCGGTAATACCTGATTATAATTAAGGGTCGTGATGCTTAGCTGCTTGATATGACCGGACTTTACTTAGCGGTAGTACCGTATTTTGAAGGGAACAGCCAACTAAGTGCTCAAGCGAAATGACCGGCTCTTTGAACGGTCATACCGCATGGCAGTCATTCCGAATTTTAGTTGGCGGTTCAAGAAAACCAGAAGCGATGCAATTTGCCTCAGAATCTCTCATGGAAATCGGTCGTACCGTCCGTGACAATCGGACGTACCGATGTGCGGTGGTACCGATATTTGTGAGGCGGTTCAATAAAAACAGAACAAGTGTAAATCTGCTCAAAAACTCAGTTTGGAAATCGGACGGTCCGCGCTTTGGAACGGTCATACCGGCCTGCGGTCATTCCGTTTTTTATGTGGCGGTACAAAAATTCCAGAACGCTTGTAATCTTCAGCAAATCGCAAAACCCTACACACGATCGTCTCTTCGTAAAGCGGTGCGACGGGAACAATCAGACGTCTTGCTTGTTTACTGCGATCGTTCAAACTAGGGTAATCAACGGCTAGTATTTCTTTTTTTAGTATCTGTTCTAGCCGTTGGTATGTGCTCGATCGATCGGGCGGCGATCGTCTGCCGGATGCTCTGATCGTTCGATTTTGTCTGAGAAGTTGGGGTTTCGTCCCCAACGGTCATAATTGTTGGTGGGGGCTATAAATACCCCCCAACTGCTCTTGTAAAGGCTGCTAGTGCCCATTTGACATCTATAGAGCCTTGAGAGCCTTTGCATTCACTCAACATTCAAAAACACTCTTGTGCATTCATTGTGAGCTTGTTGAGATACATTCAAGTGCATTCATACTCCTAGTTGATCCATTTGCACTTGAAGTGTTGTCAAGTGAAGACTTTGGTCTATTACTCTTGGAGTGTTGCCGCACTCCTAGGCGGTTAGTGGTGGGGCACGGTGATCTCTTCAAAAAGATTGTGAAGAGGCCCTGCAAGCTTGTGAGTGGTTTGGTGTTCACCATCTCCTGAGGAGGAAGAACAACCATAGTGAATCGAGGAAGGCTTAATTCGTGGAGCCGCTTGAGGCGTCAAGCTTCCTCAACGTGGACTAGTGAAGACCGGCAAGTCTTCGATACCACGGGAAAAACATCGTCGTGTCTTTGTGGTTATCTCTAGTTTTTACTTTCCGTATTTATATTTCTAGCTTGTTTATTGTGATTGATTTGCTTAGCTAGAAGTATAACTTGTGTAGACTAAGTTATTAATTGGCTAAATTGTTAAATCATTAAAAAGTTTAAAAACCTCCTATTCACCCCCCTCTAGTCGGTTATCCTTGATCCTACACACCTCTACCTCCCCTAGCATCGATTTGGTCCCTTCTACCCATTTCTAAACTTTCCCAAGCTTTTCAGCGCGAGCTTCACCGCCGATGAGCTTCTCTCCCTCGCGGTCGCACGCGTGCTCGCTGCTCCTTTCTCCCTCCCTCTATGCCAGTGGGACCCACGAGATTTAAATTCTCATTAGCACTAACTGACACTGATTAAGTATAACTAGACTATGATAGGTGGGACCAGTTGAATAATTAATCAAAAATCTAATTGTAAATGTTTTTAGCAATTGAGTCTATGACATGTGGGACCCCTCTGTTTTATAAAATAAAATAAATAAATCAGAGGAAAGAGTGACTGACAAGTCGGCCCCACATGTAAGATTTATGAAAATCCAGAAAAATGAGAAAGCCGCCTTAGATCCGGGGAAATATGCTTTCTCGGTTGGAAAGCGTAAACCTAAGTAAAGCTCACAGGAGAATACGTTTTCCCTACTGGAAAGCGTAAACCTCAGTAGAACGTAGAAGAGAATATACTTTCTCTGCTGGAAAGCACAAAACTCAAAAATATGTCATCGACACCACCTTTTATTTTTCAGGATTTTTCAAACCGAACCAAATTGAAACCTTAATATCTTTTGCATAAAAACTCCAAATGAGATGATTTTTTTGTTCTAAATTCATCTAAAATCATGATCTACCATAATATGGGGGATTTGGATTTGGTTCTCTTTGGAATTATTTTGCCTTATTTAATTTGTTTCTAGTTCTTTTGATTAGACGTTGATTGTTCGAACGATATTTTCGACAACCATCCATCCTCCTATTTAAAACAAGTAGAGTAAGGCAAGCACCTCCTTTGATCATGTTGATCCTACTATTTCAATTATTGTACTTTGTTTTGTAAAATCTATTATGAATGCGTGTATGTTTGATATGAAGTTGCTATGTTTGGGATGACGGTAGTTGTAATCCTAATTGATGCATGAAGTCCCTTGTAATATTGATTCCCTTATTGTTGTATCCATTAGGATATGGTTTAGGCAATATATAATGTCAAATTGGGAGTTTTAAGTGCAAACATCGCACAAATGCATACTAGAGCGATAGTCTTTTCTAAAACTTGTAAAAGGACGATATGATATACATGAGTTTGGTGAATTTTGAAAAGAATGTCCAAAGGGGTGTACCTCTGTTATTTTGTGTAAAAATAAAAGGGAAAAACCTAGTTTTCCCAAAAGTACTTGATTTGGGGAGTTTTCAGCCAAAAATCAAATATGGTTTAAAATGTGTTTATGGCATTGATGTGCCATAGAAATTTACAAATGGTTTGAAAAACAAAATGAAATTTAGTTTGGACTTGGGCGAAATGGATAGTTGGTGGGTGCAGGTTTATGCACGGACTCAATTTGGGAATGGTTGAGGCTCAGGGGTTATTTTGGAAGTCGCCCAAGTTAGTTAAGGACCGGTCTTCGAGCGTATTTTGCTACGCCTCACCGTACTACCACAAGTCTGGAATGGGATAGACTAGGCTAAATAATTTGCAACGTTCCATTGTTAGTTATGCCATTTTGATGTGCAGGTGTAGGTTAGACAGTATTCCCAATTGGCGCAAGAGGGGGGCTTCCCTTGGGTGGTTAGCCCAATGGAAGTGAAACCTTAGCGGCGCAAGAGGGGGCTTCTAGTGGATGGTTAGTCCAAAGGAAGTGAAACCTTAGCAGACATGATTACTTTGGAATGAAGCATTGTAAAGGCCTTGTGATAATCACTTAGTCGCACACCTACGGAAGTATGTCAGACAGACATTATAAGATGATTATTTCTTGTGGGTAAAGTTGTACAACCTCTGTAGAGTGTAAAACTATTTGAATAGCCGTGTCCACAGTCATGGACATGCTGAGCAAAGCCACTCAAAGTTAGACTTTGGTTTTGATTTTAAAAGATTTTGACAAATGATTTTGGATAGTTTATCCAATTGAGAAATTGGGCGGTTAGCCATGTGATAGGAGGGTATCCATCACAATATTTCATATGGAGGTTATCCTACTATAAAACCTGAGAGTTTATAAAATGAATTTTAGTTATAGAATAACTGCTATGGAACTTAGTACAAATATTTAAAGAAAATATTGCTTTATGCAAATTCAACCAATAAGCCTTCTTTTGATAAATCCTTGCATGTATTATATTCTGTTACTGGGTGTAACTTGCAGGGCACGGTTGTTTATGCTTACCCTTGCTTAATGCAAATAAATTTTAGAGAAGAAAGACTTCACTGTTAGTGTGGATTACGACGACTAGGTCGCTACCACAGTCGATTGCCTGTGGCATATCAGCTGGACTCTACTACTTCTTCTTCATCTTCTGCTGTGTTTATTTAATGTTGGCTTGTAAGCCTTTCTTGTAATCAATTCTGATTATTAATAAAATTGTGCGATTTATGGATGTTACTATATTTTGTGTGAACTAGCTACTGATCATGTGACTAGTTCAGAAATACACAGAGGATTTGGGGGTGTTACTCCTGGATCCGACATGTCTACTCATTGAGAAAAGTTGGTGTGGGTTGTCATTTCGATCTGAAAAATGTGACATGATAGGGTGTGGTCAATTCGGTCTACTCACTGAGAAAAGCAGGTGTAGATTGTCATTTTGGTCTGAAAAGGTGATATGACAGGGTGTGGTCAATTCGGTCTGAAAAGGTGGGATGACTGGTGAGTGATGTCTACTCACTGAGAAAAGTTTGTGTGGGTTATCATTTCATTTCGAAAACATGGCATGGCAGGGTGTGATCAATTCGGTATGAAAATATGCTAAAGGTTAGAACGAAGGTTTGGGTGTACATGTTCGTTCGATCTACACGATGTGTGGGGTATCGCGATGCTGACTGGGGCACAAGGTTAGTCGTACACACAATAACAACAACAAATAAGATTGTAAACTTGACACAAGCATAATGTAAGTCGTACACAAATTAACATTTACATAAGATCGTAAACCCGATACATTCATAACTAAGAATAGGATTCCCCACGAATATTATAGCATACATTTGTAGGAGATTACATGACAGGTTCAACAATACAACACATGAGGACAACTGCAAGACTTGGAAATTTCAGTTTCATAACACATTGCAATAATTTTTCATGGCCTAATCATAATAGCAACTAGCACCACAACAAAACCACCAAGCATGAACAATAGCATTTGCCCCTCTTTCTCCGGCTGTGCTACCCTACTAGCGAGTCCAACTAATGAAACTTCCTTTTCCCTCAAATTGGTGGTTAGTGATGCAACATCTTCTCCATGCCTCAACTCAACCTCACTCAGCTCTTCTCTTGCATCGACAATGCCTCCACTAAGCTCACAATTCTCCTTCCTCAACACCCTAACAGCATCGCACATGTCCAACAAAAGCTGCCTCAAGAATGGGGTTCTCTCATCGTCGAACCATGCCCAAAACTTGCAGCATCCAGTCTTCAATTACAAATCACTTATAAGCATAGCCTCGCAAAACCAAATCGGCATAGAAATCTTATCTCAGCTCGCATGCATGTCAGGTACCTCCGTGTCGGGTTTGAGTTGCTCCACGATATCCACTGACTAGCCTTCCCCGCAATGACAATGGATAGTTGGAGCGCACTCTAGTGGCCGTTCTCTGTACAGGATCGACAATGTGAAAGCACCAATAACTATGCCAATGGAGGGCACAATTGATGCTACCAACCTCGTGCTCCCTCCAGTCGTCGCCAACCTCGAGCTCCTAGAGCTTGCCATGGCACCGTCTCTAGTCGTCGCGCATCCCTCTCAAAACCATAATCCCCTCCAGTCGCCACCAAGAGATAGATAGATAGAGTGTGATGGCATAACATTTCATTAAGGACAATGCTTCGCTAGCTTCCTCCTCTCCCATCCCACCCATCTCTATCTCTTTTCGATTAAAAGTGAGTTTCTGCTGAATTTTTTGGACTTTTATAGGGAGGCTCCTATCGCTATTCTAAATGGCGATCACCATTCTAAATGGGGGTCTTTGTTGCCATTTGGAATGACGATTTGCTTCTCTATCGCCATATTATTTGGTTGGCGACAGACCTCCTGTCGCCAATCCAAATGGCGACAGGGGTATGCTGCCATTTCAAATGGGGATAGAAACCTATTTTCGTACTTTTATTAAGTGGATATTTATTTCTATAATTGTATTAAAATAATGCATTGTTTTAAAAAAAATTCTAAATTCGTGTGTTCAGTGGGTCCTACATGCAGAGTTTGGGAGACATGTAGTTTCATTTTTGAACATAAATCTAGAACATGTCCTTTGGGCTTGTAAAAGGCACACTAGGCCCAGTGGCTTAGTTGGGCCAGCTTGAACCTGGTCGAGCATGATCTTTTGTAGTGTAAATACTAAACTTAAACCTTGGAAGAAAGGGGGCTCAGCGGCCTTGGCCACGTCACTCCGAAAAATGCCGACCGTCGGATGTAAATCGTCTGTCCACAATGGTGCCTGCGCTTGCTCTGAACGCCAACCTACACTTGCAAGAGATGGCCAACATCGAAGCTTTGCGTGGGCCGCATGTCCACCTGCTACGGTTGGTCCGAACGGACGCATATCCCCCACCCCCCGATCCCCAAACCCCCACCACCCTTTTCTCGTAGCGTGGAGCCGCCACTCCCCTACGCCACGAGCCATTCGGAAAACCTAGATCCGAACCCCTCGCCGCCAGTCATGGCGACCCGCCAGGCCCTCTCCTCCATCCTCCGCTCTGCCTCCCGCCTCCGCGCCACCTCCCCGTCCTCATGCCCCTGCGCGCCCCTCCACCACCGCCCGTCCCCCGCAGGCTTCCTCCACCACGCTGCCGCCTATGCTTCCTCCGACGAGGCACAAGTGGCGCCCGCCACGCCACCCCCCGCGCCTGGCAAGGCCACCGACGGCAGTGGCAAGATCACCGACGAGTTCACCGGCGCCGGCTTGGTGGGGCAGGTGTGCCAGGTGATTGGCGCCGTGGTGGATGTGATGTTCGATGAGGGGCTCCCCCCGATTCTGACGGCGCTTGAGGTACTCGACAACGACATCCGCCTCATGCTCAAGGTGGCGCAGCATCTCGGGGAGATGATGGTGCACACCATCGCCATGGACGGAACCGAGGGACTTTTGCCTTGCGACCTCTAGTTCCTCCCCCGCCGCTCCGTTGGGTTTCTTCACCCCCACAACCCCTGTAAAATTCGATCTTTACTGTAATTTTGGGCTCCGATTTGATGGATTTGGTGGATCTATTAGGTGGTTCTTGATGTGGGCGCCGGGAGCGACATCCTTGCCATATGAAGCGCCCAGACCAGTGCCAAAAAGGTGTACGCCATCGAGGCGACCAATATGGCGGAGCACGCCCGTGCCAATGGTGTCGCGGATATTGTCGAGGTGATACAAGGGTCCATGGTGGGCGTCGTACTGATGCAGAAAAGTGAGTCTTGATTTCTCGATTTGATTCTTCTTAGTTTCAGAATCGATGGTAAAGGGAAAAATTTATGCATTTTATGGATCTATTGGGTGGTTCTTGATGTCGGCACCGGGAGCGGCATCCGTGTCATCTGGAGTGCCCAGGCTGGTGCCAGGAAGTTGTAGTACTGCTGGACAAAGGTGAGGCTTTATTTGTCAATTAAAAATGGCCCGCTAGCACATTGTTTACCCGTTGCTAGCGAAGAGATGCCTGCTAATTATAATACATGATACTCTCCATATTTTAGTCTTGATACTCTCCTCTTCGCCATTTGGTCGTAGCCATTCCTTGCATTGCATACATGGCTCGAATGAGAAGCACTTAGTCTCATTGCAGTTGTGTCTCACAGATTACAGGTCTTGAGGCCATGTTTACTTGCACATTGTGGACAGGTCAGGCACGTTGATTGCTATCGCCAAAAAAAAAGGAGTTCCATCAATGATGTTAGTTTATGTGGCTTCATCCATATAATATATAATCTGCTTCCTATATGCTGAATCTGCTATTTTATTTCTATTATTGTGTATTGTGCTATCATTTATAGCTTGAGGTAATATAGCTGATCTCCTGAGAGGTATTGTGATCATACATCTAATCTTATGATGCCTTTATCATACTCTCCCCTTTTAGACTTTCCACTACATATAGTATTTCTAATACTAAAATATATTGGTGCCATGCCTATCGTGTTTACCAGATAACCCTTCTTCTGTAGGTTCAAAAATGTAGGGGAATTTCTTGTTTTTTAATTATTGTTACATGCTAATCATCCCCCTTAATGTTTGCTTTGCTACCTTACATTACGTGTTAGCAATCCCTTTAGCTAGATGTTATTGAAAAAACTTTGCTAGTTCCTTTTTTTATGCAATAGGTGCCATTATTTGAAAATACTCTTTAAGATATTTGTTTGATAAAGGAGAGGCTAATTAATTGCGGTGATGTTTCAAGGAGTGAGTATATGTCTGCAGCTCAAATCATGTATTTTGTCGTGGTCCCTATGGTTCTAAGCATTTCTTATGAACCTTTTGTAAGTTGTAATCTATCAGTTCACCCTTTTAATTTACGATTTAAGGTCACTGGAACATGTGAATAAAATCTAACTGCTTAGTCTTTTCTTAAAAAATATTTTTGTTTTAGGGCTCGAAGAGTCCATATGTGGCATATCAAAGGAAACAAGAGATGCATTTTTAGCTAATGTACATTTGTAATACATGATGCTAACATCTTTACAATTGCTTTGTTCATCTGTGTGCGAATAGGGGTTAGTAGGCCTTTTTATTGGCTTGGATCAACGATGAATTGTGTGTTTGTTAGCCGTGACCGGAGCTGAGGCTTTTTTTTTTGTTCAGATACCAAAATATTTAGATACAGAAAACTCTAATTCTCCTCGTGCTTTAAAAAGTATTAATCTTGACTATCTATTTACCTTACTGTAGGCCGATTTTTTATTGATTTGGATTTGCTGGAATTTATCGTTGCACAAGAGTACACAACTACCATGGGGTACGATCTTCGTACTGACTTATACCTACAATATGCTCCTAACTCTCTAGCTCTCTGTCCTGCACCAAGTTACACAACTTTCAAATTTATTCCTACAATAAGTACCTAGTTAGTTACTTTCGGTTAGCCTCTCTTATAATGGCTATCCTTACTTCCCTCGCTCAGTAACCTTACTATACATTGATGTTCTTGCTACTCCACTTGTGTGTAACTAATTATTCCTTTTCCTCAGATTGTGTGCCTCTTCGCTGCTTTACCATTGTCCATCTCATGTTGCATTCACCGTGTACCGAACGAACCTACGCTCACAATTAGATCCTTCGAGCCTCATTTTTAGGTATTTGTTCTTCTCGCTACTACCTTACATGTATACTTACTCCTGTTTACTAGGAACGCATTTCAGATGTTTCCCTTACATTATAACTGCCTGTTTTGTCATCTTTGATTGTGGATAAAGGCTACACAAAACCTCTACTGGCTTATATTTATGGTGTATGCTATTCTACGACATTAATCTTATATCTTATCCTTGCATCTTAGTTGCTTCTCATTGCTATATATTACCGCTGCCTAGGTTGTTACAGCTTGGTAGGTTCAGAAGTTCTAGATATATGCCATCGTTACATATTAGTCTACTCTACAACTTCCTATAGAGTGGCTTCACTGCTATCTATTAGTTGCGCTATGTTTTACACGCTATCATGCGGCCTGATTTGCTTAGTGTGGCCAAAGGTCTGATTGGATTGGCCGCAGGTGTGAATGCTTCCCATGCTGGTATGATTGTCATTTTAGTGCCTCCTTACACTGCCTTAGTTGACCTTATATTAGCACTGTTATTCCTAAAATACCAAAAAAAAGGAATCATGCTTTTACACAGATCCAATGGTTATGAATTCGTCGTTTTTAGTTTGGTTTGCCGAAGTAGATGCGGTCAATTTATTGGCATGTTTTTTGCAAAGGTTAGCTAAATTGGATAACGTAGGAGGTGCAGAGATGCTATGCATGGTGAATTATGGGCAATTATTAGAGTATTTATCTTACTGTTACATTTAGACAGGCTTGGGTATTACATGTTCTGCAATACCGACCTGAATATTGTGTCCTTTCTACATCAAAGAAATGACAGCAAAGGGGTCACTTGCACCATTCAGGAAGTTTATGTCATTGAATCTAAAAGGTCTTGAATATTAAAGGTATTCGCTTCTTAGGTACAATTTTTATTCCACTAAATTTATTTAATGTAAAACATTGTTAACAGTATCCGTCATCTCAATAGATTCATAGCCTATATCTTAAATATTGTTACCTAACTTTGATATCTAGCCTATCTACGATAGATGACTCTCATAAAACAGGAAAGCTTATGTGTTATTGCTTTTACCTCAGCTCCTCTGTTGTCTCGGCGACAGAGGTGGTTCTCACTGAATTTGCATGTCGTTTCAGGGACGCCACAATAGATCCTTCGGTTGTCTTTAGGATGCTTTTTGGAGCTATCTATTTTCAATATTATGTTACACACTTAAATCTGAACTCAAAGGATTTGGTTATTAACCGCGCGTGCATAATCATGTAAGTGCATTTATAGATTTACCTATTGTTCATTATATCTATATACTGTTGATTTGTACAGGTTGTATGTTCAAAATATTTACACAAATTTTTCTTTTATAAACTAAATGAGCTTTATAGAGATATGGATAGTTTGTTCATATAAAATAGAAAGCTAATCACTTCAGACTTTTCAATGATTATTTTTATGAAACCTTTTTCACCAATGTGGTTTACTGAAAAGAGCCGCTACGTGAAATGTACACTTCTAGCTCGATAAATAAATGTCTCCTTTAACCTTTTTCTAAATCTGCTCTGCTACTGAGCTGCTGCCAACGTTACAAAGCTATGCACATCAACAATCATCTACGCTACCAGAGCACCAGCAACACCAAATAACTACCCTAGAGGTAACACTCACTATGTTCTATTCCTGCTCTAAGATTGATCTGCGCCGCAGATTCATACAATATAACTAAAGTACTATATAGCAAATAGGCTATATATTACACGCTGCAATGTAATCATCTTTACACACGTTTCATTACCATGCCTTTTGTGTCTGTCGGATATTACAGATACATTACCAATTCCATTCAGTACTTCATTTAACTCTCTTATACTTCCTTCTATAGCCAATCACGGATTATTACATAATCTTTTATACCGCTGTCTACTTCCTGCATTGTACCTGCATATCTACTCTATATCCCTTTTGCTAATCACCTTTCAAAGAAAAAAATTGTTTCTATTTCTCTTCACATTTTTTCAATCACTATGCATTTAGACCTTCTGTGATACTTCAAGTCTTCAACATCTAAATGTCCCTATCTGCTTCACAATTTTTTCAGTTACTTACCTACTTTTTATTCAAACATCCCAATCACATTTAAGATGCTCCTTTTCATTTTTGTACTAACTGATCTTGCAACTTTTACTCTTCAACACTACACAATCTTGCTGCTGATCACCCCCAGACAACACTGCTTTCATCAAACAAAAGCCAACAGCAAAGAACACTCTCTTCAGGTATTTTGATTTGTCTCGGTTACATTTTAGTTGAACAGATACAACATAAATTTCTTACTGACAGGCTTATGCTATCCATTAAAACATTATTCCTTTTTACTTGATACATCTGCGAAAACTGCCCCCCATCACATCCTGTTCGTAAGAATTTGTTTCCCGATTACACATCCACAGACCTTTCCATGGACAGAGGTATGGCTTAGGCTTAAAAAAATATTTGTACATAGCACTTACGTAAATTAACAGTGCCTTCAGATATCTAGCCAGTATCTATTATGCATACTATTCTTTACCTGCAAAAAAACATACTCAAAGGAACACCTATATACACTTATTCACAAAATGCTTACAGTACCTGAAAACATCACCTATTTTATGCTATGTCTACTCATTGTACGCACTTTCTTACAACTATCCAGTGTACTGCTACCATCTAACTTACATGCATAAAAACAAAAAAACTCCAACAAAAAAAAAATGCACCTTCTATTTACATCTGTTGTGCACTCATGAACATTACAACCTTTTAAATATTTGCTTACAACCCATTATCATTGCTATAGATCTTTAGAAATTCCTATTATGTCTCGCCTATATAGATTCACAGCTTCAGAAAAAACAATCTTAAGGAAATGCTTCCTCATCTGATAAAATTACATCTGCTCTTCTATCTAAACAATGTATTACCATTGTCGATTGGATTACATAATTTGTCAGGAATTCCATAAATAAGCTTCTTAAATTATGTCAAGGGTTTCACAGATTTACTTCTTTTATTCTTTATTTCAATCAACATTATGTTCACTCATATTTTCTTACACAGATCTACATCGCCTCCTATCCACTCTACGCTGGATCCACCTAAAAAGAAAACACGGTCACCTACAAAAAAAGTCCGCTAAATGACTGAATCACTCTACAGATCAGCACAAACTCAGGTATATTACGCTGCCAATCCCCAACAACAAAAAAGAAAATACAATATACACTTTATTCTAACTGCCTGCTGCTCTATACAAACTCTACATAACCCATTTCCAGTCAACGCGACGATCACTGCTTCCCTAGGAACATGTTTCTTTTGTACACAGCTTTTAGCTGCTAGCTATCTATCGATATTGTACAGTCCATGTCCATCAACCCTCTAACCTTTGTTGTTACTCCTTTCGCAATCTTTTTTGTAAACGTTCCCAACTAAACTATGTTCGTGAACACTACCCCTTTGTTTATGCACTCTAAACTGCTCCTAACTCTAGATTCCTCTATATAAAACCATCGATAGTTTGATATACTACGGTCTTAACTATCTCCTTCGAACAACACTCCATTATCATGTCACATAGTACTCATATTCACATAGTACTCATATTTTAGAACATGCTTTAGCAAACTAATCTTGAAAAAAAAATTACCCAAAACATTCATGCCCACGCCATTTGACGCGGGTGATCTTCTAGTTTACTGAATAGCACAACATAAATAAAGAGTATCAACAATAGCTAAGGAAATAAAGCTAGCGAGGCAAGACGTTGTGCGCATGAATTTGGCTGTCCTTAATGTACAAGAATTTCCATACCCATGTGAGCAAGTTTGCTTGGCAAAGCAACATTTTAAAACTCTACTAAACACCTACCCTTGCTAGGCAAGGTTTGGTGGGCAAGCACAGGTGGGAGGGGACTAGTCCGGTAAGGCTGGGACCCAATATATCGTTCGACCCTTTCTCTCCTTACTAGGATGTATTACTGTTGTTGCGGCCCAATTACTACTGGCGAGCTCGTCGTTGATGATTTGGCCTTGTCGATTCCACCTTTGCACTTTTGTTCTATAGTTCTCCGTTGCCTTATTTACTACTCTATGATTATCTATACTGGAGCCAAAATTTTAAGGGTGGGACAGTGGGCCGACCCACCTCCGTTGCACCCCTACTACGATCAGCTTTGCCACACTAGAGAGTTAGGCATTTTTGATCGAGTTAGGCGCTCTTTGGATTCACAGGTGGCAAGACTTCTATTCTACCACTTGTTTTCCGCGCGTCAATGACTAAAAAAATATAGAGAAATTCTCTTTTGCTAGCTAAAGTGTGACGCTAATTTTGATGGCCAAACATTAGGTGAGTTTGGCAAAAAAAAAGGGGCAAACTTTAGCAATCTTAATATATGAACCAAACATGCCTTATTAGTTGCTTCGCCCAAGCCTTCTAGTCCAGATTTTTTTAAGAGATAGAGTTATTACAATTAACTACTACAGCCTTGTATACGTGTATTTCTCCAATCTTACCATATGTTATTATCGATTTTTTTTAAATAATCTATTTTTTATTCAGAATTACAGAAATAATACCACTTTATTTTTTTGACAGAAATAATCATCTATTGTTGTACCGTTGGGCGACTAGGGTTAGTCGTACAACGGGTGAGCGACAAGTTTTTAATTCGCTTAACCATTAGGCAACTAGACCTTTGGCCTCCTAGTCGCCGAACGGAGGAGCGACTAGGACACCTGTCGCTCAACGCTGAGCACTAGTCGCTCAATGGTTGGGCGACTAGGGGTGCTTATAAGGCACGCACGCGCCCGGCTGAGGCGAGCTCGCCATTTTTTCTTCCAGAGACTGAGCATGAGAAGAAAGGAAGGGGAAGAGAGGAAGGAAAAGAGGAGAGGGGGAGGGAAAGAGAGGAGAGGAAGAGGGAGAGGGATGAAAGAAAGTATCTTCAAGATCGATTTACGCATTTACAAATGAGTCTTTAGCATTATTTTGTATGCGTGTACTTTCGAAACCATGGTAGGTTAGCATGCAATATCATGGGTAGTGATATATTATTAGCAAACAAAATAAGGAATAATGGTAGGTTAGCTTCAAAAATATTTAGATGCGTAATGTGTAGTGTCATATTATCAGTGGCGAAGCTAGAAAATTTGTCTAGAGGTGTAGCAGTGATGGTAAAGATTAGGGTATTAAGTAATTATCGGGTGAACGAATGTTAGGGTTGGGTAAACCATGTATTGTAAATATTTGTATTCAGATGATACTTAATGTTTATATATAATTAGTTGCGCTTTTGTGTTAAAATTTGTGTTGGGAGATGTGAGGACCCCGGCTTATTTAGCTTGTAATACTTAGTCATCCATTGACCCTAGCATCACAAATAAAATAACCCGTGTCTTCGAGATATGTATACTTCCCAGAAATGCAGTATACACACCCTTTTACAAAATCATGCATCAATTCCATACAAACATAGAACTCAAGCACGAACTAGATTAATAAAAGACATACATAATAGGGAGAGTTATTACAAAAGAGCCGACCGGCTAAAATACAACTAAGAGTTCAACAAAAGCGGAAGCGAAAGCCATAAGATGGCGATAAACAAAAGAAGCCATATGGTTTGCCTTTAGCCCACAAGGCAACCAACCAAGCCACCAACCTAGTCGTCCAAACCACCGCACATCTCATAAAAGTAAGGCCCTTGAGGCTCCACTTCTTCCTCTGCAACAATTACAGTTAAGCAAAGCAAATGAGTACAAAAAGATGTACTCGCAAGACTGACGTGTAAGGGTAACAGACCTATACATATGCTACATGCAAGCTTTATTTAAGTGGAAGGCTTTATGCTCATTTTAGCATAAAGCAAGTTTTCATTTGCAATGGTGTAATAGATTTAAAGCAATTTGACAAAGCATTTTTAATTGTTGAAGTAACAACGATACAATAATAATAACAATAGTAAGAACAACCTAGAAGTGACTAACACAATAGTCACCACAACAATAGTATGAATCACCAAATTCATACCACCCAACAAGTTTTAATTAAATGGTTGAGTCTAGTTCTTGAGTGACCTTGCCAAGCATGTCCATAACCTAGGACGAGGCTATTCGAATAGTTTTATCCCTGCAGGGGTGTACCAATGTACCCACACGTCAGACCGTCTTTTCGCCAAGCTATTTAGCACACTTCCTTTGGTATGCCGGCACGGCTAAGTCCTACGAGACATTTCCAATGGATGATGCTAATTAAGAGCCACAACCCAACAAAGAGAAGGACACATCAGCCAGCTCAAGCCGAATTATAGATGCTCCCCTCAATAATAATAACATTTTTCTTTTAACACCACCAACCAGCTCATAATTAACACCCCCCAAAGTACTTAGTCAAGAGGGGTTCCCAATACCCTCGTGTGGTTAGCACGCAATATTACTCAGTTTAGTGGCCCAAGTAACTCGGTCCATAGGGACCTAGGCACCATTCCATCACACCATGAGATCACACCAACATCTATTGTGCCCAAGTCAATAACCATCTTGTTTTCATTTTCATTTTATTTCTTTACAACGTAACAAAGCACAAGTGCTGGACATAATGGAATAATAATTTTTGTGTGATCAAGGTCATCGACATAATGTCGACAACCGCCCATTTCTACCGTTATCTAAGCATTTCTAAGCATTATTAACGTAACTACTAAGTGATAAGAGTCCATCCATCGAACTCTAAATCACAGCAGGATAATCCTAGGCTTAGTAGTAGAGAATGAACATTTACCTACAGAGTATGCATCTATAGGCTCAACTAATCGATAATTTAACACAAAGTAAGCATGCATACATACAAGTTAAACAAAGTATTAGACTTTAAAAGTAATGGGATTAACTGGATATGATCAAACTGCTTGCCTTGCTGGATATGCTCAGATTGCTGCAGGGGAACGCTATCGTGATCAACACACTCGTCGGCACCTAACGAAAAAGCGCAAAGAACCGATAAGAACGAAGAAAAGCGAAAAGACTCCATAGCAAACTTTCTCCAAATGCAAAGAAATTTTTACAGAAGGTAGAACATGATTTTTAGAGAATTTACCAATAAGAACCAATTGATTTGGATTCTCAATGCAAAAGTTATGGCCAAAACAATTCTGCTCAGCCTGGAAAATACTGGAAAATAAAAATCGGTTACTGTTCATCCGGATTAAATTCCCTAGCACAATTTTCCAAAGAGGTGTTGCACCTGGGATTTTTATGATAAATCAAGCACCCCATGAGATGAACAACACAATTGAGTTCACCTCATTTGGAGCTATGATGCATGTTTTATGATTTTTTAAAGACATACAAAAGAGCACAAATAAAATGCACCCACAATTCTTTTGAAAATAGTGACATGCCTAAATCCTACTCTACCAGTTATAACACTAATAGAGGAAGCCAACAAAGTTGGATTCACTCAAAAAGGATCTATAGAGAATTACTTATGCATTTTACAAACTAAATGCAATTTTTAGAGCAACATTTAAAGCCTATTTCTAAACCAATTTTCAAATCCATTTTCTGTAGCCGAACTAAGCTTACAACCATTTTTAGATTAAAGCCCAGATCAAACCAAAGCTAACAAAATTGGAATCAACTCATTTGGATTTAAATTGAAATAGTTATGCAATTTTGAAGTTTATTACCTTTTTTAGTTCACAAATAAACCTCTCGGGAATTTCTAAAATCCAAATCGACGTGGACGAATCTGGGCCGTTGAGATTGAATCGGGCGGCCTAGGACGAACAGGGCAACGCACGCGCCCGCGCGAGAGTGACCAACGTGGGCCGTTGATCTGGGATCCAACGGTCCACGTTGAATTGCAGCGCGCTTTGGAATCCCAGCGAAAGGGCGATGGTCGCGACCGTTGATCGCGAGATGGATGGCTCACGACGAACGTACATAGCACACAAGCCCAGCTCCAGCGAATCACAGCCCCAGATCTAACGATGGACGGTCCGAAGCGAACGAAGAACAAATGCTAATGCGATCGAGACCGCAGATCTAATCAGATGGACGGCTCACGGTGAGCCATGTCACGCATACGAAAACAGACGCCAGCGTTTCCGACAACGACCCCGACGGCATTCCGCGGCTCGTCGCCGGCGACCTGGGGTGCGGCGGTGCGAACCAAAAGTGGTATGAGGTGCGCAATAACCTGGCGCACCTCCTGGTACCACTCACACCGACAGCGGTGGTCCCAAACGCCGGCGAGCCGAAATGGGGCGGCGCGGCAACTACGGCTACGACAACAACAGCTTTTTGCTCCGCTGCAGTTCAGAGAAGCGGGTGCCCGAGCGTCTATGGACTACCAGGAGGGTACCTGAAGGACGTGGAGGGACAGAGGAGGGTCGAGCAGCTCCGGCGACGAAGAGCCTTGCCGGCGCCGAAGAGGACAACGCGGGGAGGATGCTCTGAGCAAAATCAACCGCACCGAGTCATCACATTAGCACCATTAAGGCTCCAGGAAGGTTCCAGAGCAAGGGATTGGCAAATGGATGACTCACCAGCGACGGAGACGATGAGGAGTGAAATCGGCCGCAAGCTCCAAAACTCCAGATTCAAGTCGCTCCTGTGGAAGCAAACCCAAATTGAGTTAGGGGAAATGATCAGTGAGGTGAGAGGCACAAGCCGACGCAAAGAGAGGGAGAGGAAAGCCACTAGGGCACTGCCTTCACCGAGAGCTCCGAGGTCAGCAATGCGGCCGAGGGGGTTCGGTGGTTTTGAGCTCAGGCAGGCACAGTGGGTGCAAGCATGGGCTGTGTGATGGTGAAAGGGAGCCAAGGACGGAAGAGGGGAGCTTGAGTAGCAGAGAGGGCACGAGGGCAATGGGAAGCCTCTCCCATGGTCAAGGCTGCCATGGGAGCACTGAGAGCGATGGGAGCAGGTGAGGGAAGGTGACCTGAGGGAGGAGCTCTGGAGCGCATTTAATGCTACCTCCCGTTGGCGAGGACGCGGACGGGACAAGGCTCTGCGCCAACCCCGAATCGGCGTTGCCATGGCGACCTGCGTGACGCGAGCGAGGACGACCCGAGGAAGGAGACAAAGCGAGCGTCGTTCGATTTTGATCCAACGGTGGACACGTGCCCGGGCAAACGCAACTTGAGCCCAACAGTGCGCGAGCTGGTCGAGCCGGACCAACAGACGCAGCACCACGGTGACGGTTGGATCACGATCCAACGGCCCGCGCGAGATCTTGGTTGCACAGCGCCACGCGAACGTGGGCGGTGCGATGGAGATCCAACGGTTGGAAATGAGTGCGCCGAAGCGGCCCGGTCGGTACAGCTAGTTGACTCGACCCAGTCAAGTGGCTCGAGCCCGAGGAACAGTGCAGACCAGTTTGAGTTTGAATTTAAAAGCTGAGTTTGGAGGAATTTTTAGAGGTAGCAAACTAACTCCAAAAATTCTGAAATTTTAACTGGAGATTCCTCACTCCAAGATTAACCTTACATAAAATTTCTAGAGGTTTTTATGCACAACATTCTTCTCAAGAAATTTTGCAAGGGTATGTTCTAGGGTTTGACCAATTGAAAAATTGGTTTGACTTGCCTCCAAAAATTATCAAATAATTTCTAAAAACTATAAAATAATTCAGAGGGGTCACACATCAGTCCAAGAACCTAGGAAAAATATTTTCCAAGATTGACACAAGATTTGTGGCCAAGTGGAATAAGGGTTTGACTTTAGTCAACAGGAGACTTGTGTTTTCGAATTCCACAACTCTTGACAAGAATTATAGAAGATTTCAAGAGTTTCAAAATGTGAGAAAAGTTTTAATTTCTATACATTTTCTTACATTTGAAACACACACCCAATTTAGGTTACATTTGAAACACACATCTAGATTTGGTTCCAATTATACATTTGGGATGTTACAGGAGAGCAGTAGTGATGGTAAAGATTAGGCAAATAGGTAATTATCGATTGAACACATGTTAGCATTGGGTAAACCAAGCATTATCAATATTGTATTCACGTGACACCTAATGTTTATCTATATTTAGTTGCGCTTTTTTTCCGAATGAACTAACTACTGTAGTATTTTTTTCACGTGACACAACTTAATTTTATGGAGTGTTGTTGATAACAATTGCTAACATTGGTAAATAAGTTAATATGCGTGAACATGTCATTAAAAATGTGTAATCATTCCATTATTTTTAGTTGGTACACCACACGGCTTGCATGACAGTTAACGTACCCTACCACTCGAATATGCTGTTTATGATGGAATGCCACTAAATTTTATGAATTTCGGGAGGTATGCTATTAATAATTTAACTAGTAATTGTGTCATAATTGCTAACTTCAAATTGATTTGCAGGTATGGCTCGCGACCTTGGCGGTTCGAACTGGCGTTTCGGCCTGTTGGACCTGCTCATCGACGCACAACATCGTGCCAGCCGTCGTGCCCCGCATGCTGGGGGGTAGGGGACGGGGGTGGGGGCAGGCGATTGACTTGGGGGGTGGTCCGTACGCGGACACCCCGATGGGCTTGGAGACTACACCCACGCTGGATAGACAAGTTTGTCTGCAAACTGTGTCATTTCTTTGTATCATATGTCTGCTATGTACTTACTTCTTCGTGCTTTGCAAGTTGAGCGCTGTCAGCCTTCTACCTCTTGCGCGGATGGTGGAGGCCACCGACGAGGACGGTGCTCCGCTTGAGGACAACAGGGAGGTCCATGCCGGCCCGAAGTGGTCACAGCAGTTCCCGTTTGACCGATCGTTGCTGATAGCTCTGGTGGACCGTTGGCGGTCCAAGATACACACCTTCCACCTCCCATTCAAGGAGATGGCCCCCATTCTCCAGGACATCGCGCTGTTGCTCAGTCTACCTATTATGGGAGGTGCTGCCTCTCTGCCACCCTTGTAGCCCACTAGCACGACACCTATTTGGGCAAGTTTGAGGGGTTCTTCAGGCGAGGCTGCCTCCGCTTCTTCAGATTCTCGACCCAACAGCATGGGCCGCCCCTGTAGTGGTTTTTGTAGTTCCGTGTACGTATGCTATCTATTTTTCATATTAAGCAATGCATTATCTTTGCTATATGACGTGCTTACTAATTATTCGTTTGTACATAGGTTGAACGGATGGTCACGGAGCGCACTGACATCTAGGTGTCGCGGCACCTCGAGACATTCTTGTTATGACTCTTCAGCTGGGTACTATTTACGAGCAGCCACAGTGACTCCGTCGACGCCCGTATCCTGGGGTACGTGAGGGCCATCGTCGACGAGGAGGAGGTGTAGATCAATTGGGGATCTGTCGTACTTGCCGCGATGTACCACAGCATGTGTAAGGCGTGCTGTCGAACGAGGCCAGCCTCTATCCTCACAGACTGCCCTCTCCTGCTACAGCTGTGGTCGTTCGAGCGCTTCTCTCTCGGACGGCCTATGCTGCTGGACTCCAGTCCGTACAACGCGGACATGTATCATGGCGGCGCGGCGCGGCCGACCGCAGGGTCCCTTTGGTGCCGTAGACGGGTACGTACTCTCGTCTATCTTTACTTTAGTCGTATTACGGGTCATCCCTTATAACCAATGTCCTAGCTCGCAGGCACTGTTTGCACACGTGTAGGTCACACGTGTGTATGAGCACTTCGTCGAGCAGCTCGATCGTCTCACCGCTAATGACGTTCGTTGGGAGTCGTACTCTGATCATGAGATGGAGGACCGTGCTCCCGTTGGGCTGTCCTCACTGTGCTGGCACGACCGCACGTACTGGTTGACGCTTAAGAAGCTCGTCTTTAGCGTGTTCATTAAGGACTACGCGGTGCACAGACTGATGCGCCAATTCGGCCTCCGCTAGGTTGTTCTTGTTCCAGTTGGGATGCTGGTGCCCGACTCGACCCACACGTGAGTTAGACACATGTTCGTATATTTTTTCCAGTTGTGCTATAATGACTTCTAATTGCAGTTGTACGTTTCGCAGGCATAGTAGGAGGGGTGGCTGCAGGACGAACTGGGTGGCGAAGATGGAGTTGTGGCTGGCGTAGTGGGCAGACGCCCTCCAGGACTGCGTGCAAGAGGGTTCCTCGTACAACCCAGCGTGTACGATGAGTACCTACGCTGGTACGCTTCGCAGACACGCACTAGGCTGGTGCATGTCGTCGACCCTCCCTCGCTCGTGTACCAGTATCGATCGACGCGTACCCTATACACTTCGTGCGGAACGCGCACCTCGCGGTACATACTCTCGTGGTTCAACATGTTTGAGTAGGCTCACGTGAATTACAAGTTTAACGCTTTCGTGTACTCTTTGCAGACGGACATCAACGTCGCGATGGTGAGGGAGTCCTGGTCGATCCTGGATAGGCTCTGTTGGAAATATGCCCCAGAAGAGATGATTATATTTCGTTATATTTATAATATTGGATAGTATGTTATCTTGTTCCTAGAATAATATCGTTAGCACTTATTATCAAGTATGTAACTTGATTGTAAAACTCTGTATTTCTACGATGATTATTCTTAAACTCCATTGACAGTTTATGAATATGGATACCACCTAGTTGAATTTTGATTAGATATGAATTGGATGAATTTTACTTGGGTATTGATCCGACTAAAATGCATGGTTCGGATTCAACAATTTACAGTGCCTGATGCCTCGTTACCAGCCTGCATACAACGGTTCCCTGCTGGTAACCATCTGATTACTAGCTTACTTCCGATTTTGTATTCAAAATTTCACGCATCTTAATCGTCCGGGATTCCACCCAGACACCAGCCAAAATCTGTTACAAGTCAACTAGCAAAAACCGGTCAGTAACTATATTTGGAACCCGAGATTCCACCAGCACCGGTTTGCTGCCGAAAGCTGTTACCACTCAACAAGCGGAAGCCACTCCGGTAAAATAATCTGGAACGAACGCTGGGTCATACACAACACACGGCATACCATATCATTTCGTAAACTGAAGACTTTTTCTATTCTGGTCAGGAGTGTGCTGGCGAAAAAACCAACACACTTGCCTTCCAAACAGCCGGTGCACCGCACAATAAGGCCAAAACACAATGGATTTGTCGTGGTACACCAAAAGGAATCATAATAAACTTAACTATATATATTTATGTGTGTAACTTGGGGCTTAACACAAATCTTCCTGGGTCTAAGCTGTTGAACAAAGCAGATGCAAACGGTGCAACGACAAATACCAAAAATACTAGTAGTAACCCAACTACATGTACAAGACAACAAAATTAAGAAAATACTTAGGACATCTCCCTGAACCTTGCAATGGCCTTCTTCTGGATGATGGTTTTATAACTATCCCCAGCTTGGGCATCCAGCGATGGATAAGCTTTCCGCTGCTGACTTCCAAGTCCAGCTCTCACGTCGACAGATTTAGCCTGGACTGGCTCCTTGATGCCACTACCATCCTTTCCCAGACCCTGGATATTTGCAAAGTAGTTGCAAGGAAAAAAGATACCAATATATACTCACGTCAGAAGGAATGCACAAGGTACGCAGCTTCCATTCTGTAGGAAATGTCCTCTAACTGATCCATCTGCAGTCATACTAACCTCTCATGCCTAACTATTTATGCCCACTAGAAATCAATATTCTAATTCTTCACAGTAGTGTTAGCCTTTGCCATTAGAGTCTAAAGATGCAAAGGAATCATATCAACAAACACAAGACAAGATCAAGGGCGGACACTCAATACCGACAGTACACACAAACTCCCAAAAAACAACTGTTAAGGGAGAAGACCAGTCATGAGTTGCATGGAAAATTGAAAATAAATTCAACATATCAACAGAAACGGGCACACGCAATGTTTTGAATAAGTGCAACAAAATTCTAAAAAACATTGCAACTGCAAAAGCAAAAAAGTAAGGCAACAGCTCATGGCATGCTAATAGGAGAAGAAAATTGCAGCAAAGCCATCAAAGAGGAACAAAACTGTGAACTATGTTTTAGGAGCATACCAGTCCTTCTTGCCAACCCATGTTGCGCAAGATGCGATTGCCCACATTGCTTTCATCTATTGCTCTATCAGCAGTGATCACCTCATAGTTTTCAGAATTGCCAATTTCACCACTAGAACGTTCGCCCACCCCTGGAGGAAATGGCATTGATCCCATCTCACTTGAACCCTTTCGAGATAGGTAGTCACCAGCTTAACAAGAAGGAATATCCAGAAAATTAATACAAATCTTGAACAAGAAAAATGGAAAACATCCATCCTATAATGTATAATTGTGTGGGATCAAGGAATGCAAAATCCAAAAAATATCAGTATGGGTAATTAAAATCTCCATTCACACCAAGTTGAGCATATACTGTCAGCAAAACTCCAGCCAACTGAGAATCGCAAAATCTTGACAGAGAACTATGCTGTTGGATGGGTAGTAACATCTTGTGCTCAAGAAACGAGGCTAGAAAAATTAATTGGAGCGATTGTACATGGTGACAACTAACAAGTCAAGAAAGTGTGTTCTTACTTGAATCCAGTTCAACATTATCATTCCCAAGCGATGAAGATGATCCATATAAACTTCGTCTTTCTGCAGCCCGATCTCTGTACTGGGACTGTCCTGGTGCCTCAGAAAACCGACGTTTAGCACTCCCAGAAACTCCAGATGAAGCAAAAGATCCTAGGGTGGATAAATCCTTTTTGAAGGGTGCAGAAGCAGTAGGTCCCTCAGCATTTGTCATTAACCCACTTGTGCTTGCGGTTATAGTTGAGGAAGAATCGCTGCTACCAACATCAGATGATGCATGAAATGTGGTATCCGACTTGAATACTCCTCTACCAGAACCTCTTATGACACCCATAATAGTAGTTCCTAAACTGTTACTGACAGGTCTAGGCTTTATGTCAGAATCCAGCATTTGAGTGCCTGTACTTCCTCGGCCAACAGAATTATAGCTAGTAGGCAAGTTCATATCCTTAGCATTTCCAAAATCAGAATTAGGCTTGCCTTTCAATGAGAATCCAATCCCACTGGGTGAATTGTTAAGTTTATCATCAACAGAGCTGGAAGGTTCTTTGTCATCAAGGACAATACGTGCAGCCTGGCCTTCTTGATTCCTTTGCTTCCACATCGCTAGGACATTGTTTATCTTCTTATTGGCTAAAAGACTAGTTTTTGAGGTGAACTTAATCTCTTTTGCCTTCTCCTTTTCTTTCTTTTCAGCAGCCAGCGCTGCATTGGCAGCAGCTTGAACAGCCTTGGGCAATGAAGTTTTCTCACTTTGTTTAATCGTGGCTGCAGGTGCAGAAATCACTACCTTTTTACCACTATTACTTTCTGAGATCATCTTACTTTCATTGGCCATGTCCCCAGCTGCCTTACTGTTGCTTTGTTCATTATTACAAGGGACATACTGTTGACTTTGTTGATCATATGAACACCAAAGTCCAGTACTACCATCATAGTAAAGGCCTGACACAAGCACAAGGTTATATATTTAGCCATAAATGAAATACATCCCCAAAAGCTAAGGATTTGTAACACGACACTTTCAGCTGCATAGCATTTTACGGTCTAAGAAAACTAACCACAGTAGACTTACAAACGTACCAGTATTTCCATCATAATAGAATCCAGATGCAGAATCATAGTAATAACCAGATTTTTCGTCCCAAACAAATCCTGACTCTGGAGCAGAAGCATCTTTCTGAGATTCGTCCTTGCTATTCAGTTTGTCCTCAGGATTGTACTCTTTCGGGGCCCAACCTACAGCATCATACTGGTCCAAAAGGCAAAGGGTGTAAAATAATGAGTCCAAATCCACAATATGCCTAAATTACATGCTACAAAATACTTCCTCTGTACCAAAATATGTGTTGTTCTAGAATGCGTGCAGCAGGGTTTTGGTTACCGGTTGCAAAAAAAATACCGGAGATCACTGAGATTTCCGGTTACCGGAAAATCTCGGACGAGATTTTCAAATAAAATTTGAATCTTGAATTTTAGATCTCAATGAAGGATGTCATATATATGAAATAGACCAAAGAATGCAGCTCTCGTAGCAGTGGGAGCCTAGAACAGCACATGGGAGGTCCTGGTTTCGAGACCAAGTGTTGCTATTTCCAATTTATTTAGGTTTTTTCAGGTGGGACCTGTACGTCAGCGTGTTACTATAAGGAAAAATCCTGAAAAATTGGTGCAAAACATGGACTCGAACTCACAACCTCATGCATGTAAGGCTCACAACTTACCACCTTGGCAACAACGTTGTTGTGTTAAGTTGGTTGTTATGATATCTTTTTACCTTGAGTTGAAAATTCAAAGTCACCAAGATTTTTTGACCGGTATGCCATCTAATCGGACTCCACCGAGATTTCCAGTAACCGCCGGTTACCGGAAAATCTCGGCCGGTTACCAAAACCCTAGTGTGCCGTAACTTTTAACACTTTGACCACTAATATACACAGAACTATTTAGATTTGTCACATGGAAACAGTGTTAATATACTTCTATATCCTTACTTTTTTGTAATTTTTACTAACATATCAGAAAAAGTAACGGCTAAACGTTTGTAATTTTAGACCATGTTGATGTCTGAAACGACCCCTGTTTTGTAATGGAGGAAGTGACATGAGAATGTGGCAAAGTATCACTAATTAACTACAAAAGCAAAAAACCACTGTCAGAAGAGGTAATATGGCTTATCTGTTGTGATAGGAGCTGTAACAGACCTGCTGGGCAAATGATGCAGCCTCAATGGCAGCTGCAGCAAGGCTGTTTGACTGTGAAGCCCCCGATACAGGTCCATGTGTATTTTTAGCATATGCTACCCGTAGAACCTGACCATTTTTCTCAAGTGTAATCCCATTTGTAGCTTGAAGTGCTTTTGTAGCATCTTCCACCTATCACAATTGGACATAGAAAATGTCAACTAACATCAGAGAAAATATTGAGTTAGTTATCCGTCAGTACTTACCGAATGAAAATAGACAAAGGCAAAACCTCTGGACACATGAGTAAACTTATCCCGAACAAGCCGGATATCCTGCAGAGAATTGACATGTCATTCGCTCAACAGAAAGGAAACAATTCTAATTGTAAGATATTTAGCTTATTGCCCACCTTTATTGGTGCATGCTTAGCGAATTCATATCGAAGCATTTCCTCATCAGCATTTTCATCCAGACCACGAACAACTAAAACATGAGTTGGACCTGCAAATGACAGTGTAATAACTAATAAGGCAACACACTACATATTTCACATATTCCACAGTAAAAGCACAAAACTTGCCTAGTTCAGATCCCCGCTTTCCAAACAGTGGAGTGGAAGACGTTGCATCAGCTGGTGGAGCATCCTCAGTACGTGGCTCATTGCACTACAAGAAAACAAGTAAACATGAAATTAGCAAAATAATAATAATAATTCAAGAGCACAACAAAGAAACTTACAAGTAGTTATCCCAGAACTGCTATTTGTTAGCCCTTAGCCCCTTATTATGTATTAATGCAGCATGGGACAGGAGTTATTCTGAAAAGTTACTCAGGTTGGTTGAAAAACCTAGGTTGTATTTTGAAGTTATGTTGTTTTTTCAAGATTTGAAGTTTGGAACATATCCTAGAAGCAATAATATAGACTACAATGTTGCTCCTAGATGTGTCATGGCTGCAGCAGTAGATCCTGAGGGGCAGGGGGCCTCCCTTGTTACCATGGTGGCATGGTGTGGACATGGTCATGACCTAAGGTTATGGGATTCCATATTTCTTCTCTAGTGTTGTTGTTGTTTTTTTTAACGACCCCCCATGCAATGGCAAATTCATATGTTAAGTTGTATAAATAATGTTTAGATTTGGACAATTGGATGATCCAATTGAATTTGAACTTTTTAAGATAATTTCAGTTGAATTGAACTGGAAATCATATAGCATTTTTTTCAAAACACAGAAATCATATAGCATTTGGACATATTGGATTGAATATTTAGATAACTCCCCAGTTCCCAGCCAGAACATGAACTGAACTGGTCTAATATCCAGTCCAGTCCAGCCCAACCCATTCCCACATCTGACAGTGATACAATTAATAATTTGATCAAGGACATGATATATTAGAAAGTGAAAACATATGGAGATTCTTAACTGACTCTTTAAGAAACAATTTTAGATATTGTGAACACATCAATACAGGACTCTGATTAGGTTCAAACCGTCAAAATCGACCTATCTTGTTTACAAGAGATATGTTGCATTTAAAGGGGAAAAGGTGTACTCAACCAAGAAAATTACAGTATTTACTGATAAACAAATGAAGCAAACTAGATTGGAAGTAGTTCAATTTACTTTCTTGAAAATGAAAAAAAATATAGTTCAATTTCTTAAGTATGTAAAGCATAATGGATCTTCTGATAAAAACTGTCCTAAAACAGTAACTTGAATTATATGACAGAAAAATATACCTGAAAACAGGAGGTTCTACGGGCAAAGTTCATACATCCACATATAGTACATATCCAATCACATGGTGCAGCAACAGTCCTCTGCCCAAAGGTAGACCTTGTAAAGTGTTCTTGTCCAAGAGAATGTGCACTCGTCCCACTAGTTGGCTTACTACTGCAGTAAAGACAGTTGCCAGAAATAGTAACAGTGCAAACAGTATGAGGAATATGACTATATGAATGCAAAAGGTTAAATGTCAAGCAAAAAAAGGAATACAGTATATGACTGCAAAATTTTTGTATGAGGCTACAATTATTCAAAGAGGACCTGCTCAAGCACAAGTAGGTTAAAGTTATTGTTTTATTCAATTTCATCAATATGTCCCTTTCTGCAATACTGGCCCTAACGTGCAAAACATGATTAAAAAAAGACGACACAAGAATAGCATCCAAAAAGGATGACAAGTAACGAAAAAATTCTACTTTCTCAACCTCTAGCGTACTAAAAGTAGTTTGACACTTTTACAACACAGGCTTGTTCTCCTACCAAAAACATCCTCACATGCCTGTATAAACAAGTGATCTCACTTTAGCGCTACTTTTTAACAAGTTATAATGAAACTTCTGCTTTCAAGCTCATTATTGATTGAACTCTATTTTAAACTTGCTTCGATCAAATGCCCTTGTCATCAGTGACGAAGCTTGAACGAGATTTCAAGGGGGGCCAAACTGCCAAGGGCAATGCAAACCATACTACTATATGACTTGTTCGTTTGTTCGATGCCCTTCATCCTGGTTTTGTTGTTCCAATTGAAGCAAGAGTCGAGGATGAGTTGAATGATCGTCATAAAAAACAAGTTGCAATGGGCTTGATAGCAATGGGACAGACCGGCGCTAACTAGCAATGGGCTTGATAGTATATGGACCAAATTGCTGCTACATACTCAACAGTGTTCTCATTGTCATTTGTTTCATATACTATCAATTTGGTTCACAAACATTGCTTTCACAGCTAACTCAAGAGTGTTTTCATTGTCATTTGTTTCATATACTAGCAATTTGGTTCACAAACATTACTTTCACAGCTAACAGACATCATTGTGTTCTCATTGTCATTTGTTGTTCCAATTGAGGGGGGGCACACGGCTCATGTTGGCCTTCACAGAGCTCCGTCCCTGCTTGTCATAATGTGCTATCAAATAAACTAGATATTGTTGTCTCTTGTTTCCTTTGGTCTACGTCATATGCAATGTGGATCAGCAGATGACAGAGAGCAATTAGTTCGGATTGCTAGTGAGCAGATGGAGTTTGTTTAAAACCTGAAACTGATTAGAGAGTGCACTAAAAAATTTGAAAAAAGGCTGAGCCATCAGAAAACTTAATATAATCAAAGACAAGCCCCAGCAAAAATTACTTACATGATGCTTGCACGACAAAACAAGACCAGTGGTTCCACAAGCATAAATTCTTATGGAACTACACTACAGTAACCAACATGATGTCCATACTAATTGATTCTACCAGTGCAAAAGCAGACTGTGCGTATACTTCTAGAAGCAATTTTATTAAAAATTGTAGAAAGCTTATTAGCCTAATAGGGTAATTCTGACATTACAAGCTGAACAATGTCATGTAGGATGGACAGTATGCAATTTTTTTTTAAAAAAAAAGCACGCATACCTGTACTCAAAAAATACCTTCCTACCATCAATTAAAAGTCCATTGTCTCCAGTAACTTCCATCATTCTGCGTGCAGCTTCCTGTGGAACACACACATCTTTGTGAGCATAACACCACAACAGTCAGAATTGGTAATGTCAGAACTCAGAACACTTGTATAATTAGTACCACAGTAGGAAAGTCGATAAAAGCAAATCCCCTAGACATGCCAGAGGGTCGTTCCTTGATCACACGCACACTACGAAGAGGGCCCCACTCAGCCTAAAAGAGATCAGACCACAAATGATTAAAATGAACGAGATAATAAACTTTCAACCAGTTTAACAGTTTATGATGAGGAACGTATACAAGAATCTGATATAGGTTGTCTTCATTGGTCTTATGGGACAGACCCTTAACAACAACAGTGGCAGATGGGGCCTGCAAGCACGAATGCAAATGTCATTGGCTTTGTATGTTAAAAAAACGAAATAAAAATCATGCACGTATTTACAAATATATGCAAGTCTGTACCACTAAATCACCATGCCTTCTTTCATCCCAGTCATGTTCTCTTCTTCTGTCAAAGCGAATATCATCATAAAAGGCATCTCTTTGGCTCCGACTACGACTTTTGCCACGTGGAGACCTTGATCTTGACCGGGATCTTGATCGATCATCACACCCACGTGACCGAGAACGGCTATGACGCATATATGAACTTTCGTCTCTTTCACGGCTTAACCCTTTCCTTTCACGTTCATGCTCAAATGAATCACGCCTTCTCCAGCTACTATCTCTCTTGCCTCTCTCAGAGTCTGAATCATAGCTGTAACGCCCGCATCCATGATCTCTCTCATAGCTGTCCTCTCTGCTCTGGTGAGAGCTGCGGTAGCGGTCTTCAAACTCAGCACCGAATTCCCCACGGTCTCTACTTCCAATCCTTTTGTTCCTATCAACACCAAAATCACGGTAACTACCAGATTCACAATAATCAGCAGCATGATAATTATCACGGAGTCTATCAACTCCTCCGTAAGAATCAGATTCATGATGCTTTCCATCATTGCGATAATCGGTGTCATGCCTTCTGTAATCTTTGGCAGCTACATATTCCTCATCATAATTTCTTCGAGGCTGAGACCACATGGTGCCAACAGAGGGTGGTGGTGGATACGTATTTCTATCATGCACGTTCTGACAGAATGCACCCCTTCCATATGAACCTATAGGGAAGCCTTCATCCACGTATCTCCTACCACCGTAGGATCCACCAGCCCTGCAAATTGAGTTAGTAGTGGATAATATGGTAATATGACAAAGCACTTTAAAGTGAAAATGCATGTGAAAAATAAATGGACAAATATTACAATTACCCCAAAAATAGAAGATAGCTAGCGTCAGTGCAGAAATGAAGTAAACAGCACGCACATTCAACAGGAAATTATGGACATGAGTATCACAGCTAACATAGTACCAGAATAGCTTATCGACTTACCTAAAATCTGGCTCATTGATGGTGCCATACCCATCCGGTGCCTGTAGATTCAACAGAATAAGTTGAGTCAGCAACAAAAGTCTACAGAACAGGCAGGTAAATCCATTCCATTTAAGCAATTGCCGCTTCTTGAATTTCTTTACAACATAAGCTGGTTACACAGAGATCAACCAAATGGCGAATAAATCTGCTATCTTCAGCATCCTTGGTAGTTACTAAAGGAAAAGGCTGCAATTACACTGTTGTTCTCCCATCCATGCTGTGGAGCATAACGCCCATGCTCCATTTCCAGAATTCAGCACCTAGTATTATCCTGCAGGTTCTCAAATTTTCGGGTGTAGATGTTTTCTTTTAGTGTATCCTGTAAGAGAAGCATGATATCATACAGTTAAGTGCGAACAAGGAGACAATCATATGGCCATCCCATTACTTAACTTTGGAATGAAATAGAAGTACTATAATCATCTCATGTTCAAGCTGTTTAACCAATCCAACAAGCATTCATGGCTGCTGCATATACCCATTTCTCAAATTACTTTTTGGGCACTAAATTTTGTAATAATTATGACATTGAGGTCGGTTTGGAGCGCAGGAATTTTGCAGGAAACAGAACAGATTGTCCCGAACTCCCATGGAATTCCTACCAAAGCATAGGACATAATGTCTACGGGGAACAAATTGCATCTTGAGCATGAATTCAGCAGTATGACTACAACAAAGACAAGCTCAACTGTAATGATACTTATCAGACAGGGTATTTTTATAAGAAATTAAGAATAATTCTACACATGAATATTTTAAGTGAAACATGTGCGCAAGCTTATGGCTGGGTCCCACAGAAGACTAAGCCTATCAGCATCCGTGTGCATAACAAATACAGCATCTGCTTCTGCACTATTGCTATGAGAAAAAAATAGAGGATAAACACACCGGTCGATTTAGAAACACCTTTGGAAAAATTGAAGAGCAGAGATTGCACCAGTTTCAGTTTCCCTTGTTCTGACTTCTGATTTAATAATCACAGTCAGTCCCTTTAAAACATGCATTAGGATTTAGGAGAAGAAACCTGATGCCTAGCCTTATATGAAAGGATACATCGTATCACTAATATTTTCTTTGCATGTGGTTTTCTGCCAAGCAAGGGGACTAATATTTTCTTTGCATGTGGTTTTCTGCCAAGCAAGGGGTCCAACACCACAAGATCCATCTGCAAAAAACCCTCCTGCTGCTAGAATTGCTCCTTACTACTAAGAAAGTAAGAAGGCTAGGCCAAAGACTCAGTAGTATGTATATGTTGAGAAACTTTGGTCTGTCGAAGAGAAGAAAAACATCGAACCATTTGCTTTGGGATATTGGACGTAGCTTGGACGGCGGGTATAGAAGGGGAAGGATGATTTAAAAAAGGATACTACCGTTTTTTAATTAAGGGGGTGAGCGAATAGTACACAGCATGTGAACTGACTGCTACACTATACAACATTACAGCTTGCATCAAATATAAAAAAAATTGAGCAATCAAAAGCTCTAAATTATGATACATCCAAATTAACATATAAGCAAGCAGCACCTGTCAAAAATCATAGAACATAGCAATTAGACTGCCAAATCTAGCCCATGGAAACGACACGTATGATAATCGAAACCCTCAAAGGTGGTGAATCTGAAGCGTTGGAACAATACGAATCGAACTAACGTAAAAGGAGCATGAAAGATGAAACCCTAAATGAAGCACACGGCAAACTAGTACTTGGGTGGGTTCCAAAAGAACTAACAATCCCGCAAGTTGAAGGCGCGAGCAAGAAACCCAGGCCGTAATACCCCGAATTACCTCTTGATCCAGCACCGAGGCGAAGCCCTAGCGCGAGCTAGGGCGTGCAAGTCGCGATCCGCGACAGAGCAGAGGAGAAGGGGAGGGAATCGAGTGGAATCTATTTGGTGGAGTGTAGGAGGCTTCGGCTATTAGGGTTTGGACGGGAATTTCGGGGAGGATTCGAGTTTGGGACGGGACGAAGGGAGGGAGACCGGGGAGAGAGATGAAAGCGAAGCGGAAGCATGTGCTTGCGGGGTCTGCTCGTGGTGTCCTTTCACGGCTTCACCTGCTCTTGAGTTGTTAATTAAGGGTGCATTTGGTTGAGCGTATGAGTTAGAGCATCTACAACAATACACCTTAGCTGTTATTAAGAGCATGCTACATCAGCATTTTGATGATGTGAAAGAGAGAAGGGGAGGAGAGAGAGTGAAGCTGTTTCTATATGAAGAAACTATGAGATTGTTAATACCAAGACGTAAGTAACAACTAGTAACAACAAAATACTCTATTGGAGCCTTTAGTTGTTACTTAAACATTCATTTTGTGGGTCCCACTGCCTACCAACATGCTTGTAGCAATTAAGTCTTAGATACAAGCTTAAGAAACAATCTATTGGAATGGTTTTCTTGTTATTAGATTGAGTACTCTCTCTCCTCTTAGTAACAAACTAAGAAACAACCTATTGTAGATGCTCTTAGTTCTCACGGGATGGTTTGGGATACGGTATTGTTCGGACAAAATAGAATATTTGAAAGAGATCCTGAATCATTTGGTTCGAAGAAATCGAGGGCCCACGTCGTTCAAAGACAAAGACAGCCTGTCTCTCTGTAGTGCAATCTCACTCGAAGTCACATGTGCCGCCCAATGAGCTCGAGGGTCCCTCCATTCCCACTCCCTATGCGCTCGGTTCTCCTCCATCCCCTCCTCTCCAAGCGCTCTTCTCCATCCCTAAACCAGCCTGAGCCCACGATGCCGCGCTGGCCGCGCCGTTCGCCGCCATCACATCACAATTCTAGCCGCCCCGGTAAAGCCCTCACCGTTTGGTCCGTGTCACTTCGTGTTCCGCAACACCACAGGTATTTCCCCTTAGACAATTTCGGGATTTCACCACAGGAGCTCACGCTGCGATCATCTTCTCCCGCTCTAGCCGAAAACCGTCGTTGCCGTCACCGCTTCTATTTCGGTGATCTCCCTTCCGATTCCCTTCACCAGGAGTATCCCCTCACCTCCCCAGACCTTCCCCCATTACTCACCCTGAGATCCCGTCCTCTCCAGTGCCGCTGCCACGACGTGCCAGCCGCGCTGCCTCGGGCTTCCGTCACCAAGCCATCATGGCTCCTCCCCGCTGTCACCATCGGTCCCGGTGAGTCCCTAATATCCCCCTAATGCTCATACTCCCCCTAGCTCCACCCCTTATCCACCCAAACGTCGTCGTCCCTTCTCCTTCCCCAACGCCGGCCGCTGGGCTCCACCGCCTGCCCGCTCTCGTGCTCGCCTGGCCACGGATCCACCACCCGTGTGGTCGCCTGTGGGGACCCCCAGGTTATTTCCATAAGACCAAGGCTTTCCCGGTCTTATGGAAATAACTCTGGGCCTCCGGTAAATGGATTCCAATTTAACTCCATCTAAGTGAGAGGTCTTGCCCAAACTAGAATTCTGATGATCGTGCGTACTGCTCCTTTGCAAGCACTACATGATAATCGGTTCTCCAAACAGTTCAAGACTACACTTAATGAGTTAAAAGGAAATTCATCAACAGCGAGTATGAGATCATGTTGGCTCCCAAGATCAGCGACCAACACGCTCATACTCTCATTCAACGTTGATCACATCCATACAACATTCATATAAAGACATAAAGAAAGACATACATCATAATAGTTCAAATCTACATCGATTACAAAAGGGCCGACCGGCCAAATTCAATTAAACACTTAGAATGGCAGCGGAAACGATGTAAATAAACCAAAGGTCCAGCAAAGGTATGCCCATAACCCATAGCAACCGACTGGGAGTTAAATAATAGTACTATTCGTTAGCGTCGTCTAAATCGACACTAACGAGCTCATCGGGCTCGAAGTCTTCTTCACCTGAATCGTTGCAGACAGGTTAAGTACAAATGTACTCGCAAGTCTTACACAAAGGTAAAATTAGTTATACATAAAGGACATTCAAAGGATAGCATTAGTGGCTTTAGTTTTGTGAAAAACGCAACAATTTTCAACCTACACATACTAGTTTTTCAATTTGCCATTTCAAAAACAGATTTGAAGACCAGAGGGCTCTCATCGCTAGTTATAGTTGTTGCCGTCCCCTTCTTCACCAACTATCTGCAAATGATGACAAAAAGTTAGTTGTGTTGGTTAAAAAACAAGTTCGTTGTATAGGTTAAAAAATAATAATCAGTTGTGTAACTTGTGCTATACTATAGGTTTTGGACAAATCTGATACTATTTACAAGCTCCAGCTAATGGAGTGAAGGGCTCTTCACGACAACCTACAATAAAGAGAAAGGTTATGCATTTCTTACTTGTGATTAAAATATGTGCATCTTTATGCTTGGGTATTAGTAATGTAACCAGAATAATTTGAAGGCTCCATTCAATAGATTCTAGTATAAAGTAAGCAGATAGGAGTATGAATTTATTAGTAGGATACAATAATGCGAGGGTACTGTATGATCCTATCTTCAGGGCAACTTTGGAGGTAGCTATGATATCCCAGCAACTACTTGAATTTGATTCTTTGGGTAAACTTGAAGCTTCTGGGTGAATTTCACCAATGTGGCTGAATATCTTCTTTTGGGTTGAAAAGTTTGTACTTCAATCAGTCTCCTGTACATGCATCTTCAGTAAATTTGGGTACTTTTAGGATTGACTACAACCTCTCTCTACGGTGTTGGGCTATACGTATCTTGCATTACTTGCATTACATTTTCTACCAGGTACATTGGATATGTAATGCTGGGAATTTTTGTGGGTTTGTTCCCTTTATTACAGTTTTGTGGGTTTATTCCCTTGTATGGTCCTGTGGGACTTGCAATATCTGTGAGAACTTTTGATGCAGTACATAACTCATATTAGTACTTATCGTGTAGAGAGCCTTTGCAGGTAATGATGAGGTATTAGTATTTATGTGTGAATTTTAGTGGATCTGGGTTGATTGGAATTTGGCAGTGACTTTAGGGGATATGATTTCCTTTCCCAAATTACAACATCCGTGGATTTTCTCTCTTTATTTCTCTCTTTTGTCTTTTACAGAGACATTAAGCATAACAACTGTGAAAAATAAAGTATTTGCCTGCCAAGGATCCATCCATTGTTTTTTTCTCTTTTAGAACTAAAATCTTAGTAAACTATACTAGCTAGGTTACTAGATTGTGTACTATAGCTATGATACAACTAACTGTAAAACAGCGAGTAATGTAACATGTTATTTGAAATGGAGTTTATATGGTAGTCATGTGCATGAGTATAGGCTCTTCGGTAACTCGCAGCAAGACTTGTTTCTTGGCTTGTAACCTGTTGTACAGTAAAGATTGGGTAGATGCAACAAAATATGAGTGATTGATGCTTTGCAAAAAGCTATTCACCAGCTTAATTAGCAAGTATATAATTAATTAATCACTAAAATAGCTGTGTATTTGGTAGCATGCATGGATCTCAATGCAAAATGCACATTTTGCATATGCTACTTGAGAGGCTAGCACTTCTTATTGCTTTCTAGTTAAAAATAACACAAATGAAAGAGCACATATATTACACTGAATTCCACTTTACTAATATATGGTTTGTGGTTATTGACTTCTCCAATTTCTTTTCAGGTACAAAACATAAGGGCTGTTGAAGTTATTGTTTGCTGATGGAGTGATCGTCCTTATTTTGCAAATGGTGATAGTATGATGATTTGATTGTCGACTTCTTTTGTGTAGATGTTTTGTACCCAAGGATAGATTAGTTGGTAGAAGGGGCTGGAGAATTTACATGTGCCAATGATAGACTAGTATTGTTGACTTTTTTTGTGTTGATGTTTTGTACATGCCAAGGAGACCGTGGCTATATTAGAATGCTCAGAATTCTGAAATTGCATGTGTATGGTGTACTGCACATGTACTGTTGTGCTTATCAGAAATTTCATATTCTAGGTTTATATATTTTGCATCATCTAAATTTCATCTATGTGTTGCAGCTGTATTTGATTGTTGATATGGCATTTTCTAAGTGATACGATTGAGAAAATTGTATGTTTTCTAAATTCTGATTGAATGGTGCAAACTATTGGGAAAATATTAAATTCACTATTCTGGGTGGTATAATTATTATTTTTAGTATTTTACATGTATATTCCTAGGTGTCTAATCTGCCAGGAATCATCCCAATGAGGGCAGTTAATTGTTGGGGAAATGAGAATCGGGGCTGTTAACTACCGGGGAAATGCTAACTGCTGGGAAAACAAATAATTGCCGGGGAAAACCAACTTATCTAGGGTTGGGAAAACAGACAAGCAAGGCGGAGTTAGCTGCCGGCAATACGATAATCTAGGGGAAACTCTAGCTCACGGAAAAATCTAGCTATTTGGGAAAAACACCTTATCTAAGGTAGTTAACTGCCAGGAATACACATATCTGCCGGGGAATGTCTTTCCCGGCAGCACTTTACCGGGCAGGCAATAAGTGCTAGGGAATGTCTTTGGCGGCAGATAATCTGCTTTCCAAAGCATTTTTCTTCGGCAGTTTAATTGCCCTTAATGCTATACCATGGTGTAGTGATTGTTGATGATGGGAGTTGCAACAATTTGGTGAGTATGGATATTGTGGAGAAGCTTGCCTTGCCGACCAACCCTCATCCCCACCCATACCATATTCATTGGTTCAACAATAGTGGTAAGTTGAAGGTAATACGAATAGTCATAGTAAACTTTTCTATGGGTTCATACCATGATTATGTTGATTGCGATGTTGTTCCTATGCAAGCTTGTTCATTGTTATTAGGAAGACATTGGTAATACGATACTGATTGTGTGCATCATGGTAGGAATAATCAATATTCTCTCATGTTCAAAGGAAAGAAAATTGTGCTGCATCCTATGACTCCTGAATAAATTGTTAAAGATGAACTTGCTAGAGCTAGTAGAGAGAAGAATCTAGAGAATGCTAAGAGCGAAAATCAGATTATAGCAAAAGAGCTTGAGCAACATAAGAAGAAAGAACATAAATCAGCTCATGTGAAGAATAAAGAAATTAAATTGAAAGGTGCTAGTTTTCTTGCTACCAAATATGATATGACCGAATTAGATGCTAGTAATTCAGTTTGCTATCCATTAGTTTGCAAAGAAGCTTTGTTTTCATTTGAGAATATACTTTCTTCTTTGCCTCACGCTATCACTAACATTTTGCAGGAGTACAAAGATGTCTTTCCGAAGGACATACCACCGGGGTTGCCACCGCTTCGAGGGTTTGAGCATTAAATTGATTTAATTCCTGGCGCATCATTGCCCAACCGCGCACCATACAGGACCAATCCAGAAGAAACTAAAGAAATTCAGCGCCAAAGTTCAAGAATTGCTTGATAAAGGGTATATGTGCGAATCTCTTAGTCCTTATGCTGCTCCGGTCATTTTAGTGCCTAAGAAAGACGGATCTTGGCGTATGTGTGTGGATTGTAGAGCAATCAATAATATCACCATTAGGTATCGTCATCCTATTCCTAGGTTAGATAATATGCTTGATGAATTGAGTGGCTCTGTTGTTTTCTCCAAGATTGATTTGCGTAGTGGATATCATCAAATTCGCATGAAATTAGGCGATGAATGGAAAACAACATTTAAAACTAAGTTCGGGTTATATGAGTGGTTAGTAATGCCTTTTGGTTTAACTAATGCACCTAACACCTTCATGAGACTAATGAACGAAGTTTTGCATGCTTTCATTGGTAGATTTGTGATGGCTTATTTTGATGATATATTTGTAATACCCTGGCTATTCGGAAGCCAAGATATTACCTAAAAGACTAACACACAACAACAATACGAAATAATTTCATCAATCTATCAACTAATTACAGTTAAGGATCAACAAACAATAGATTGATCGTAAGAATTGAAGTAGAATCCAGCAACATATCAACCTTGTAACTATCCAATCCTATTGAACTATTCAAGATAAAACTATCAAGAGTCTATACGAATAATATTAAGCATTCACTAGTTCAACCAAGTTATAATGAATTGTAACTTCAACCATCAAACTCCATTTATTACAATCCAATATTTATCAATGAAAGGTAATTTCAAATCCATTAAATAAAATTGAAGAATGTGAAGTGAAAGAAGTGATCCATGTGACTAATCCCTCCCATGCATGCTGTCTTCAATGTTTACCTAAAACAAATAAACACGGCAAGAATGAGTCCACAACTCAGCAAGTATAACATAACAATATGAACAATATTGAATAAGAATATAATAATCACAGAATAGAATACGAATGTAGAATGGATGAATAAGAACATAACATCACATAATAGAATTCGAATGTAGAATGGATGAATAAGAACATAACATCACAGAATAGAATTCGAACGCAGAATGACAGAAATCATATGAATGAATGAAATGCATGATCTTCTCTTCTGCTTATACCGGTATAGCCAGTGAACACCCGTCGGTGTTCACTCATGCCCGCATTATCCAAAATGCGGGGATCCAAGGCCCGTATGAAGAATGTTTCATAACAGGGATCCAATTTGCCCACATTAGAATGGTGAATCTTACATGCCTATACTGGAATTGATGGGTTTTTACATCCCACTCTCGTGGGTGAATCATGAACAATGTATGAATGAATGAATATATAAATTTGTAAGACGAAAACTCAAGAAGCATGTATTCACATACATGGAACGAAACAGAAATCAATGAAACCTACTCACAGACCATAGTACTCAGTCATGACATGAACATAAAACACTATGAACAAACAACATCAATACATGACATAATATACTTGCCCATATTGGAATGATGGGACTTCACTACCCACTCCCGTGGGTGAACATGAAAGAAGGAACAAATGAATATATTGAACGTAAATATATTATTGAAGAATCATGGTATATCAATTATGAAGGGAAGTATGAAATACCAGAATTACCCATTTCATATTCATCAATCAAGTGGAACAAACAACAATCAAGACAATTCAATTGTACTTGCCCTTCGTGTTGCGATGTTTCAGGAGGCAACGACGATGCTAATAACCCCGAACCCTCTCCTCCTACACGAATTAATTACTTGAATAAGAACATCATGGTATGGAGACACTACTCGCAACACTTCTACCTCATCCTCCCAAAGGCCAAAGTTCATACGTATATTCTACTCAAGTTAATCGATATTCTAGCAGAAAGCTATACTGGATAGCAACACTAAAAACTTCATAACTTTCGCTCTGAAACTCAAAAAGAAGTGATCTCTGATCCTTTGGAAAGGTAATGAAATTCTCCACATTAAACTAGTTGGCTGAATCCTCTAATTCGGCTTACAACTTAGCCTAACATTTAGATGAAAATCTAAACTATAATCTGTCTAACAGAACTAAACAACAGTAAAGTAAAATTCATAACTTTTGATTGGCTTAATCAAAATTCAATATTTTTAACAATATGGAAAGCTTATCAAAATTTCTACGACAATTGAGTTGGGTGAAAACCCTAAATCAGCCCTTAACATGATCTTAATTGATGAAGAAGACGACTGCTCAAGTTCGTCGGACTTTTTGAACAGTATCAATAAAATCAATGTAACTTTTATACCACAACTCCGATTTGTGTGATCTTTGGACCTATGGAAAGCTGAGAATGAGACTCACAAATCTCTAGGAGACGGGATCCTTCAATTCGAACTCTAACTACACCAAAACTGATGCACAAGTAATGGACAGAATTTGATCCTAATCACAGTAGGATGTCGATCCCCCAATCATGGAAAATTACGCATCTAATACGATTCAACCAGCGAGGAAAAACGTTCATTACCCTTGAAGATCCATAGGAAGTCACTGATCAAACCCCACGAAGAAGTTCTTCTTCTACTCCCTCTTCCTCCCTCCCGTTTGAATGGCAATCCCGCAGTCTTCCTCTCCTTCCTTCGCGTTGACTGGCAGCAAGGAGCACCAATGGCAGGAAGGGGCGGCACCAATGGTAGGAGGGTGGCACCAAGGGCAGGAGGGGCGGTGCCAAGGGCAGGAGGAGGTGGCGGTTTGGGGAGGAGGTTGGCGGCTTGAGGAGGGAAAGGGGAAAGGTGGCAGGTTTGGCTAGGGTTATGGGGGGAGGGGCGGCTTGGGCTGGTTTAGGCCTTTGGGAGCGGCTCCCCCCTCTTGGCCCACACAAGGCTGGCCACCATGCTTCCTTAGCCTAGGCCAGAGGCCCAAGTCCACAATTGCCCCACAAATCCTTGAATTTTTAATTAATTTCCTCTCCCGAATGCCATTCTCTCTAATCGTAAATCGGGGTATTACAATATTGACATATAGCAAATCATTAGAGGAACATGTTGACCATTTACGTGCTATTTTTAATGCTTTATGTGGTGCACGTTTATTTTGGTAACCTTAAGAAGTGCACCTTTTACACCAATCGAGTCACGTTTCTTGGCTTTGTTGTTAGTCTACAGTGGATTGAAGTTGATCAAGCCAAGGTTGAAGCAATACAGAGTTGGCTGACTCCTAACACGGTCACACGGGTGCAGAGCTTTTTAGGACTTGCTGGATTCTATCGCTAGTTCGTGAAGGATTTTAGCACCATCGTTGCCCCATTGAATGAGCTCACCAAGAAGGGCGTGCCATTTGTTTGGAACGCCGCACAGGAGAACGCCTTCACTATGTTGAAAGATAAGTTAACACTTGCCCCACTACTCCAACTCCCTGATTTTAATAAGACTTTTGAACTAGAATGTGATACCAGCGGAATTGGTTTAGGTGGCGTATTATTACAAGAAGGTAAACTTATAGCATATTTCAGTGAGAAATTGAGTGGGCCTAGTTTGAACTATTCTACTTATGATAAGGAGTTATATGCACTCTTTCGAACTTTAGAAACTTGGCAACATTATTTATGGCCCAAAGAATTTGTTATACATTCTGATCATGAATCTTTAAAGCATATTCGAAGTCAAGCTAAACTGAACCGTAGACATGCAAAGTGGGTTGAATTTATTGAGTCTTTTCCTTATGTCATAAAACACAAGAAGGGAAAGGAGAATGTTATTGCTGATGCTTTATTTAGGAGATATACCATGCTTTCACAACTTGACTTCAAAATTTTTGGATTAGAGACTATTAAAGAGCAATATGTGCATGATGTTGATTTTATGGATATATTGTTGAATTGTAAAGAAGGGAAAATGTGGAACAAATTCGTCATTAATGATGGGTTTGTATTTAGAACTAACAAGCTATGCATTCTAGCTAGCTCTGTTCATTTGTTGTTGTTACAAGAAGCGCATGGAGGCGGACTGATGGGACACTTTGGCGTGAAGAAAACGGAGGATATACTTGCTAATCATTTCTTTTGGCCAAAGATGAGACGAGACGTCGAGCGCTATGTTGCTCGCTGCACTACATGTCAAAGAGCTAAGTCACGACTTAATTCTCATGGTTTATACATGCCTCTACCTGTTCCTAGCGTTCCGTGGGAAGATATTTCGATGGACTTTGTTTTAGGATTGCCTAGAATAAAGAAGGGGAGAGATAGTATTTTCGTGGTTGTTGATAGATTTTCTAAGATGGCCCACTTTATACTATGTCATAAGAGCAATGATGCTGCCAATATTGCTGATTTATTCTTTCGTGAAGTTGTTCGTTTGCATGGTGTGCCTAATACTATAGTTTCAGATCATGATGCTAAATTCCTTAGCCACTTTTGGATAACTTAATGGGCTAAATTAGGGACTAAGCTGTTATTTTCTACTATTTGTCATCCCCAAACCGATGAACAAACTGAAGTTGTGAATAGAACTTTATCTACAATGCTTAGGGCTGTGTTGAAAAAGAATTTAAAAATGTAGGAAGAATGCTTGCCTCATATTGAGTTTGCTTATAATCGTTCATTGCATTCTACTACAAAGATGTGCCCTTTTGAGGTTGTTTATGGTTTTATGCCTCGTGCTCATATTGATTTAATGCTTACTCCATCTTTGGAGAAATTGAACTTTTGATGCTAAACAACGTGTTGAATTGATTTTAAAAATACATGAGACAACTAAGGAGAATATAGAGCGCATGAATGCTAAATATAAACTTGCTGGTAGTCAGGGGAGAAAACATCTAACTTTTGAACCAGGAGATTTTGTTTGGTTGCACTTGCGAAAAGATAGGTTCCCTGGATTGAGAAAGTCAAAATTGATGCCTAGAGCTGATGGTCCTTTCAAAGTGTTAAAAAAGATTAATGCTAATGCATACAAGCTTGAACTGCCTGCAGATTTTGGGGTCAGTCCCACATTTAACATTGCAGATTTGAAGCCTTACTTGGGAGAAGAGGATGAGCTTGAGTCGAGGATGACTCAAATACAAGAAGGGGAGGATGATGAGGATATCCCTACTATGGATACAACCGCACTTACACTCACAACTCATCCACAACCAGTGTTACAAGGATCACTTACTTGAGCTCGTGTTCGCCAACTTAATTACCAGGTGAATTCGTTCCTAAGTTTATATATTACTGAGAATAGACCGCTACCTAATGCAAGTGATTTAATTGTGCTTAGGAACGTGGGAAAGGACCAAGGAGAGGCATGCAGAGTCATAGACATGCATGGAAGGCATAATGGAGGTCACTACATCACTTTGGGTCTGAGTCAAGCAAGAGTTTGAGTTGGGCTCGTTCTGGATTCGGATTCGGACTGCTGCAATAGTACTAATTTAAACGGCCGTAACTTCTTCATATGGACTCCGTTTGGGACTTTCTCAGACTTCATGGAAATATTATTAAGTCTACTTTCCAACAGATCCAACCTCATCTTCAAATTACATCCGAGATGGTGATAATCATCAAAAGAGTCCGTATCTATTTCTGAGCTCGAGTCAAAAGGGTGCTGCGCCACCTCCACTTAGGCCCATGGGCCTTGTAACCCTAGGGGCGTGCGTCGACTTCCCTGGCCACCACCCCTGGTCGTCTCCCCAAATAGGAGCCGCCGCCTCCCTTTGCTACAACTTGGATTTCATTGAGTTTAGGTTTAGCCATTGTGCAAACTTCTGTTCTTCAGTTGTGTCGGATGACTACCTGTCAAGACAGCCTTCGGGATCCCAACTTTGTTTTTCAATACCGTCTATACTACAATCTTATTCGCAATATCAAATTGACTACATCTTATTCTTGCTAGTTCTTCGATTGCTCGCAGAGATTGAACCTTGTGTTCAGGTTGATCGCGCTTCCAGCAAGGTGAATAACATCTCGGAGTTGGTTCAACGATTGCTAAGGTGTAAGCGTCGTTGTACGGTTGTAGTCGGATCGCGAGAGTGACCTCCACCAAAATCGATAGTTATCAATCTCATCGAAAGATCGGGCACCCCGCCTGCATCAAATCCGGCCTCAAAATCGACAGAAACCGAGACAAGCACGGTAGCGTCGGAGCTCTAGGAGATCAACTTCGATCACAAATCGAACTTGAGACAGAAGAACCAACAAATCCAGAGCTGGCGATGAAGCAGGGGCGGCCGGAGCTGGCGGGGAGGAGGCTTCGGGCGGCGACGGCGTTGGGGTGGGGAGGCGAACGGGCGACTTGGGGAGGTGAACGGGCGACTGAGCAAGGTGCCGGGGTGGGAAATGATGAGTAAGGGTGCAAACCCTTCTAGTAGAGGGATTCACAGACGATTCTATTATAGAACCATCTGTGATACAAAATCACAGACGGTTCTGTAATAGAACCGTCTGTGCAATGGCCATATCACAAACAATTCTATTATAGAACCGTCTGTGATAAGGCGCATATCACAGACGGCTCTATTATGGAACCGTCTGTGATTGCGTATCACAGACGGTTCTGTAATAGAACCGTCTGTGATCTATCACATGTACCTGGTTCCAATTTCATTTGACTTCAAATATGCAACTATGTGATAGAGCACATGAACCCCATAATTCATTTGACTTCAAAAATTCATATCTAATTCAACTCAACTCCAAATCAAGTGAAACCAATTTTGATATTCCACATTACACCAAAATAAGAGATTACAAGTCATAACACATGACAATTCCACATTGACATCAAAATAAGAGATTACAAGTCCATAACACATGATAATTTCATATTGACATCAAAATAAGAGATTACAAGTCCATAACACATAGCAAATCCACATTGATAATGGAATAAATTCTTAATTAAAATATAGCCCTTCATGATGATCGACGCGCATATAGCTAGCCTCCTTACTGGGTTCTTCCTCCATCCTAATGCCGTCTCCGAAAGGAGGCAACTCGTTAAATTGATTGTACTCTTCCTCATACACGACATTTTCAACTCTGACAATCCTTATTTTTCCATAAAGAACTACGTGGCATTTCTTATTTGCCGGGTCTATTACATAAAAAACTTGAACAACTTGCTTAGCGAGTACGAATTATTCATCCTTGTATCTGACACGTTTGAGGTCCACGGTAGTAATGCTATACTTGTCGACCTTCACATCTTGCGGAAGTTTAACCTAATGGTATCGAAACAGGGGGATCTTGAAAAGTACATAGTCAAGCTCCCAAATCTCCTCTACGAACCCATAGTAGTTGTTCAACCCATGTGGCTCGGCGGTATTGAACTGCTCATGAAATGCATCTATGCGGACATCGCTGTTTTGGACTGTGCTCTTCCTATCTTGAGCTGTCGTATAAAATATGCACCCATTTATTTCGTATCCTTGCCATGTCACAATTGTAAATTTTGGCCCTTTTGCCAACCATAGCAGTGTATCATCACTTGATGACCTCTCAGTGAATCGCACCTTTAACCATTCGTTGAACCGACGGTTGTGCTCTCTCGTGATCCAAACATTCAACCGGTCTGGATTTTGTTGGCGTACCATGTCTCTGTGCTCGTCAATGTACGGGGACACTTGGGTCATATGTTGCAAGACCGTGAAATGGGCTTGAGCGTACGTATCCAGATTAGGAGTGATTGATTTACTTACGATGGTCCTGATACCCTCTAGTCTCCCCTCATGGCGAGATAGAGGTACACCTATCGGTTCCACGAGCCATGTAGTTGACACGAAACTCAATGACCTCTTGAGTTGCATAACCTTCGATGATGCTGCCCTCCGGTCGAGATCGATTCCGTACATAGGACTTGAGAATTCCCATGTACCTCTCGAACGGGTACATATGACGTAGGAACACAGGGCTGTATATCTTTATCTCTTTCACAAGGTGAGCAATGAGATGGACCATGATATCAAAAAATGATACAGGGAAACACATCTCAAGATGACATAGAGTCATCACCACCTCGGCCTGTAGAGCATCTAGTCCTTGGGGATCGATGACCTTCTGAGCAATAGAGTTAAAGATATAACACAGCATCAAGATTGCCACTCGAGCCTTATTCGGTAAGATACTCCTAATTACAACAGAAAGCATTTGTGTCATCAGCACATGACAATCATACGACTTCATACCAATTAATTTCAAATCTTCTATAGAAACAAGTTTCTTAATGTTAACGGAGTAACCGGATGGAACTTTCACACCATGCAAGTTTTGGCATAGTTCATTTCTCTTGGCCTTGGGCAGAGTGTAGCAAGCTGGGGGAAGGTACGTTCGTCCTTTATCGATCTCTTTCGGTGCTAACTCAGTCTTTATGTTCATATAAACCAAGTCATGCCGTGCGTTAACACCATCCTTTGTTTTGCCACTAATGATCAGTAAGAGACCAATCAAGCTATCACATACATTCTTCTCCACGTGCATGACGTCAACGCAGTGGTGAACTTCTAAGTGCTCCCAATAAGGCAAGTTCCAAAAAATTCACCGCTTCTTCCAGATGTTCTTCTGACGGGTTCTTAATTTACGTCCCTTCCCAAGCACAACATCGATATCCTTAACCATATCATAGACCTCTTTCCCTCTAAAAGCCCTTGGAGCTGAATCGTCCTCCTTATTTTCGTCGAATTGTTTCTTCATCTTGCGGTATGGGTGACTCCTAGGAAGGAACCTATGGTGGCCTTATATTCACGATTTCTTGTGAGTTGTTCAACCATACACTCTCCGTATCATCTAGCGGTCTTGAGACGTGTTTTGGCTCCTTTTGTCTTGGCTTGATAGGTTACCAAGGGTAGGAAAATCATTAATGGTGCAGAACAACATGGCGCGTAAAGTGAAGTTATCTCGTTTGTACGCATCCCATACTTGTAGCCCTTCGTTCCACAGTGTCACAAGATCTTCCAATAATAGTGCTAGGCACACATCAATATCATTCCCAGGTTGTTTCAGCCCTTGGATAAGTAGTGACATCAAAATGTACTTTCGCTTCATACACAAACTAGGAGGAAGGTTGTACATACATAGATTCACGAGCCAGGTGCTATGTCGGCTGCTCATGTTACTGAAAGGATTCATTCCATCTGTACTCAACCTTAACCTTATGTTCCTCGGTTCTACACCGAACTATTCAAAGCTCCGATCGAAGTTCCTCCACTGGGCAGAATCAGTAGGGTATCTTAGCTTTCCATCTTTCTTACGCTCCCCGAGTGCCAACGCAGCAATCTTGCCTCCTTTGGGTTCGCAAATAAACGCTTCAAACGTGGGATCACAGGCAGATACCACAACATCTTAGTAGGAGGTCCTTGCTTCACCGTAGCAGTATTCTTATGCTTGTATCGAGATGCTTTGCACACGGGACATACATGCATATCTGCATACTCTTTACGGCAAAGGATACAATCGTTCCGACATGCATGTATTCTTTCTACTTTCATTCCCAATGGACAAAGAACCTTCTTTGCTTGGTAGGTGGTGCTGGGCAACATGTGTCTCTCTGGAAGGATGTCCGCTAGGAGACCTAACAATGCCGTGAAACTCTTGTCGGACCAACCATTGCTTGCCTTCAATTTCAGTAGTTCAAGTACGGTTGACAACCTTGTGCATTCCGGCTTGCAGCCAAGAACAAAGGTCTCACTGAGTCCTTCATTAAGCCCTCTAATTTACAAAACTCTCTCTCACTGTAGCGCTCTTCTGCATCGCATAGCATCTGATCTAGATTGTCATCATGCGACCTATCCTCATCAAAAGCACAGTCCACATCTGGCATATCGTTGACTTCCTCGGCGATGTCGTCATCATTAACTTCCTATATAATCTGCTCTTCATCATGACCGGTCCAACATGTATACCCTTTTTTGAAACCCCTTCGAATCAAGTGCGCTTCGATCTGTGCTGGGTTGTTAAACATTTTCAGAATACGGCAATTAATGCATGGACAGTACATAAATTTTATCCCCTTTGTCAACATATCTTGCTCGGCGGCTCTTCTAAAAGCAACCATACCATTAATGTACTCTTGACTCACACGGCTCTCGCCGTACATCTAGTTTCGGTCCATTTACGCTACGCATGTAACAAATTAGTGTCAAATTAGATTAATAAACCGCAAGTACATACTCTTCCTATTGACCAAACATACTTAAATTGATTAGTGATTAACCTAGAGCAAATATAAAGGGTTAAAGATCGTTATCCTCGGAGCTCATGACGTAAATACCAAATATCCCGCGAGATTCCTCTACTTCTCCTTCTCCTCCGTTCCCTTCCTCCTCTCCTTCTCGTCCCTTCCTCCTCTCTTTAGCTTCCTCCTTTCCTTCTACTCTCTAAGGTGGCACAATGGGGGAGGAGGCAGCAGGGTGCAGGTGGCGCAATGAGGGGAGGAGGCAGCAGGGTGGAGGAGGCGCTAGGGGCAGGGGTCCCGACCTTCTCCTATCTAAGGTGGCGTAATGGGGGAGGAGCAGCAGGATGGAGGTGCTCGGGGCAGGGAGGTGGCGTAATGGGGGAGGAGCAGCAGGGTGGAGCTAGGGATAGGGGGTCTATCGGGACCGTGTATTTATAATGACAGGATATCACAGACGGTTCTAGTTATAAACTGTTTGTGATAGTTATGTATCACAGACGGTTCCAAGGAACCGTCTGTGATAAGTATAACACAGGCGGTTCCTTTGGAACCGTCTATGATGAGGCGTTTTGTATAGCCTGTTTTGTAGTAGTGGTACAACACCTTCTCTTTGTCATTGCACTGGGCAATGACTAACTTGCTCTCGACAGTGCGAGGCCAATCATCGGCATCGAGGGTTGACTACTGATGCGAAGGTTGGTGGCCGAGTTCGCATGAACTCACCCATCCCGGACGACTACTGGTTGGTGGCAGCTTCGTTTCCTCCAGTGGTAGTGCTGAGGGTTGCGGTGTTCTGCACCAACTGTTGGAGTAGGAGAGTGTTGTTTGTCGCCGTTGCTCGATCATGTCAAGCACTTGTGCCATGAGCTGGCAGATAGAGCGTATTACCGGTATCCTGATCACATAGAGTGTAGTGTAAACAAATGTGCGCAAGATGAAGGGGAATACACACAAGTTAAGCGGGTCAGCAAGTATTATCATCCCATTTAATCTAACTTGCCCAAACTGAAAACATGCATATTTTTAGACTTAAGGGGCAGCACACATGAGTTTTAACATACGAGTCAAATATTGGATGGCGCACATGCCTGTTGTTCGATATTACAAAATAGGGCAACTAAAACATCATAAGTAGCATATTACAACTGGGTTACAGCAATATCATATATTAGTTAATCCTACAAAATGTCCAAAAGTGCTCACGCTAAGACCTATAAGTGATCTCTAGACTATCTGCCACAGTCTAGATGTCGTAGTCGCGCTGGGCGGCTCCTGAGGACTCCGAGACATCGGAGGGTGGAGTGCTATGGTACTTAGCCTCCTCCAGGGGTGATGGTGTCACTGCTAGGGGTGCAATTGGGTGCGGGCTGTTCACGAGCCCACTAAATGATGAGGACCTGACCCCTATGGATACAACCATATTTGTTATGCTTGCTATTCCAATTACAAGAGCTCGTGCACTTCACTTAAATTATCAGGTGAGCTTTTTTTTAGGAGTGCCTTTATATTATATGAACTATATGATATTGCCTAATAAATGTGTTGTTATTTTTAGGAATAAAAGACAGAGAGTGGTTGATTTACAAGAATCAAGAGAAAGACCACAAGATGGATCTTGGAGCTACAAGATAGTGATCAATGAAGATAGGAGCAACAAGATGATCAAGAGAGGGAGAACCATGCTTGAAGATTTCCTTGCTGACCGAAATATAAGAGGAAGAGATCATCTAATGGGTCAAATTTATTTAATTATTAAAGGGGTTGCGCCACTCATGCTGTTGGGCCGTGGGCCTTGTAATTCAGATAGAAACCCTACGCCCATACTGTTCACGTGGTTACTGTTCACACATGAATAGTACCACCGCCCCTTCCTTCTCTACTTCCTCCCTTACATAGTGGCCACCACGCTTAGGTTTTGATGGATTTTGTTTAGTTAAAAGTTAGCTATATTGCAACTTCATGTATTGGCTTGTGTCGATTAGACCAACCATAATACCTCTTCAGAATCCCACCATATTGAGTATTTAAATCCTATTTGCAATTTTAGATTGCTTGTTATCTTGTTCTTGTGTGTTCTTCGATTGCTCGTAGGAATTGAACCTCGTATTCAGGTCAACCGCATTCTTAGCACGATTGATAACGACTCGGAGTGTGGTTTAGCGATTGTTTAGTGTTTTGGTCGTGATCGGTTAGAAGCCTACATCGTCAAAGTCGTACCTCCACAAATCGACATATCATCCTATTGGAAGATCAGGACACCCATTATCTCATCAGGTGGTATCAGAGCTTATGTTGACCGGTAGGATTTCTTGTATCCCTAGTTAGTAGATTGGTTTTTATTTCCCATAGTCCAGAAAAATTGCCCTACAAAAGAAGTTAATTTCCGTTGTTCAAACCCCGTTTATGCTTTTCAAACTGTTAGTTTTGGTTTGCTAAATTGAATTTGCGTCTGTCTTAGCTTTGTCTAGTTGCTGGTCATATTCCTTGTTTCCATAAACTCAAAAAGAAAACAATCCTACGTCCAAAACCATCTAGAACACACCAACCCTAATTTCCAATTTTCGGCTAGAAGACTCTCTTTTCTGCCGCTGCCACAAAAAATACCATAACTTTTGTTTCCGTTATCCTTTTTGAGTGAAACCACTGCCATTAGATTCATAACTTCATTATCCATCTTCTTGTAAAATTTTGCTTCATTCTAGTTAGGAAGTTAAAATATATCTGTGGTGAAATTTGACCCAAATTTCTGGTTTGAATCAGCAACAATCAGCAGTTGTGATTTTTGTGCGAATTTTTAGGTCGGTTTTCAGACCGTGGACCCAAAATAAAAACTATAGGAAAATACATCAGGAAACACAAAATAAGAATCATAAAAAGGAGGCATCTAACAAAGAGTTACGACCAAAATACTGACGTACTGTCTAGTGGATAGAAATATTCAGTTTTCAGATTTGGGTTAATCCTTGTGCTTTTCAATTCCAGATTGCATTCTGTTGAATTATCTTGTGTCTACCACTCCTATATATTTTTATACACTTATTTTATCCTTCTTCCATCCTTGTTTGATCAACAACATAGGCTAAGAGCTACATACGAACTATAATTCAATTCTGTGCAATTTCTGAAATTAACTGTATTGTTCTCCATTGCTACATATTTAGCCTTCCAAGCTACACATACTACTAACCGAACAGGTGCTGGCCTTGCAATCATTTTACTCATCTTTTGAGTCAAGTTACCATAAACTAGCCACCGGTTGGATCACCTATTTTGCTTGGTAAGAACTCGGTATAAGCTTGAGTGTGAACGACTTTTGAACCTCCAACACCTAGTAGTTGATAGGATTTGTACACTTGTGTATATTTTCTGATTGGCTACTAACAGTGATATGTTTGAGTAAGTTGGTAGATTACGATGACATCGCAGGCAGATTTGAACTCAAAGGGAAACAACTACCATCATACATCTTGCCACTCACCGCTGAGAGTACGTTGCTGGACTACTTACTATGGGTTACTATGTTAGATAGCTACTTTGAAAGACATGAACTTGATCCTCATGAGAAGATGGACATGGCAAGAACGGTGCTGATCGATGATGTTCAACATTGGTGGTCGAATCTCAAGTACCACTACATGTACACATGGGAGGAGATGAAGAAAAAATTATGACATCTTTTTGTACCTCCACCACCCACGACCGCAAGCGAGGTGCAACCTAAGATAACTGAAAATGTTGACATTGTTTTGGCTCCTATTCCATCTACATATACCGCCGAGACGCTTGAAGAGATGAAGGATGATCTGGCGCATCTTATGTTATTAGAGGAGAAGTTTGAGGTACCTACAGTATCTGATGATGACAATAATGATAAATGTACTGATTTGATGCTACAACAAGACAGTGAGCAACCTTGTGAGTATATACCTGCTGCAGTGCTATCTTTTGATATTCCTTGTATTGACTTGAACGAACCATGTGTTGATCTGAATTCACATAATTTTGCACATGTCGAATTAATTACACATAAGGAAGTACTTGATAGAATATCCCCTGCTGATGCATTGTGCTATATCATGCTTAATGGGCCTGTTAGTTTGGAATATGCTATGGAGAAAGTTTCTGAAATTTCATCTCGAAATTCTCTATCTAGCACCTACACCTATTGTTTTAAATTAATTGGAGATTATAGTGTAGACAATCAATTTCTTGTATATCGAATATGCATAACTTGTGATCACATGGATGAATTGAAGCTTACTGTTTTGAACAATAATTTTTGTGTGCTGAATCTTGTTCATCATGAGAGAAAAATAAAATTTAGTGATCATTAAATCCCTATGTGTTCATCTCTTATTGCACCATCTAGTATTGACAATCTGCAAAATGATGTTGAAGTATGGAAGAACTTACAATTCTTTTTACCCTTACTAGATGAATTTTCTATTGGTTGATTGAAATATAATTATATGGATGAACTTTGTTTGATTCCAAAAATTGTAGATTCGCCCATATGTGCTACCACTACAAGTTTACAACTTTAGAAATTTGAATTGCATAAATGCTTCACTTATATTTGCAAAACTAGTTGCAATAATTGCTGTGTGAGAAATTTTGTTTTGCTCATTAACATATATGATTATTCTTGGGGTGATAATACAATGAGCGTTTATGATCGCTGCTGTTTTATAACATTAATTGTGCAACAACGAAGAACCGTTAAAACAGATAACATATACATATACAATGCATACACCTTAGCTGCTTTGTTACCCTATTTTCAGTTTATCAAAAGCCGAGGAAAGCTTTGTTTTCAAGAAGGGGAGGATGATAAGGACATGACCCCTATGGATATAATCATATTTGTTATGCTTGCTGTTCCAATTACAACAGCTCGTGCAATTCACTTAAATTATCAAGTGAGCTCGTTTTTAGGAGTGCCTTTATATTATATGAACTATATGATATTGTCTAATAAATGTGTTGTTATTTTTAGGAATAAAAGACAGAGAATGGCTGATTTACAAGAATCAGGAGAATAACTACAAGATGGATCTTGGAGCCACAAGATAGTGATCAATGAAGATAGGAGCAGCAAGATGATCAAGAGAGGGAGAACCATGCTTGAAGATTTCCTTGCTGACCGAAATACAAGAGGAAGAGATCATCTAATGGGTCAAATTTATTTAATTATTAAAGGGGCTACGCCACTTATGTTGTTGGGCTGTGGGCCATGTAATCCAGATAGAAACCCTAGGTCCGCACCGTTTACGTGGTTACTGTTCACACATGAATAGTACCACCACCCCTCCCATCTCCTCTTCCTCCTTTACATAGTGGCCGCCACCCTTAGGGTTTGATGGATTTTGTTTAGTTAAAAGTTAGCTACATTGCAACTTCATCTATTGGCTTGTGTCGATTAGACCAACCATAATACTACTTCAGAATCCCACCTTATTGAGTATTTCAATCCTATTTGTAATTTCAGACTGCTTATTATCTTGTTCTTATGTGTTCTTCGATTGCTCACAGGAATTGAACCTCGTGTTCAGGTTAACCGCGTTCTTGGCATGGTTGATAACGACTCGGAGTGTGATTTAGCGATTGCTTGGTGTTCTGGTCGTGATCGGTTAGAAGCCTGCATTGTCAAAGTTGTACCTACACAAATCGACGTATCATCCTATTGGAAGATCGGGACACCCATTGTCTCATCACTAAATCTGCCCCATAATAAACAGTAAGTGGACTCCCGCAGGCTAGTTTCTCTTTTAAGTGGACTTAAGTGGCAGCCCACATAGCCCACAATTTAGCCCACATAGTCCACCTCTTAACTCTCGCGGGCTAGCTTCTCTTGTTGATGTGCTACTGTGCAGACACATAAGAAGGATGTGCGTGCAATTAACGTGTGTTCCTGTTTGGCTCATCCCATCTCACAGCATCACGGATCACATTTCTTCTTCTCAGCATCAGTTGGCTACCAAACGATGGCTCTATGAATTGCACCGTGAGAGCCTAGGCCCAAACACGAGCAAGACTTAGTCAAAGCTAGAGAAGCATTGACTCGTGCGTGCGGTCGCGCCGTCGCGATGCTTTGCTCAGAATAAGAGTAGCAATAGCTTGTACTTAACGATGATTTGACTCTGAATGGAATAATCTGACGATAAAATTGCGAAATTCCAAAGTTGAAGCATCAAGTATGCTTTTGGTAATTGTTTCCTTCTAAAAATGCTGAATCAATGAACACTATCAGTGGTTGTAGGCTCACCTAAACAATGAGAATTTTATTGGGGGCAGAGTCCATGGATGTGTTGCTCAACTCAAGAGTTGTTTTATTCTCACCATATATGATCAGAGGAACTAGGAATTACATTGGACAAAACAACAAATCAGAGATAGAAGGTATTCTTCTCTACATGCATACACCATTGTTTCAGCAAACACTAGAGGCCTTTAGTCAATCATTGTTCGTCGTCCCTGGTGAACCATCGTCATCCTTGAAGCTCCGGCACATGGGCGACACCTCTGGTGAACCGTTATCATCCTTGAAGCTCCGACGCATGGGTGATGCGCCTCCATTGTCATCATTGAAGCTTCGGCACATGAGCGTCGTCTTTGGTGAACCATTATCATCCTTGAAGCTCCGGCACATTGGTGTCGTCTCTGGTGAACCATCATCACCCTTGAAGCGCCGGCACATGGGTGACGACTCGACGTGGATGTCGCCGCTGTTTGTCCTCGACATCCCTTCCTTGCCAGCGTAACGAGAGGGCGTGTGGGGGGCACTGCCCGAGGAGGCCGGCGTGTGCTCCGCCGCTTCCTGCAGGATGACAAGAGCACCTGAAGATCATCGTATGACCGATCGGTGTCGGCATCCTCCTCGTCTTCTTTCTCGATGTCCTTATCGAGGTTGACCATGTCCTGCATGTTGAGCTAGTGGAACTCAACGATCTCCTACAGGAACCGGTTCTCCCTAGCATACACCGTGTTCTCATGCGCCAGCCACCCCTTCTCTGCGAGCAGCATCTCCAACTGTTGCCGTATCTAACAAAGCACAGGCACACACGCAACAACCATGTCATATATGCATGCAGTTGCATACATCATCGTCGTTCACCATTAGCGTGGAGCTAGGATACTAGTGGTTGCTGCTTATGCCCGCATAATGCTCGGCGGGCCACCGCATTTGCCCGAGTAACACTAGGCGGTCGGTGCGGGCAACCACAACTTGTTCGCAACTTGTCCCACTTGCAACCTGAGTCACTGCACCATTCGCGAAGACTCCTTCATCCCTGAGCAGATGGCCACCACCCGACAGCGGTGACCGATCGTCGACATGCGGGGACGTCAGGCTCCTGACCGGTTGCAGACGATGGGCCCCGGTAGCTCCTCAGCGGGTGCTAGTTCCGCATCCTGTCCGTACAAAAGCTCCCGGAAGAAGAACCCCTGGGCCACCATCGGCGTGATACTGTCCTCCAGAGTGGAGATCCTCCGACGGGCCTCCAGCAGCTCGTGGGTCACCCGACCGAGATATCAGTCGAGGGACCTCACAAGGCCAGCGAGGTGTAGGTGAGGAGTGAGGAACTGCTCCCCCTCCACCTAGTAGGTGTGCTCTCGTCGGTCCGTAGTCCGTGCCAAGAAGTGGAAGAATGGATCCTCCAGCTCTGGCAGCTCATGCCATAGGTGTACGACCATGACATAAGCCGCATCATACAAGGACATTAGGACCATCGAACCTCTCCCGTAGTAACGGAAGGCGGGGTCTCCAAAGTGATGTCCCTGGATGAGCACCTGGGTGAGGTACTCAGTAGACGCCGCACTGGAGGGTGCACTGTAGACCGCATACTGAGGTGTATGCGGCCACTCGACATGTTGCAGTATCACTCACAAGGTGTGTTGTAGCGTACCTTCCTCGAAGGCACTGGTGTGGTAGTGTGGTTCCCAGGAGGTGGCCATATACATATTTAAGGAAAAGGGGATTTAGTGATCATGTAATAAGAGACATGAATAAGAAATGACATCAGACAGGAAAACAATTTCAGCACAAGTTTTACCCATTCTCTAGTTTATTTAGCTAATCCCTAAAGCTCAATCTCTTGTTATATTACCCATTGGTCTTTATATATAAGTAGACCTTTATACTATCATTCAATTAAACTCCAAATGAATGTAGAAGGGGTTTAAAGAATAGTACATCACAATATTTTCAGCAAGGTACTATGTTCTGAAATTTTGAGAAAAGAGGCATCTAAGGTGTCATCCTTATGAGTTTAAAGAAGGATCTTCAAAAGAACTTTGGGTAGGATGTTTTTAGGACTTTTATAAATCATTTTGGCTCTGTTTAAGGTCCTAAAAGTGATTAAAAAATTTTATTTTTAGAGATCATCCTACCTCTCAAAACTAGAGTTATTTTGAATAGGATGAGAAGAGATGACCAAAAGAATGATTTTAGATGAGAGGAGAATGCTAGGAGAGGTAAGATTAGTAAAAACTTCTAAAATTTTAGAATCATTCCTATGATTAAATTAAGTTGCATTTTAAATTCGAAGTCATAATCTTACGGCCATTCTATCTAGGGCTTGTCCTACAGTTAGTATGGCTTTGATACCAAGCGCTATCGGACCCCCGGGCATGGAACACCTGAAGACCCTATGTGTATACTGTATTAGTGAAGGATCTAGACCCGCCATTATATGTTAATGGAGTTTTGGTGATTAATGCCAAATATAAATTGCAAGACTAACATTTCCATTGTTATGTATAATGCTTAGTCTCATTTGGATATAAAGGTGAAAATCAAAGAGGTATGCTTTCGACATCATAATTCTTATATCTTGTGGCATTCCTCGGATCCAAAATATAGGTTAAACTCCACCAAAAGGTTGATTTGAATATGTGCATATGATCCCATTACACATTTGTGTATGCACACATTTAGGGGGAGTTCATTCTATATTTTGTGGTTTCATTAGTAATGATCCATATTATTCTCTTTCCACATAATCAAGGATCCTTACTTTGAAACATGTCCCTGAATATATTTAACTTGTGTAGTTGATATATTCATATGAGCATATGAGACTTGTGTAGTTCATATATGCTCATATAACCTTGAATACATTTAAGTTGTGTAGTTAATATATTCATGTGTGTATATGAGACTTGTGTGCTCATATATCCTTTGAGTATATACAACTTGTGTAGTAGTCATATACTCATACCATTCTATATTCAATTACTTGCAATTGAAGTGATTATCATAAATTACCAATCTGGGAAAGATTGTGGTATCTTGTCCCAACCATTATGAGTTAATGGTATGGTGTGGTAAATAATGATAATCATATTGTTGGAACTAACATTTTCTATGAGTTGGATGAAATAGGTTATGTTCCATGAGGTTGACAGTTTGGGATGGCATCATGTGTTGATGGTCATCAAGTCAAGAGCTTGGTGTCAAGGATGCATCATGTGTTGATGCGCATCAAGTTCAAGATGAAGGAAATCATCGTGTGTCGATGATGTTCATGAAGAAGATATGATCATGTGTTGATCAAGTCAAGAGAAGCTTCATCATGCGTTGATGAAGGGCAAGCAAAGGATGTCATCATGTGTTGATGAGCATCAAGTCAAGAACTCGGAGTTGAAGCAAGGATGTGCATCATCAAACTTCAAGAAGATGCTAAAGGCAAAGGTATGGCTAGCTAGGGCTAAGGATGTGTTCCTAGTCTTTTACCGGTCTTGGTGTTTGGATGGGAGACCGGATTGCTAGTATAGGTCGCCGTACTATTAAGAGGGGTCTTTGACTAGTAGCTTGAGTTAGTCATGTGTTGATGGCTCATCGTGTTTGCTCTAGCTCATCTTAACATGTTGCCAATATCTGCAAATGTGTTTTGCAAATAGGTGTGGCTCATGGATATTCCTTGTAGCATGTGACTTAGTTTGCGAATGTGTTTTACAAATAGTTTAAGTCCATGTACCTTATTCCTTGTGGTATTGATTCTAAAAGTTGGCAAATGTACTTTGCAACTTGTTGAGAATCATGCGTTTGACTTGTGTTTGCATCACGTATCAATTTGGCAAATGTGTTTTGTAAAATTGAGTTGAAACGAATGCAAAACTTTGCTTTCTGTTAAGAATCGGTAGTACCGGCATGTGTTTCGCGGAACTACCGCTGTGAGGTATTACCGTTATGTGTACGGCGGAACTACCGTATAAATTGAGCATGTGTTGCTATGTCTTTATGCGGTAGTACCGGCGTGGATATTGCGAAACTACCGTTTCTAGAGGTAGTATCGGCCTTGGTGGCGGTACGATTGTTTGTCATTTGGCTCTCCGATCGGAAAACGTTAGATCTTGATCTAACGGTCCAAACGAGCGTAAACGTTCGGACCGTCCGAGATGGTGGCGATTGTGAATCGTTAGATCTTGATCTAACAGTCCAAAACGCATGAACGTTCGGACCGTCTGAACTTCCGTTGATCTCAACCGTCCACGTGTCAAGATCATGTGTTGGTCTGTGCGCAAGTGGAGCGGTAATACGGCGCTGTGTGCGCGGTACTACCGTATGTCGGTAGGTCCGGCGCCTTGGGATGGTATGGAAATTCCAGTAGCGTTGCATTTTGGTGTTGGCTCGCTCTGGAGTAGCGCGGTAATACCGGCGCTTTGTGCGCGGTACGACCGGATCGTGGAACTACCGTTCATGTGTTGACGGTACGTAAATTCCAGTACCAGTGTAATCTGGTCCTTAGCCAATTTTGAGCATGTGTTGCTCTCTTTGGCTAAGCGGTAGTACCGCAATGTGTTGGGCGGAACTACCGGTGAACGGAACGACCGTGTATGTGTTGGCGTTAGTTCGAATCTCTTTGCAGCGGCTAGTTTATAGCCGTTCTTCGTATGTGGTAGTACGGCCTTTCAATGGCGGTAGTACCGATTGTCCGTTATTTTCAGTGACTTTGCTTCCAACAGCTAGTTTGGTTGTGTGGGCTATAAATACCCACCTTGGCCGTATGTGGAAGATTGCTGGTTGGGTGAAAAACATATCCAAGTGTTGTGGCTGTGTGCTAGACACTCTTGAGCTAAGTGCAAGCCCTCTCTACTCTTGTGTGCATGTGTTGCACTTAGTGAGTTTAGAGAGCAAACCCTAAGTGCATGTGTTGCCTTAGGTTGTGGATTTCGTATCCATAGGGCATTAACACTTGATTGGTTCAAGTGAGCGTTGGAGACTTGTTACTCTTGGTGTTTGCCGACACCTAGACGGCGTGGAGACGTTGCGCCGGTGAGCTTCTCAAAGAAGATTGTGAGAAGACCCGGGCGATTTGTGAGTGGTGTGGTGCTCGCTATCTCCGGAGTGGAGGAAAGAGCAACTCTAGTGGAGCGAGGTGTTGGTTCGGTTTGGAACCGGTCCAAGTGGTTGGACTTACCTCGGAGGAAGGCTTAATTCGTTGAGCCGGCCCAATTGGTTTGTGTTTCCCTCAACGTGGATTAGGGGAGATCGACAAGTCTCCGATCACCACGGGAAAACATCGCCGTGTCATTGTGGTTTGATTACTTGTGCTTTACATTGTGCAATTTATATTCCTTCTAGTAAATTGCTTATTCATTGTGTATGATTGCATTAGTTCTTTGTGCTATTCACCATTGCTAGAATTGAATTGCTCAAGTCATATGCTCAATAGTTATATTCTTCAATAGACTTGAATTGTTGGTGCACTTAGTTGAACCTAGTTAATTTAGACCTTAATTGTGCAAAACCGCTTTTGTATTAGCTTCCGCATTAGAAATCGGTTTTAGCCAAAGAAGTTTTTAAAACGCCTATTCACCCCCCTCTAGTCGGCCTCCTCGATCTTACAATTAGTCCCATGATCAGTGGCTAGTACACATATTGATAACATTTGGCATTCACATCCATACATTCTCATATAAAACTAAAGTAAAGGGGTACTTAAGCAGTAAAGTTATTACATTAACGGCTGACCGGCCAAATAAAAGTAGTCATCATTAGAGTAAAAGTAGCAGCAGAAGAAATAATAATAGTAGCAAAATCCAGCGGCATACCCATCCGATCCCTTAGGCAACCGACAAGAAATAAGGTCTAGATAGACCCGTCATAGAACCCTCCAGTTCTGGGCGCAAAGAACGTGTGCAGTCTGGTGTTGGCTCATCTTCGAACTATGAACAACAATATAAGCAAGATTGAGTACAATGTGTACTCAGCAAGAGTTGTAGTGTATCGCAAAATTTATATATAAACGCAAGGCTATCAAAGGGTGAGGCTCTACTCTACATATTATTTTTCTTAAATCCATTTTTATTTGTAATATTCATAAGTAGTACTTTGCAACGGAATTTGAAAGAGCAATTAAATAGATACAGGACAGTAAGTAAAGAACTGAATAAATAATAACAATAACTCGTGACCCTTCTCGGTTACGAGCACAAAATAAATATGATAACAACTCGTAACCCTTCTCGGTTACGAGAAACAAAAGAAATAATGACAACAACTTGCAAACCTCTTCGGTTGCGAGCAACAATTCTTTTCAGCCATAGACATGGTAAATGACTCAAATAAAAACCCACAATTCATTACCCATGTTTTCCAACAAGACGGTTTTTTGAAAACAAATCAAAGCTAAACCCATAGCATCCACATTAAGCATGCTCATGACTACAAGCATGGCTATTTAAATAGATTTACACTACCGACCTCCCGAATATAGAATTTTCATACAAAACATACATGCTTCCATAATAGATTTTGCAAAACAAAGTACAATAAGTAAAATACTTGGATCAACATGATCAAAGGAGGTGCTTGCCTTGCTCTTGCTGTTCTGAATATATGGATGGTTGGTCGTCGAAATAATCACTCGAGCAATCGATGTCTAATTCAAAAAGAGCCGGAAACGAATTAAGTAACACCAAATAAATTCAACAGTAACCAATTTAAAATATTTTTACATATTATGATAGAGAATGATTTTATATTAATTTAGAAATAAAAATGGTTTAATTTGGAGTTTTTATGCAAATGTTATTAATGTTTTAAGTTGGTTCGGTTTGGAAATTCCAGAGAAAAAGAGAAATACGCTTTCCAGCAGAGAAAGCATATTCTCTCGCAAGTTCTATTGAGGTTTACACTTTCTAGTAGGTAAAGTGTATTTAATCAAAACTAAAAGTGTACTTTTCATTTTCTTTTGATTTTTATTAATATGACAAGTGGGGTCCACTTGTGAGTGACTCGGTCCACACAACAGTGCGTAGACCACAAGTCCACGAGCATAGCGCACGGGTTCACCGAGGCATTCACAGTGCACTTAAGTGGTGGGACCCGAATGTTAGTGACTCATTTAGAAATAACGATCGGTTTTAATTTTTCTTTAATCTATTGGCTCGGTCTCACACGTTAGTAACTCATCATTGATTAACCAATCATTTAAAACTGGATTTTTCTTAACGACCAGGATTACATGCATTAATGGCGTTGCTGGGGAAAGCCCAAAATGGATTCCCTGTACCCTTGCACACCTGCTGATGCTGGCGGCAAGGGCTGAGGTGGCTCGACCAAAGTTGAAATCAAGTGAGGGGAAAGGTTCATGGAACTCTGGATCACAAGATGATGCAGTCGGGGTAGAAAGAACTTCACTAGAGCACAAGAGTGACAATGGCAGCAATGGAGCTCAAGCTCTTTGGTGTTTGTGCTCAACCGAGGGGAGGAGAAGATAGGGGAATGAACGGGGTGGTGAGGAATGGAGAATAGGAAGCTTAGGGTGGCTTTTTATAGGTAGAGGGGTGGAGAAGACCCATGGAGGGGTGAGCATGCCCATGGGCAAGGGCGGTGGAGCTCTCGGGTGTACGGGCAGGAATGGGTCGTGGCTGGGGCCAGCATGGGCGCGAAGGTGACTGGGGAGTTGACGGGGATGGTTGGACGTCGGAAAAACTAGGGGTGGTGCGATGAAACCACAGGCGCCCCAGCGATGCGCTAGTGAGGCGAGCGAAGGTGGACGAAGGTCCCTACTCGTGGGGCCCACTAGTCAGAGAGGGAGTGAGAGGGAATTAGGTTTAGGGTTTTTTTTTTATATTTAAGATGATTTGTTTGCTGAATTTTTATTATGAGCAAATGACCTCAGAATTTTATAAAACTTTTTGTGAGGATTCCTGACCTATTGTAGGTTCTTATGTAAATTTTTCAAAAGTTTTTATATTCTATGATTTTCTCTAAAATTCCTACAAATTTCTGCTATTATGTATTTGTATGTGTTATTCTTAACAAAAATTTACATGTTTATCTATTATGTGATTTTCTCTAAAATTCCTACAAATTTATGTTATTATGTATTCAGTATGTGTTATTCTTAACAAAAATTTACATAAGTAGTTTAGTAAATTTTTCCTAGGAGATTATGCCCAACATAATTCTCTCAACTAATATTTTTACTTGGTATTATTTAATCTCTTAAGTGCATGTTTGTTTGTCTATCATGATTTGTTTTTAAACAAAAGTTCAAATTTCAAACATGAGTAGATTTTCATACGCAATATGATCAAAAAAAATTTCTCAATGCATTTCTATTATGTATTCCCAAATCATGGATTTTGGGATGTTACAGTTTATTATGTAAATCTTTTAGGATTTTATATGCTCCATGATTTTATCGAAAATTCTCACAAGTTGCTGCTTACATAGAATTCAAGTGTTTGATTTATATGAAAAGTTCAAAACCATGCCAAGATAGTTTTCCATACATAGTAGGTTCAAAATAATTTTCCTCTGATTTTTATCCTATTACCCCAATGTTGGGATTTTTGGGATGTTACATTTACAACGCCTCACCCTCAACACCTCAGTGTCCAACAGTGACCCCAGGGCCTCACGCGAGGTCAAAGAGGACAACAAGCCCCCCAAATCGGTGCAAGGCTTTGGGTACAGCCATTTGAACCATACGACCGCCGAGGAGGCCAACGCAGCAATCGATGTGGTGATATGTACGATTCTCATTCACTCAATACCTACATTGGTGTTATTTTATTTCGGAGCTTCTCATTCATTCATATCTAAGAAATTTCCATGCAACAAGACATAAAAACTACATCTCTAGAAAGCATAATGGTAGTTTATTCCCCTAGGTCTGTCATAAGGGCAAAACTCGGTTGTTTTGATGTCCAAATTGAGATCAATGGAGTAAGATTCAATGCCAACTTCATTATGATAGATACACCGGGGTTGGATATAATTCTCGAGCTAGATTGGTTGTCCAAGCATAAGGGATGTATGGATTGCGCAGAATGGGTCGTTTCTCTTATCAACTCTGATGGAGAACGGGTCGTTTTCTCCTCCACATATGCCGCCCCATCGTAGCAGCCCACACTCAACTCCATCTCAATTCCATAGCTTGGTCAGGTGCCTATGGTATGTGAATATCCTGATGTGTTTTCGGATGAATTGCTGGGAATGCCGTCAGACCGTGACATGGAATTTGTCATTGATTTGCTACCTGGGACAACACCAATATCCAAGCGACCTTATCGAATGGCTTCTAATGAGTTGGTCAAAGTGAAGCAACAAATCAAGGAGAATTTGGAAAAGGCATTCATCCATCCTAGCTCGTCACTGTGAAGAAGCCCCGCGCTGTTCGTAAAGAAGAAAGATGACAGTATGAGGATGTGTGTCGACTACCATTCTTTAAATAAAGTTATCATCAAGAACAAATATCCTCTCCCAAGGATTGATGATTTGTTTGATCAAACGAATGGTGCTTGTGTCTTCTCCAAGATTGATCTGAGGCTCGATTATTTCTAACTCAAGATCGGGTCGAAAGAAATTCCAAAGTCTGCATTCATCACCCGTTACGGCTTGTACGAGTACACCGTAATGTCGTTAGGACTCACCAATGCTCTCGTAAGTTTCATGAATCTTATGAATAAGATTTTTTTAGAATATTTGGATCAGTTTGTTGTGGTCTTCATCGACGACATTCTTATCTATTCCAAGAATACAGAGGAACATGAGCAACACTTACGTATGGTACTCGACAAGTTGTGCGAACATCAGTTGTATGCAAAATTCAGCAAGTGTGAATTTTGGCTAAAATAAGTCGACCTCCTAGGCCATGTTCTATCGGAGGGAGGTGTGGTCATGGATCCAAGCAAAGTATGTGAAGTGCTAGCTTGGAACAACCCCACACCGTTCTAGAAGTCTAAAGCTTTCTTGGTCTAGCCAGATATTATCGCCGGTTCATTGAGAACTTCTCCAAGATCGCAAGACCAATGGCACAACTTCTTAAAAAGAAGAATAAATTTGAATGGTCAGAATCTTGTGACGAGAGCTTTTAATAATTGAAGAAAAGGCTCACAACAGCCCCAGTGCTTACTCAGCCCGACATACATAGAAGCTTTGTTGTGTATTGTGATGCATCCCGCCACAATCTCAGTTGTGTGCTGACGTAAGAGGGAAAAGTAGTGGCCTATGCCTCACATCAGTTGCGGCCTCATGAAGCTAATTATCTAACTCACAACTTGGAATTGGCAGTCGTGGTTCATGCTCTTAAGATCTGGAGGCATTACCTCTTCGGCAATCGGTGCGAAATTTATACCGATCACAAGAGCCTAAAGTATTTCTTCACGCAACTGGATCTGAACTTAAGGCAAAGAAGATGGCTCAAATTGATCAAAGACTATGATCTTGACATCCATTACCACCTTGGTAAAGCCAACGTTGTAGCCGATGCTCTCAGCCGGAAGCTTCACTGCATAAACGTGTCAATTGAAGCGAATCAACCGACATTGCACGAGGAATTCCAAAAGCTCAACATAGAAGTGATTGAGGAGGGCTATGTTGCTGCCCTAGTGCTACAACCTACCCTCGAATCTCAGATCCAGACAACTCAACTAAAAGGTCAAACAATCACTGAAATCGAACGCGACTTGTAGGATGATAGAAAATCAGAATTTGCTAAGAATGCGAGTGGATTGGTTATGCGTGGATAGCAGCTATATGTCCTTAATAATCATGATATCAAGGAGTCAATCCTCACAGAATCTCATGATTCACCACTCTCCATTCACCTTGAGAGTACAAAGATGTATCGGGACCTCCAGAAGCAATTCTGGTGGCCTAGTATGAAGCGGGACATCGCCACACATGTTACCATGTGTGACGTGTGTCAACATGTTAAGGCAGAACACCAGTGACCAACAGAGTTAATTCAGCCCCTGAATGTTCCCGAGTGGAAATAGGATGAAATTAGCATAGATTTCATAACTGGGTCGCCAAATACCCGAAATGGGCATGATTGCATATGGGTTATTGTCGGCCACCTAACGAAGGTGGCACACATCATTCTGGTTAGCACCACATATCGTGGGGATAAACTCGTGGAGCTTTACGTGAACAACATCATCCGCCTGTATGGTGTACCAAAAACAATAACTTCTGACTGAAGTCCTCAGTTCACCTCACGATTTTGGGATAACTTGCACGAATTGGGAGAAATATCTAGCGTTCGCCGATTTTTCCTACAATAATAGCTTTCAGTCAAGGCTTCAAATATCTCCATTCGAAGCACTTTATGGGAGGAAGTGTAGAATACCTCTATTCTGGACCGAGGTCAGCGAGAGACAATTCTTTGGACCGACCATCATCCAAGAAGCGCAAGAGCACATCGACGCGATAAAAGGGCGCTTGAAGGAAGCGCAATTGCGTCAAAAGAGCTATGCCGACCACTGCCTTCACGAGCTGAGCTTTGAGGTGAACGATTATGTTTATATCCAAGTCTCACCACTATGAGGCATCTGCTGTTTCCAAGTTGACAGAAAACTGGCACCTCAGTACATTGGGCCGTACGAGATCGTTGAAAGGAAAGGCGAAGTAGCATACCAGTTGGAATTTCCATCCCAACTTTCAGGTGTGCACGCCATCTTCCATGTATCACAACTCAAGAAGTGCCTCCAAACTCTGAATGAACTCACTCAGTTGGAGAACATCGATCTCCAACCGAATCTTTGTTATCGGGAGCACCCAATCCGAATCTTAGACGAACCATGCAACATACTCGTAGCCATGCCATCAAGATGCTAAGAGTACAATGGACTAACCACACCAAAGTCGAAGCCACGTGGGAACAAGAAGACCGCCTTAGAGTCGACTTTCCCTATTTCTTTACCGAGCGCACTGAATCTCGGGGACGAGATTCCTTATAAGTGGGGTAGGTCTATAACATTCCAAAAATCCTAATTTTGGGAAAGTATAATGAAAATAAGTGGGTGAATAAATTTTGAGCATGTTTTGTATGGAAAACTATTTTAGCATGATTTTTGAGCTTTTTCATAAATCAAGTAGTCAAATTTCATGCAAACAACAACTTGTAAGAATTTTGTAGAAAATCACAGAATAGATAAAATTCTGACAATACTATGTCTGGAGCCCTCACAAAAAAGTTCATAAATGTTGGACTCCATTTGCTAGGTACACAAATTTGGGAAACATTAAGCCAGTTTGAAAAATTCAAAAGCCATTTTTGCAACTACCACGGCCCATCTCGCTCGCGCCCACTCCAGCCTGGGCCAACCCCTCCAGCTAACATGCTAGGCCTGCATGTCAGCACCTTTCTTCCACCTCTCACTTTGGCCCACGCACCAGCGCAACTCCGCCGCTCGCCCCTCGTTTATCACCGATGCCCATAATTTTGTGCCTCAACCACCCCCGTCACCTCCACCTGCTCTTGCCCATGCTATCTGCCCCATTGATGTGCCGTTTTCCCACGCGGATGGAGAGACCTGAGGCTGCCTGCGAGTTTCTTGCACAACCAGTGGCGTCTCGCCACTTTTCTCATGTATTTGTCCTAGCTACTTAAGCGCTAGAGCGCACACTGTCATCTTTAGCTCGCCCACATTCCATTTCGCGCAAACCTAAGCATGAGCGAGAACACGTGCATCGTCTCTAACACTAGTGAGCGCGCCTTCTCAGCTCTGCCGCTCTGGTGAGCTTCCTCACCCACGACACTCATGTCAATTTGATCCACGTTCATCACTCATTCCTCTCCTTTGCTCAATGCAAATTCTGGAGTACCGTAGCATGATCGCGCTCGCCTTTGTCCTCGACTGCACCCGATCTCGCCAACACGTTTCCATCACTTCGGTGAGTTTGGGCTCAAGTCCACCGTGTCATCATCTGTTCCATACCATAATGATGCATTTCCCGCACTCAATGCAGATAAACTTGCCGAGAATCCAAGCGCCGCAGCCATCTTCCTCTCTCATGGCCACCACCACCCATAGCTTCACCCTGCTTCTCTCTTTCCATTCCGCTGCTCAACATCACCGCTCATCGCGCCGTTCGCCGACGGCAAGCTCACCATGGCGCTTGACCATGCGTGTAGCTCTGCTGCTTCCTTTCTCTCTACTAGTGGGCCCATGCGATTCAAAGTTGATTAATGCTAAGTGACTGAGGTTAATGTTAATAAGTGTATGACGTGTGGGACAAGCAAAAAGTTTATTACAAATCTAATTTAAAACACAATTAGAATATGTGTCACTAACATGTGGGACCATGCACTATTCTCGGTTTTAAAACACGTTTTAACTGACATGTGCACCCCAACTGTTAGTTAAATAAAATCAAAAATAAGTTTAATCATTTATTAATAGATAACGAGTCTATGATATGTGGGACCGCCTCTATTTTATAAATAAAAATCCAGAGAATAAAACTACGAGTCACTGACAAGTAGGCCCCACATGTAAGTTAATAAAATTCAAAAAAAATGATAAAAGACGCTTTCAGTTCAGAGGAGAATACGCTTTCTCAGTTGGAAAGTGTAAAACTCAGTAGAACTTAGAGGAAAATATGCCTTCTCTGTTGGAATGCATAAACCTCAGAGAATATACGTTTGACGTCACCCTTTTATTAATTTCTGGAATTTCAAAACCAAAGCAAATTGAAATGTTAATAACTTTTGCATATGAAGTCCAAATATAATGAATCTTTTTTTTTCTAAATTAATGCTCTATCTGAATATGCAAAAATATTTGGATTTTGTTGCTGTTGAAATTATTTTTTCTATAATTAATTTGCTTCCGGCTCTTTTGATTAGACGTTGATACATTGAACGAAATTTATGATGATCCTTCCTCCTCTTATTCAGAGTAACCAAAGCAAGGCAAACACCACCTTTGACCATGTTCATCCTACTATTCTAATTATTATACTTCTTTTTGCAAAATCTATTATGCATGCGTGTATGTTTGCTTAAAATTACTATAATTGGGGATAACGGTAGTTATATTCCTATTCATTGCATGATCCTCCTTGAAATATTGGTATCCCTACTATTGTAGCTAATAGGTTATGGTTTAGGTAATAGATGATGTCGATTTGGGTATTTCAAGTGTGAATATCGCACAAATGCTTAGTCGGGCTCTAGATTTACTAAAATTGGAAAATGGATGAGATGTTGAACATGAATTTCGGAGATTTTGAAATGATGGTCCAAAGGGGTTTACCACTTTAATTTTGTATAAAAATGAAAACGAAAAACTTAGTTTGTGACGCGGGCGGGTTATATTATATTCTAGGAAGTATGAGAGGTGTATCTCACAAGTAGATGTTGGACCGAAAAGGTGACTAGAGGGGGGGGGAGTGAATAGGAGCACGCTCACTTTTTCTCCTTGATTAAATTCAACACCAATTTCATTTCAGTTGCTATGGAAGCTATGAAGATCAATCTACAAGTACAGTGGAAGACTTGTATTGAATCCAAACCAAAAACCCCAAAGCAAGAGACCAAACAGGAGTTCAAACCCTAGGCGCGGTCGGCCGACCGTAAGCATGTATAAGCGGTCGGACCGGTGGGCTGACTCTGACCGTGGCAAATGCACTGTCCGCTAAGGCGATCCCGGCTGGCGTTGTAAGGCGATCGACCGGTTGATTCGAAACGATAAAAACAGCCCGCGTACTTGATCTAACTTTTGATCTATAAATTCAAACTCTACGAAACTTGACATACACCTTCTTAAAGATATTAGAAACCTATTCCAATCAAATATCGCAGAGATCCATGCCAAAGTTCCTATCTTTTTCAGTTTGAACGAAGGGTGCTCCAAAACTGAGTAAAAAACGAAATATGATCTAGAGACTTGCTTGTGGGTGAATGATGATCAAAATGATCCTAGATGAGTTCCCACATGTCACATCAAGTTAGATCAAGCTAAGAAACCAAGCAAAAACTCGTGGATCAAAGAAGGACTCAAAATCATCAAATAGAGAGAAGGAAAGCAAATAGACTCATCTTGAGGAATCTTTCCTTGTATTGATTTTGATATGGTATTGGTTTACAACCACTCCATCAATGAGGACAAAGGCTCAATACATGAGCACGAAATCAAATCTAACTCTCTAGAACCCTAACCTCCAACTATCCTCTCCCTAAGCAAACTAGGGTTTCAAAACAAATGAAAGGGTTGAAGAGGTGCAACCAGCACCTTCCTCTATTTATAGTGGAGGCCTAGACCTTCTAGAAGATTGAACCCTAATGGGCCCCCGTTAAGCCCACACACAAACGGGTCACACACGCACATATTTTAAAGTGCTGTCTTCACCTCCTCTTGACCTAATCCGCTTCACCTTGCGCCATCTTGTGCCATGGGTTGGCAAAAGGTCACCAAGGTAGTATTTGGTAAAATTACCAAAATACCCCTTCTCGATCTTTTTTGCAAAGACCGAGTCCCGTCTTCGTGAAACACTTCCATGCTTCGCCACGTGTAGGTTGATCCAACGGCTCTCATCATGTCGGCAAGTCTCTCCCATCCGGCTCCCACTGAAACCACCATGGCACTTGCACCGACCCCCACGTCGCTTAATCCAACCCGTCGCACCGAACTGCCCGTTCAGTCACCTTTGTCCCTTATGCGCCATGCTTGACTTCATTGACCTCACCCGGCATCCCCGATCGTTCTGGACCTCAGCTCTCCAAGCTTAGTCCCGATCATCCTCACCGTTGATCGTCATTGACCTCCAAGCACCCTGCACAACAATAGACAAAGAAATCGATTCCGAGAATAAGTTCTTCACAACTTGACCCACGTTAGTCAAAATATGCATCATGCAACACATATGCACTGAAACCAATGAACTTGACCTAACCCAACAATCATCGCCACTTTTGGCCGATGAACAGTAGCAAAATCGGTCAGACCACCATTAATTGGCTGGTCTGACCGCGCGCCCAACGCCAGTCTAACCGCACTTGACCTGACAGCAAACCAAACTTTGATGAAAACGCGTGTTTCAACAAACCGTTAACGACATTGCCAATTGTAACATCATCCTAAGATCGTGCACATATCCCCATGATATCCATAGTAGATAGGGGGAGATCCTCGCTTGGGTCAATTCAGGACCGAACGTCGGTGCCACCAATATAAGCCTAAGTGTATAACCACATGTCCTAGTATGAGACGGCCTTAGCTAATTAAGTCACTGAAAATTAGCCTTGCATGTTTGTAGGCTGTTGTAGTGCGAACATGACCGAGTAGGCTTGTTCGAAGGGGCTCCCTTCACCGAGGCGTTAGGAACAAAGCTTGCCAACACAACGGTGAATGCCTCACTGAGACGGTGGTGTACCCGAGTGAAGTGAGAGTGTTCATTCGCTGGGCTAGTGCAAGGTTTGGACTAGGTGATGTAAAAGCTTCGATGCGCGCTCTAGACTACTTACCAAAGGATAGTGAGCAGTGGTATCAATGGATACCAACAGACTAGAGAATTTGTATGTTGTGGGTAAAGTTGTACACCTCTGTAGAGTTTAAATCTATTTAAATAGCCGTGCTCGCAGTCATGAGCATGCTTATTGCAGTCACATCGGGTATAGTCTCTATTTTTGCAAAAATAGTCTTATCGGAAATGTTGGGATGGATATTTTGGATGTTGTTTAAATTAAGTGCCATGTCTATGGCTGAAAGTAAGATGTTGATCCTGTAACATCCCAAAATCCATATTTTGGGAATGCTTAATAGAAATGCATGGGAAAAACACTTTGATCATCTTGCATATGAAAATCTACTCATGTTTGAATTTTGAACTTTTGTTTAAAAGCAAATCATGAAATACAAACAACCATGCACTCAAAAGGAATTAGATAAAACAAAATAAAAATAATAGGTAAGAATTATTTTGGGCATAATCTTCTAGGAAAAATTTACTAAACAACTTATGTGAAACTTTGTTAAGAATGATAAATGCAAATGCATAAGAATAGAAACTTATGAGAATTTTAGAGAAAATCACAGAAGAGATAAAGTTCTAAAAAATTTATATAAGGAACTACATTAGGTCAGGTGCCCTCACAAAAAAGTTTCATAACATTTTGAGGTCGTTTGCTTGGTATAAAAATTCAGCAAACAAATCAGCTTGAAAAATCCAAAACCTAAACCTAATTCCTCTCTCCCTCTCGTTGACAGTGGGCCCCATCGGCAGGGACCTTCATCCACCTCGCACTCGTCCTTGGTAGTGCATGCTCATGAGCGCTTCGCCAGGGCACCCACCATTTTTGATTGCGCCACCCCTAGTTTTCGCCGTCCAATTGGCCCCATCAACTCCCCACACCCATGCCTGCCCTTCTCCTCACCCATTCCTGCCCGCAGTCACCTCGGCGCCTCCGGGAGCTTCGCCACCTTGCTCATGTTCATGCACCTCTCCCTCGCGTTTCTCCACCTGCCCCTTTATAAAAAGCCCGTCAGAGCTTCCTCTCGTCCTATTCTTGCCATTCCTGTCACTCCTTTACCTTTTCTCCCCCTCGGTTGAGCTCAAACACACGAGAGAGCTTGAGCTCCACTTTAGCCACCGTGCCACTACCGCCATTCCTGCTGCCCTAAGGGTTTTTCTTTGCTCTATATGTGTCATCTCATGTTACAGAGAGGAAGGAACTTTTCCCCTCACTCGATTTCCTCTTTGGTCCACAGGAACTGCTGCATTGCTGTTTCTTCCTCGTCTCTGGCTGACAACATCGCCTTCATCGCCATTTCCCCCTTGGTGAACCCCAAGCCGATTATCTGCACCAGGAGCATCCTTAGGACATCTTCAAGCTTCTCCAAGCCACCTCGAGCTTCCCCATCATCTCTAGTGAGCTCTCCACGTCAAGCTCCACTGCGCCGCCTCAGTTCTTCGTCGCTGACGATACTCCAACCACCTTCGTCCTTCCTCACGGTCCCGGTGAGCTCCTAGTGTCTTGTAGATACTCATGTGCACGCTAAATAGCCAAGGGCAACGATGTTTTCATAGAAGGCATGTAGCCCGTAGCTACTGATCATGGGACTAATACGGTATACACATAGGATCATCGGGTATTCCACGCCTGGGGGTCCGATAGATCGTAGCCGAGGCGGGTTACGATTTGTTATTTATCAAGTATCTGCTTGTTGATTCCTTATTTACTTAACTGCTCTTTAAATTCTGTTGCAAATTACAATGTATTGATGTGGCAAATAAAACTTGCTTAATGCTGAAAATAACTGGTAGCATATAGCCTCATCCCTTGTTAACCATTCATATATATAAATTTTGTGCTATATTACAAGTCTTGTTGAGTATGCAATGTACTCAATCTTGCTTAAATTGTTGTTCAGAGATAGAGGATGAGCCTATACCAGACGACGCGTTCTTTGAACCAAGTACCGGAGGGTTCGGTGATGGGTCTTTCTAGGACTTGTTTCTTGTCGGTTGTTTGAGGGTTTGTGTAACATCCCAAAATCTGAAATTTGGGAATATGTATTATAAATGCATTATAAAAAATACTTTGACAATTTTGCATATGAAAATGTACACATCTTTCAATTTTGACTTTTGAATAAAAAGCAAATTATGAAATGCAAACAAACATGTACTCAAAAGAAATTAGATAAAACAAAGTAGAAATATTAAATAAGAGAATTATTTTGGGCATAATCTCCCAGGAATAATTCACCAAAATATTTATGTGAAAACTTGTTAAGAAAAATAATTACAAACACATAAGAATAGAAATTTACACAAATTTTTGAGAAATTCACAGAAGGTATAAATGTCTAAAAAAATTATAGGAGAAACTACATTAAGTAAAGAATCCTCACAAAAAATTTCATAAAATTCCTAAGTTGTTTACCTAGTACGTAAAATCAGCAAAACAATTCGGCCGAAAATCAAAACCTAAAGCCTAACTCTCCCTCTCTCTCTCCGGCAAGCGGGCCCCATGAGCAGCGACCTTCGTCCACCTCTTCTCGCTCGCCAACGCACATGCCAGCTCACACCTACGAGCTCTCCACCGCATGCCCACGGTTTCGCCCCTGGTTTCCACCGTCGAACCACCCCATCGCTTCGCCAGTCACTTCCGCGCCCATACCTGCCCGACCGTGCCACATCCCTGCCCATACACTCGAGGATGTCACCACCATTGCCTGCGGTTTCTCGAGCTCCTCCTCGCTCAACTTCGCCCCTCAACGTATATAAAGTCGTCCAGAGCTTCATTCTCTCTTTTCCTCACCAGTGCGCACCTCCCCTCCCATTTTCTCCTCCCCACTCAAGCTCAAACACAAGTAGAGCTCGCACTCCATTTCTACCATGCGCCACCACCACTGTTCTGGCCAACCCAGAGGGTTCCTCTTCACTCTAATCGCGTCATATCACATTCCAAAGTTCCCTAATCCTTTCCCCTCACTTGATTTCACGTTTGATCCACATGAAACACCGAATTCGAGCTTCTTCCTCGTCTCCGGTCATTTCTGCCGCCACAGTCTGATTGACTGCATCATGAGCATCACCAGGACATCTTCGAGCTTCTCCAACCTTCCCCAAGCCTTCCCATCGTCTCTAGTGACTTCTCCATGTGAAGCCCCTCGCGCCGCCAGTGAACTTCATTGCCGAGCAATCTCCGGCCACCTCCATCCTTCTTCTCGCATCTTGTATACTTCTAGTAGCATGTAGATGTTCATGCGCGCAATGTTTAGTTGGAAGAATTGCTTGTTCGACGTTTGGCTCATTGCCGTAGCAACACTGCCACCCAACGCCACCACCACCGCAGTACAAAGACGTCTTAAGCGTACATGGAACCCATTTTGGGCATTCCCGACCGCTGTAAGCGCCACCACGCAAACACGGCGTGAGCACGAGCACCATCAGCACCACTCTGCGTGTTTGAAATAGAACAAAGATCAGTAGCATGTCATTAAGAATGTAATATCAGTCATTAGGACAAAGTAATGATTAGCCATTAGTTAAGTTAATGCCTGAGTCGCTAACATGTGGGACCGAGCCGGTAGATTAAAGAAAAACTTAAAACGAATCATAATCTCTAATGATTCACTGACATGCGGGTCCCACAACTTAAACACACAGTGGGCTCTAGTCCATGGACCGGTGGACCGAGTGAGTGGACTTTAGTCCATGCGCTATTCATATGAACCCAGTCACTAACAAGTGGACCCCACTTGTTGGGTTAATAAAGAAAATCAAAAGAAAATGTAAAATACGCTTTTAGTTTTGAGGAGAATATACTTTCCTTATTGGAAAGCATAAACCTCAATAGTGCATGCGTAAGAATGCACTTTCTCTGTTGGAAAGCATATTTCTCATTTTCTTTGGATTTTTCAAAACAAATAGAATTCAAACCTTAATAACTTTTGCATAAAAACTCCAAATCAAATGATTTTTGTTTAAAAATTCATCTAAAATCATGAAATTCTAGAATATTTAAAAATATTTGATGTTGTTCACTGTTGAATTTTTTGGTGTTATTTAATTCGTTTCTGGCTCTTTTTGAATTAGACGTTGATTGCTCGAGTGATTATTTCGACGAACAACCAACCATATATTTAGAACATCAAGAGCAAGGCAAGAAACTCCATTTATCATGTTGATCCTAGTATTTTACTTATTGTACTTTGTGTTGTAAAATCTATTATGCATGCATGTATGTTTTGTATGAAAATGCTATGATTGGGAAAATGGTAGTTGTAATCCTATTTGCTACACATATCTCCTTTTAATATTGATCCCTTACTCTTGTAGCCATTATAATATGGGTTAGACAATATATAATATCATTTGGGAATTTTTGAGTGCGATTATCGCACAACTGCTACTAGAACGATAGATTTTCCGAAAAATTGATAAAAGGACAATATGTTAATTTTGAATTTGGTATAATTTGAAAAAAGTCCAGAGGGGGTACCTCTGTTATTTTGTATGAAAATAAAATGAAAAACTTAGTTTTTAGACGCGGGCGAGTTATAATGTATTTTGAAAAAGTGAGGATTGTGACTCACTTGTAGCTAAGGTGGACATTCTCACCCCTGGTTGATTAAGGACTGAAGCCAGCAATTTCGAGACTAAGACCTAATCGTACAACCGTATGTGTTAGTGTGGGATAGTCGTAGCCAACTAAGTTATCAAAAAGTAGCCTTGCATGATGAGTAGGCAGGAGACGTGTGAGCAATTTCAATTGCCGACATAACTACGAATGCTTCACTTAACAGAGGGTATCCGGGTAAGTGAGGGCCACACTCGACGGAGGGTATTCGGGTGCGTGAGGAAACATTCGTTAGGGCTAGTGCAAGGTTAGGACTAGATGATGTAAAAGCTACGCCGCGAGCTCTAGACTACTTACCTATGGTAGTGAGCAGTGATATAGAGAATTCCAGGCTAATTGGAATATTTGCGTACTATGGGTAAAGTTGTACACCTCTGTAAAGGGAAAATATATTTAAATAGCCGTTCTCGCAGTCATGAGTGTGCTTAGCGCGGCTGGTATGGCTGTAGCTTTAATTTTCAAAACTGTTTTGTCACAAAACATGGGCAATGACTTGGGGTTTTATTTTGTTGAGTTAACTACTATGTCTGTGGTTGAACATGAATGTGGCTCGTAGCCGAGGAGAGTTAAGAGTTGTTGTTGTTATACTTCTTTTTGTGCTTGTAACCGAGAAGGGTTACGAGATGCTGTTTTTATTTGTTCAGTTCTTTACTTACTGTCATGTACATATTTAAACTGCTCTTTCAAATTCCGTTGCAAATTAATACCTATGAATATTGCAAATAAAAATGGCTTTAAGCAAAATAACTTGTAGAGTAGAGCCTCATCATTTGATAGCCTTGCATTTAATATAATTTTGCGATACACTACAAGTCTTGCTGAGTACACAAGTACTCAATCTTGCTTATAATGTTGTTTAGATTTCGAAGATGAGCCAATGCCAGACGACACATTCTTTGCACCTGAAACCAGAGGGTTCGGTGACGGGTCTATCTAGACCTTGCTTCTTGTCGGTTGCCTGCGGGATCGGATGGGCATGCCGCTGGAGTTTTACTACTCTTACTACTTCTTCTGTTGCTATATTTTTACTCTGATGACTGCTTTTATTTGGCCGGTCGGCCATTGATGTAATAACTTGTAATAGTTTAAGTTAAGTACCATTTTTGTAATACCCTGAGTCCCGATTAGAGAGATTTTATTCGGGGAAAAAGATATAGTGTAATTTCAGTTTTGGAGGGATGGTTTAAAGAGATGGGCCTCTGGCCCCGGGGTGTTTTGGCCTAATGGCTGGCCAACAATCCAAGGCCCATGGCGCCTCCTCCCCTTCAAACCCTAGGCTTCCTGCTTTTCTTTTATTTTTTTCCTTTGGCTGCCTCCATAGGTCCTGAAGCAGCCGCCACCTCCAAACCTTGCAACCCTCATGCTCCATCTCCAAGTCCCACGCCCCATCTTCCTCCTGGCACCTCTACTGCTTGGTGCCGCCTCCAAGTCTCCCCAAGTCGCCCCTCCTGCAGGTCTCACCTCGGTGAGCTCCATTTGGAGCTGCCCCTTGGTGGCCGACCAAGAGAAGAAAGGAAGAAGGTGGAGAGGGAGATTCTTCGGGAGTTAGTTTGTGGATATCATGGGGATATGCCCATGATCTTAGGATGATGAAACAATTGGCAATGTTGCTTTTGGTTTGAAGTTTCATATGTTTTCGACAAAGTTTCAGATCTGTCAGGTCAGCGGTGGTCTGACCGGCTTTTGTGCTGATTGTTGATTTTAGTGGTGATTTGATTTTGGGATAGGTCATATCCTTATTTGTTAATGCATATGTGTTGCATATTGCATGTTTTGGCTACCGTGGGTCAAGTTGTGAAGAACTTGTTCCCGGATTCGTGTTTGCTTGTCTATTGTTGTGCAGGTGGCTTGCAGGTCAATGACGGTCAACGGCGAGGAGGATCGGGACTAAGCTTGGAGAGCTGAGGTCCAGAACGATCATGGATGCCAGGTGAGGTCAGATGACTCAAGCGTGGCGCAGAATGGACATGGATGATCGAGCAGGCGATTGGTCGGTTGGTTGGATCAAGCGGTAGCGAGTCGTTACAAGTGCTCGATGGTGCGGTGGGATCCTGGACGGAGAGACTTGGCGACATGGGCTGTTGATCAACCTACACGTGGCGAAGCAGGCGATTGCTTCAACAGATGGACTCGGTCTTTTGGAAAGGATCGAGAAGGGGTATTTTGGTAATTTCACCAAATACCGCCTTGGTGACCTTTTGATTAAGCCGTAGCGCGGGTCGGCGCATGGTGAAGCGGTTTAGATCAATCGACGATGAAGACGGCGCTTTGAGATGCGTGCGTGTGTGTTCCGTTGATGTTGGGCCTTAACGGAAGCCCATTAGGGTAAATCTTCTCTAAGGTTTTTAGGGTTAGAGGTTACCCTATAAAAGGGGCTGAGATGGAATATTCTATTGGGGGCTGCTTTTGAAAAATCTGTGAAGACATGGTGGCGGCGCCCCCTCCAGGAAAATAGTTGAGCGACTGTGATTGTTGATGTGTTTTTGCTGGAGAAACCAGCGCCTGTGCCGGCAGCTTTTAGTAGGCGTGGAAGCTATATTTGATTGCATCTTGCGTTTTGCTTCCTGTGCTTGATCGACAGCTACTGCTGTTTCTTGTCCCATCGATTTGTTTATTGCCTTGCTGCTGGTTCTTTGTGTTGCCGGTCGGCTCGGCAGATCTGATTCGACTTGCTGTTCTTGACTAGCTTATTGCTTCAATCGCTTATGGCGCCTGGGAAAAGCGATGTGGGCGGCGGCTCTTTGCTTCCAAAATTGGGCGCTGTTGAAATCGATGAGTGGCGGTATTCTTTGTCTCTCAAAAATTTGGCGCTGCGTCTTGCAAATTCAAGATCTTTTATTTTGCTGCTTTCAGTGTTGCGTTCGAATCTTGCTGCTGGCGGTTTGGTGATGAATTATTTTATTGCCAATTTTTGTCTCTTGCGTGGTGAATGGATTAATGCTTAGGCGGCTGCTTGTAGTCTCCTGCAGACAGAGTACTTTTGATCGATTTTTTATTGACTGCAGATTTCTTTGTGAGTCGATTGCTCTGGCGTATTTGTTCTTTGCGTGCTTGTCGGATCGATCTTTGTTCGATAGTGATGGCCGTTTTACTCTGAGTATTGTTTTGAATCGGTTGTTTTGTGCGCCTCCTGCTCCTGCAAAAATCGCAGCGCCTTGCTCCCCTGTGGAAAATACACATCCGTGGCGTTTGCTCGTGTTGAAACCACTTGTGGCGTGGCGGAGTTCCGGAAAGACCAGTGTCTTGGGCAGCCTGTTTCTCGTGCGTGTTTGATTCTAGTGCTTTGTTTTTCTTTGTGTTGATCCAAAGATCTGAGAGTAGGCGCTGTCTTTTGCCTGGAATAAAGCTGCGGCTTGGCTCTAAGAAAAATCCTTGGTATCATTTGGAAAAACAAGGAGCGGTGGCGGCCTCTCCACACGAAAAAAAAGAAAAGAAGATTATGGTGGCGCCCTATGTCTCTGTGAGATAGATGTCCCTGGCGGCAGCGTCATGTAATCGTTTGTTGCATCTAAACTTCTGAATCTTTAGGTGCTTTGCGGTTTGCTTTTTAGCTGAAAAATCTGGAGCTTGTCGTGGTATTGCATCAAGTGATCATTTTGTTTTCTTTGTTTAGTTTTTTTATTACCTCGGTACGCTTTATAGTCTTTGTCGTTAGATCTTGTGGTGGCCTCTCCTGTAGAAATTGCAACCCGTGGCGACCTGTGCTAGTAGTATTTCAACATGTTGAATTGCTTATTGCCTTGAAACATTGTTGCGGTCGTCTTCTTTTTTTAGATTTGCTTATTGCTAGTAGCAGAAGCTTTTGGCATTGACATGTTGATGTGCTTGATGCAGCTTTTAGTTGATTAGGCTTTTGCTTCGGGGTTTTGATCGGATTCAACACAGGTCATCCGCTGTGCCTGTATACAGATCTTCATAACTTTTATAGCTATTGGAGTGAAAGTAGTGTTGAGTTCGATCGAGGTGAAAAATAGAGAAAGCGTCTATTCACACCCCCCTCTAGTCGCCTTTCCGGTCCTACATAGTTCATCATCTTCCTGGGTTCTTCAAGGGTAATGGTTGTCATTCTTAGCTGTTGATTGGTTGGTTAATGCGAGTTGGACCAGATCTGATTGGGTCGAATTATTTCTGCAGTAAGTTCTATTCTGTCCAGAAGATTGCGTGGTTAATTTCGAGTCCTTAGAGGCAGAATTAGAGTTTCCCATATATTTGTGAAAGTTATATGATGTTCTTAGCTTTCTGTGGCCTCCAAGAACACCTAATTCCGATGTTCGAGTCAAATCATATGACCATTTTAGTATCTGCTGTCCAGTTTCCTGACGAGATTAAACTGTTGTGTTAATTCGTAAATTATGAAATTGTAATATGAAGAATCTGGGTTTTCTCCCAACTAGGTTATTGTAGGTAATTTGATAAACTTTCCGGATTGATAAAGAATGATCAATTCGGAGTTATAGATTAAAAGTTATGGTCGTTTTAGTGCTGCTATTTGTTCTGTTAGACAGTTTTTGTGCTGAAAGTTTATATGTCTGTTAGCGTACTAAATTGGCCGAATTAAATTATCTCGTCAACTAAAGTATTGTAGATTTGTCAGTTAAGAATCCACAGCAACTGGGTTCACCTCATTGGAGTTCGAGATCAAGAGTTATGCTGTTTACCGTCTGTTGTCGAGGCGGTTTAGGATGTAAATCGTTGGTTTTCGGTTTAGAGTTTCTAGTTAAATATTGAATCGCCGGGGAAGCGTTGTAGAACATTATTCAGTAATGTCGTGTTCATCGTATCTTTATTTCAGTTATTTATTTGTTTAGGAGGTGAAGTTTCGGGTTTAGGAACACCACCTTTTCCTGCCAACGCGTCACATCGTGGAAGGCAAGTACTTTAACGATCTTGATTATAAAAATGTGAATGCCTGATGTTGGTATTGTGGTCCTAAGATCCATATTAATATTTAATGTTCGTGTTACTTCCATGTATGTTATCTCCCTGATTATAGAGCATGTCCTTTCAATATTCATATTTCATTTCATGCATCCAGAATTCATGTTTCTTCCACGGGAGTGGATCAATTTATAAGACCCATCAATTCCAGTATGGGCACGTAAGACCCACCATTCTAATGTGGGCAGTTTGGGACACCCGTATGAAACGTTCCTTGGTCTCATCAGACCGAAAGAGAGGCCACTTGGGAGCTAGAGTCTCGCATGCGCGAGCAATATCCCAACCTGTTTGCTTCAGGTATGTGTTAAATTCAGTGATTCCAATTTCTTGGCAATTCATCCTTGTGTTCGTTTCGTTGGTAAGAATTCGGGGTCGAATTCTGTTAAGGGGGGTAGAATGTAATACCCTGAGTCCCGATTAGAGATTTTATTAGGGAAAAAGATATAGTGTAATTTCAGTTTTGGAGGGATGGTTTAAAGAGATGGGCCTCGGCCCGTGGTGTTTTGGCCTAATGGTGGCCAACAACCCAAGGCCCATAAGCGCCTCTGACCCAAGGCCCATGGCGCCTCCTCCCCTTCAAACCCTAGGCTTCCTCCTTTTCTTTTATTTTTTTCCTTTGGTCGCCTCCATAGGTCTGGGCGCCCACCACCTCCAAACCTTGCAGCCGCCCCTGTGCTCCATCTCCAAGTCCTGCGCCCCATCTTCCTCCCCGCACCTCTACCCTCTTGGTGCCGCCTCCAAGGTCTCCCCCAAGCTGCCCTCCCTGCAGGTCTCACCTCCACCGAGCTCCATTTGGGCTGCCCTTGGTGGCCGACCAAGAGAAGAAAGGAAGAAGGTGGAGAGGAGATTCTTTGGGAGTTAGTTCATCATCTTCCTGGGTTCTTCAAGGGTAATGGTTGCATTCTTAGCTGTTGATTGGTTGGTTAATGCGAGTTGGACCAGATCTGATTGGGTCGAATTATTTCTCTTGTAAGTTCTATTCTGTCAGAAGATTGCGTGGTTAATTTTGAGTCCTTAGATGCAGAATTCGAGTTTCCATCTCTTAGTGAAAGTTAGATGATGTTCTTAGCTTTCCGTGGCCGCCAAGAACACCTAATTCTGATGTTCGAGTCAAAAGATATGACCGTTTTAGTATCTGCTGTCCAGTTTCCTGACGAGATTAAACTGTTGTGTTAATTCGTAAATTATGAAATTGTAATTGGAAGAATATGGGTTTTCTCCCAACTAGGTTATTGTAGGTAATTTGATAACCTTTCCGGATTGATAAAGAATGATCAATTCGGAGTTATAGATTAAAAGCTATGGTCGTTTTAGTGCTGCTGTTTGTTCTGTTAGACAGTTTTGTGCTGAAAGTTCATATGTCTGTTAGCGTACTAAATTGGCCGAATTAAATTATCTCGTCAACTAAAGTATTGTAGATTTGTCAGTTAAGAATCCACAGAAACTGGGTTCACCTCATTCGGAGTTCCAGATCAAGAGTTATGCTGTTTACCGTGCTGTTGTCGAGGGGCGGTTTAGGGCAGAATGTGTTGGTTTTCAGTTTAGAGTTTCTAGTTAAATATTGAATCACGGGAAGCATTGTAGAACGTTATTCAGTAATGTCGTGTTCATCGTATCCTTATTTCAGTTATTTATTTGTTTAGGAGGTGAAGCTTGGGTTTAGGAACACCACCTTTTCACCTTAGCAACGCCGCATCGCGGAAGGCAAGTACTTTAACGATCTTGATTATAAAAATGTGAATGCCTGATGTTGGTATTGTGGTCCTAAGATCCATGTTAATATTTAATGTTCATGTTACTTCCATGTATGTTATCTCCCTGATTATAGAGCATGTCTTTTCAATATTCATATTTCATTCCATGCATCCACACATTCATGTTTCTTCCACGGGAGTGGATCAATTTATAAGACCCATCAATTCGAGTATGGGCACGTAAGACCCACCATTCCAATGTGGGCGATTTGGGACACCGATGAAACGTTCTTCATACGGGGCTTGGATCCGCATTTTGTTAAATGCGGGCTTAGGTGAACACCGACGGTGTGTCACCAAAGAATACCAGATATGCATGTGTAGTCCTTCATTTCATCCAAATCATTCATTCCATTCATTCAAATATCCGTCTTGTGCTTATTTCATAATCTTTAATGATGTTTCATGATCATGGTTGTTATCGTATTCTTTATTTATCGTACTTGTTGAGTCTCGGACTCACTCTTGCGTTGTTTGTTTTTTAGGTGATCTTTGACGATGGCCTATTGGGAGGAGTAGACACTCACATTCATTCACTTCACCATACTCCAAATTCAATAATAGAAATTGATTCTACCATTCATTCGATAATTGATAAACCTGTAATAAATAAGGTTTGGTTTGTGGTCGATAACTTCTTCCCCGTTATGATTGATTGAGTACTGCGGTTGATCTTCGATCACCTTTTTGGTTTAAATGCTTGAATCCTAGCTATATTCTGTGATGCTCATGTTACTTAGTGATTCCGTTATTGACTTGTTATATATGATCGTTGAACCTCCCAGATAGCTAACTATCTGAGGAGGTTACTGCTAAATTTAGAATTTTATCTTCAGCTTTAGTTGTGTTAACATGTTGGTTTAGTAGCATTCCAGGCCCTTGTCGAACTAGGGTGTTACAGTTGGTATCAGAGCGGGCTTTAGGTCCGTGGTAATTAATCTATTAAAATGACACACTGTGCACAGTAGGTGGGATGGGAAATTCGTGACTTCCGCATTTCTATTGTTATGGTTTATCCGTTGAGTAATTGTTGAATCGTTTCTATGCTTCTAATACTGTTAAGCTAAATGTTTAGTTTTTTGTACTTTGGTGTTCTTAGATGGCGAGAGGTAGAGGCAATGGTCGTGGAGCGGCCCGTGGTCGTGGTCGTCCACCGGGCCGTGGCCGTGGCCATGGTCGTGGTCGCGAACCGGCTGTGTCTTCATCGTCGTCCGAGGAGATCTTTGGTCTTTTGCCACGAGGGGTTGCTTCACCGCTTTCGATCGTACAGAAGCTCGCAGCCGCCTACCGCTATCATTCAATCTTCGGAGGAGAACCAGAACTCCGTCGACAAGTCGAGCAGCCCTTCTGCCAGAGCCGCACTAGTTATGAACTTCGCCTTTATGTAAATCCACCCGAGGCTAGGATGAGTCTCCGCAAGTGGATGTCGCCGTCTCGACACCTTCGACGGGCAGTGCATCGCGGTTCGGCCAGATTGGTTGCAATACATGGAGAGGCGCTTCGGTGCCTTAGAGATGACTTCAGCGCGAAGGCGCGGTTCGTAACCTTTCAACCAAGGGTCAAGCCGATATCCGTGGGAGGAGTTCTATCCGCTAGGACCCAAAGTCAGAGGACCATCACTTGGGAGGTATTCGTGGAGCGATTCAGAAAAAATTCTATCCGGATTCCTTTGTTGAGAGGATGGAGCGATCCATCACGACATTTGTTCAAGGGAAGATGTCGATTAATGTCGAGTACGAGGCCGATTCAACAATGCTGCACGCTTTGTACCAACTGTGGCCAATGATGATCGAGAGAAGGCCAAGAGGTTCCGTAGGGGCCTCATTCCGGAGTATCACCACGTCCTGGGGGCGACTGGCTTGCGCGATTTCAGCTCCGTGGTCGGCGGTGCGAGGAATGGAGCCGAGAGAGATCTTTCTTCTCGAGGCGGGGCCGGTGGCCCCTCCTTCTCTTGCTGGTGGTTCTGGTGGTGGCCAGAAACGGAGTTTTGGAGGGGGAGGTGGGTCATCTCAGCGACCTGCTCCCAAGAGGTTTCAGGGGAGTCAGCATGCCCGTCCCGTTCAGCGAAGCGCGCTTCCTCATCCGTGCCACGTTCTTCGTCATCCACACTTCAGATGCGTCCTGCTCTAGGTCAAGGTATGAAATGCTTCAGGTGTGGTGGAGAGCACTGGGCATCAAAGTGTTCTTTCAAAAGGACATGTCGTTAGTGTGGTCGGGAAGACCACAAGTTGTCAGTATGTAAACAGAACCTAGCGAGCATTATCAAATGGGAGCCAGTCCCAGCAGCGTCTTCTTCGGTGCTCCCGGGTTCGATTCGGACACTAATTCTTTGCTCTCGCACCTCGCTTTTCTTTAGGATGGGTTCCTTGACAAGATTTACTCCTGCACCTCTGCGGGGTTCTCTTGAACCCGCTTAAAATCAGACCGCCATCGACGTTTCACTGCTGCAGTTCTGTTCACCCTACGCAGAGTGTCGGTCGTCTTACGCTCCCAACCACAAAGTCTCGCCATGCCAACTCCAAATGACCTTGGGCCGCCCCGACGTGGTGATAGGTACATTGCTAGTTGATTCGCATGAGGCTTTAGTTCTCTTTGATTACGGGGCTACCTATTCTTTTGTGTCTCTCGAGTTTGCTAGAAGGGCGGGTTGAGTTTGCGACATATTTACGAGTCTGTGGTAGTCGGTTCTCTGGGGGTCTTATTTCTAGCTCTCAAAGATGTCCTGGCCGTTCTATCACTATTGATGATGAGAACTTCACCGCTAACCTTATGGTAATTCAGCTTGTCACCGCTCGACGTTATCACAGGCATAGACGGTTATTCAATTACCGTGCCAAGATATGTTGTTTCGAAGACGGTGACTTTGCAAGCTCCGTCAGGAAGGAACCGTGTTTGAGGCGATTACACCGTCGATTCCTTATTCGTGTTGGCTAGTCTGTTTCCCGGACTTCGGCCTCAACCATTGGGTTGCTTTGGTCTCTCAATGAGAAGGCCGATTCTCACATCGCATCGAGGAGATTCTGTGGTGAATGAGTTTCTGATGTTTTTCTGTGGAGCTTCCTCGATGCCACCAGAGCGGAAGGTAGAGTTCCTGATTGATCTTATTCCTGAACTCGACCTATTTCAATGTCTCCATACCGGTTGTACGACCCTTCCAAGAGGAGTTGAAGAAGCAATTGGACGATCTTTTGTCCAAAGATATGATTCGGCGTAGTGTTTCACCATGGGGAGCGCCTGTTTTATTCACTAAAAAGAAAGATGGCAGTTGGCGTATGTGCGTGGATTATCGGGCTCTTAATCAAGCTACTGTGAAGAATAAATATCCTTTGCCCCACATTGAGGATCTCTTTGATCAGCTGAAGGGAGCTAAAGTATTCTCCAAGATTGACTTTCAGTCAGGTTATAATCAAATTCGAGTTCGGGAGCAAGATATCGAGAAGACGGCTTTCTCTACGAGGTATGGCCATTATGAGTATAAGGTTATGTCTTTTGGACTAACAAATGCTCTGTAGTTTTCATGGAAGCCATGAACGACATCTTTGCATCAATACCGGATGATTTCGTTGTGGTATTCATCGACGATATTTTGATCTATTCCAAGACGGAAGAGGATCACTTTGTCAACATTTGAGGTTGGTTCTCGCTTTAAGAGAACCAATTTTATGCTGTCAAGAAGTGTGAATTCGGATTTACGAAGTTGGGTTTCTGGGCCATGTAATCAATCAAGAGGGTATTTCAGTTGATCCTAGCAAGATATCAACAGTGGTAGAATGGAAAAGGCCAACCAATGTCAAGGAAGTGAGGAGTTTTACGGGTTTAGTCGGCTATTACCGGCGTTTTGTGGAAGGTTTCTCAACCATTGCTAGACCGTTGTCTCGATTGGCGAGAAGGTGTCAAATTTGATGGTCGAGATCGTGTGCGCAGCTTTTGTACTCTGAAAGATAGATTGGTGACCGCTCCAGTTCTTACTCTTCCCGAGCCTGGGAAGCGGTTCACTATTTATTCAGATGCGTCCATAGTCGGGCTTGGTTGTGTGCTCATGCAGGAAGGCAAGGTGATTGCCTATGCATCGAGACAGTTGAAGAAACATGAGTAGAATTATCCTACTCATGATCTAGAGCTTGCAGCAGTGGTTCTTGCTTTGAAGATCTGGCGCCATTACTTGTACGGCGAATCCTGTGATATATTCACTGATCATAAGAGTCTGAAATACATCTTTACCCAGAAGGATTTGAACCTGAGACAGCGGAGGTGGTTAGAGTTGATAAAGGACTATGATCTCACCATTCAATATCACCCGGGCAAGGCGAATGTTGTAGCAGATGCCATGAGTCGCAAGGCGACACCTCCTACTCTCAGTTGTCTTATTGCCGATTTTGAGCGTATGGATATCTCCTTTTGCTTTGCGGGTACCGTCGGTCGAGACACGTTTGCTTCTTGAGTCGGCCATTCGGAGCGAGTCAGGGAGGCACAACAACACGATCGGATGCTCCAGCGAGTGAGGGAGCGCATAGATGAGGGCAAACAAGTCCACTTCAGTGTAGATGATTCTGGTGCGTTGAGATTTAAAGGCCGCCTCTGTGTGCCACAGGAGGCTCAAGTCAAAGATGAGATTCTAAGGGAAGCACATCGTACTCCATATACCGTACATCCTGGTGAGACCAAGATGTACAAGGATTTGAAGAAGAGTTTCTGGTGGAAAAGAATGAAGGTCGACATTGCTCAGTACGTAGCATCTTGTGGAGTTTGCTAGCGGGTCAAGGCTGAGCATAAGCGACCAGCAGGGTTCTTGCAACCTTTGGAGGTTCCAGTTTGGCCATGGGATGACATCTCTATGGATTTCGTAGTTGGTTTACCTCGCACACAGCGAGGGAAGGATGCTATTTGGGTCATAGTGGACCGGTTCAGTAAGTCTGCACATTTCATACCTATTCGCACAACCAACTCAGCAAGTGATTTGGCTCCTCTCTATGTGCGACAGATAGTGCGGTTGCATGGGGTACCCAAGACCATTGTCTCTGATTGAGATGCCAAGTTCGTCTCCAAGTTCTGGGAGGGTTTGCAAAGTGCGTTAGGCACACAGCTTCGTCTAAGTACCGTTTTTCACCCCCAAACAGATGGCCAGTCTGAACGCACCATTCAGACACTGGAGGATATGCTCAGATGTTGTGTTATGTCTTGGAAGGGAGGCTAGGAAGACCACCTAGCCTTGGTAGAGTTCGCCTACAATAATAGTTACCATGCTAGCATTCGAGCGGCACCGTTTGAGGTTCTCTATGGGCGGAAGTGCAGATCCCGTTGTCAGCCGGGATGCGCTTGGAGAGCGGGCGCTTTGGGTCCCGATTGGTTAAAGAAGCTGTGGCCAAGGTAGCAGAGGTTAGGAAGAATTTGTTAGTCGCTCAGAGCCGATGTAAGAGCTATCTGAGATGTCGAGGCGAGATTTGGAGTTCGAAGAGGGGGACGAGGTTCTTTTGAGGGTATCGCCTACCAAGGGTGTAGTACGTTTTGGTACCAAAGGGAAGCTTAGCCCGAGGTACGTTGGACCATTTCCAATCGTGGCACGAATTGGGAAATTGGCCTATCGTTTGGATCTTCCCGAGTCTATGCGAGGAGTTCATAATGTGTTTCATGTATCCATGTTGAGGAAATATTTGAAAGACCCAGAACATGCTATTCCACTTGAACCGTTGAGCATTGAGCAGGATCTCACTTTTGAGTCCCGACCGGTGAAAATTCTGGAGGAGTCAAAGCGGGTTCTGAGGAACAAGACTTTGAGATATGTCAAAGTTCCTTGGTCTCATCGAGGCCAAAGAGAGGCCACTTGGGAGCTAGAGTCTGCATGCTGTGAAAGCAATATCCCAACCTCGCTTTGCTTCTGTATGTGTTAAATTCAGTGATTCCAATTTCTTGGCAATTCATCCTTGTGTTCATTTCGTTGGTAAGAATTCGGGGTCGAATTCTGTTAAGGGGGGTAGAATGTAATACCCTGAGTCCCGATTAGAGAGATTTTATTCGGGGAAAAAGATATAGTGTAATTTCAGTTTTGGAGGGATGGTTTAAAGAGATGGGCCTCCGGCCCCAGGGTGTTTTGGCCTAATGGCTGGCCAACAACCCAAGGCCCATGGCGCCTCTACAGCCCAAGGCCCATGGCGCCTCCTCCCCTTCAAACCCTAGGCTTCCTCCTTTTCTTTTATTTTTTTTTCCTTTGGCTGCCTCCATAGGTCCTGAAGCAGCCACCACCTCCAAACCTTGCAGCCGCCCCTGTGCTCCATCTCCAAGTCCTGCGCCCCATCTTCCTCCCCGCACCTCTACCCCTCTGGTGCCGCCTCCAAGGTCTCCCCAAGCTGCCCTCCTGCGGGTCTCACCTCCACCGAGCTCCATTTGGGCCGCCTTGGTGGCCGACCAAGAGAAGAAAGGAAGAAGGTGGAGAGGGAGATTCTTTGGGAGTTAGTTCATCATCTTCCTGGGTTCTTCAAGGGTAATGGTTGCATTCTTAGCTGTTGATTGGTTGGTTAATGCGAGTTGGACCAGATCTGATTGGGTCGAATTATTTCTGCTGTAAGTTCTATTCTGTCCAGAAGATTGCGTGGTTAATTTTGAGTCCTTAGATGCAGAATTCGAGTTTCCATCTCATAGTGAAAGTTAGATGATGTTCTTAGCTTTCCGTGGCCGCCAAGAACACCTAATTCTGATGTTCGAGTCAAAAGATATGACCGTTTTAGTATCTGCTGTCCAGTTTCCTGACGAGATTAAACTGTTGTGTTAATTCGTAAATTATGAAATTGTAATTGGAAGAATATGGGTTTTCTCCCAACTAGGTTATTGTAGGTAATTTGATAACCTTTCCGGATTGATAAAGAATGATCAATTCGGAGTTATAGATTAAAAGCTATGGTCGTTTTAGTGCTGCTGTTTGTTCTGTTAGACAGTTTTTGTGCTGAAAGTTCATATGTCTGTTAGCGTACTAAATTGGCCGAATTAAATTATCTCGTCAACTAAAGTATTGTAGATTTGTCAGTTAAGAATCCACAGAAACTGGGTTCACCTCATTCGGAGTTCCAGATCAAGAGTTATGCTGTTTACCGTGCTGTTGTCCAGGGGCGGTTTAGGGCAGAATGCGTTGGTTTTCAGTTTAGAGTTTCTAGTTAAATATTGAATCGCCGGGGAAGCATTGTAGAACGTTATTCAGTAATGTCGTGTTCATCGTATCCTTATTTCAGTTATTTATTTGTTTAGGAGGTGAAGCTTCGGGTTTAGGAACACCACTTTTTCCTGCCAACGCGTCGCATCGCGGAAGGCAAGTACTTTAACGATCTTGATTATAAAAATGTGAATGCCTGATGTTGGTATTGTGGTCCTAAGATCCATGTTAATATTTAATGTTCATGTTACTTCCATGTATGTTATCTCCCTGATTATAGAGCATGTCTTTTCAATATTCATATTTCATTCCATGCATCCACACATTCATGTTTCTTCCACGGGAGTGGATCAATTTATAAGACCCATCAATTCCAGTATGGGCACGTAAGACCCACCATTCCAATGTGGGCAGTTTGGGACACCCGTATGAAACGTTCTTCATACGGGACTTGGATCCCCGCATTTTGTTAAATGCGGGCTTAGGTGAACACCGACGGGTGTGTCACCAGCAATACCGGTATATGCATGTGTGTAGTCCCTTCATTTCATCCAAATCATTCATTCCATTCATTCAAATATCCGTACTGTGCTTATTTCATAATCTTTAATGATGTTTCATGATCATGGTTGTTATACGTATTCTTTATTTACTGTACTTGTTGAGTCTCGGACTCACTCTTGCGTTGTTTGTTTTTTTAGGTGATCTTTGACGATGGCCTATTGGGAGGGAGTAGACACTCACATTCATTCACTTCACCATACTCCAAATTCAATAATAGAAATTGATTCTACCATTCATTCGATAATTGATAAACTGTAATAAATAAGGCTGGCTGTGGTCGATAACTTCTTCCCTGTTATGATTGATTGAGTACTGCGGTTGATCTTCGATCACCTTTTTGGTTTAAATGCTTGAATCCTAGCTATATTCCTGTGATGCTCATGTTACTTAGTGATTCCGTTATTGACTTGTTATATATGACTGTTGGAACCTCCGGTATAGCTAACTATACAGGGGAGGTTCTGCCGAAATTTAGAATTTTATCTTCTGCTTTAGTTGTGTTAACATGTTGGTTTAGTAGCATTCCAGGCCCTTGTCGGATTGGGGTGTTACAATTTTCTTTACTTTTGTATGTGATTGTATGGATGTAAATACCAAATGTTGTGAATATGTGTACTAGCCACTGATCATGGGACTAGTACAGTATACATATAGGGTATTCGGGTATTCCCCGCCCAGGGGTCCGACAGTTTGTATGGGCATACCACTGGACTTTTGGTTTATATGCATGTTATGCTTCCGCTGTTTAATTCGCTACTTCTGATACTTGTTATTTCATTTGGTCGGTCAGCCGTGTATCATACACTATGATGTAATCGCTTAAGTTAAGTATCATATTTATTTCATGTTGTATGTATATTGTGTATGGATGTTCATGCCAAAGTTGTGGATGTGTGTACTAGCTACAGATCATGGGACTAGTACGGTACACACACGAGGGCTTCGGATATTTAAAGCCCGGGGTTCGACATATTAATCATTTTGTAATGGAACCTAATGTGGGAAGGTATTCACCCTTCGAGGATCTAGTGGGGTGGTTGTCACATTTTGTAAAGGAATTTGGTTAACTGGTATTGTGAGCTTTTGGACAACTACTACTAAGTATGTATTAAGTATGTAATGAATGCCATTCGAGTTCATGGACAAAATTACGATTTTCATTTAATGAACTTTATGGAATGAATGCATGAAGTGAAATACGAGCTAGCTCAATGTGACATTTTAGATTGGTCAAATATGTAATGGTTTATTAATATGGAATGTATAATTAGTTAATTGTTGTTTTATGTTAATTTTTTACTTTTTTCTATCAATCAATTTCAAAATTGTAATAAAATATCATGTCGGATGGTCTATCAGGAAAAGGAGATTTCTAGACAATCAATCTATAGGTAATTCTACTATCTGTTGGAGAAACTTCTACCTGTCGGTAAAAAGTATATCTATCGGCAAAGCTTTAAAATCAGTGTCATCTTGTCTCTCAGCAAAGATATGTTTACCGGGAAAGACTTTTGCTAGTAGTGTCGGTAAAAAGTCTGTCTATCGGCAAAGCTTTAAAATTAGGGTCATCTTGTCTCTTGGCAAAGATATGGCTTGATGTGTCAGAAGTGTCTTTAATTCAAGAAAGGTAAGATTAAACAAAGCAATGAGAAAGGAAAGTTAGGCAAAGTAATGGAAAGGAAAAATGTGTCGGCAACCCCATGCTACTTGTCAGGATTTTCCTGCCCTATCTTTGAAGGAAATCAAGACAGCAGATGGTGCATTTCGTTTAGAGTTGAAAGGCACATTGCCCCTTCCTTGTTGGAGTGACGGCAGTCTTCTCTTGAAGTAGATAAAAGAAGGAGACTTGTATGGAAGTAGGTCAAAGATACAGAAGGAATTGACAAGGTAGAGGAATAGGGAAATTTGGCTCTACAACGGTCTTCTCGTTCCCTCATTGCTTTGTCTTTGGTGTGGTTGCTCCACTGGACTCTCAATACCTTGATCACACAGCTATGGGTGTGTCACGTGGCTTCGTCTAGAAGTCGAATTGAATGTTTTCGATCAGAAGAATTCAGTTGGAGGCCAATGCTCTCCAACTAAGGGGGTTCGGTAGGAGTTTGGAAACAATTCTTGAGATGTGATACATGGAAGATGTTATGCACATCCGAAAGTTCAGGTGGTAGCTCCAACCGATATGCTACCTCGCCTTTCCTCTCGAGAATTCGGTATGGACCGATATACCGAGGGGTCAGTTTCCCATGGATTTGGGCTAGGGCGAATAATCCCTTGTCCAACTGCTCCTTGAGTTGTTTCTTCAGTTCAACTAATGTGTCAGAGTCCATACGATAAGGTCGCTTAGATATAGGTGCTGTCCCTAGCACCAAATTGATGACGAATCTCCATGTCACGATCTGGCGGCATTCCCGGCAGTTCATCCAGAAATACATAGGGATATTCACATACTACAGGCACCTGACTAAGCCTTGGGATTTGGGATGGAATTTAGCATAGGTTGTTGCGATGGAGTGGCATAAGTGGAGGAAAAACGATTCGTTCCCCGTTAGTATTGACAAGAGCTACGACTCGCTCTGCACAATCTATTAATCCCTTGTGTGGAGATCATGTGGATATGATCCTAATCTTAGTGTGTTGAACAATTGGTAATAGCGTCGAGGTGTTTGGAGAAACCCTTATTTTCAGAAAGTCCCATCATATCAGTCAGAGGCGGTTAGATCAGACCAAGAGGCGGGATCGACCGGCCGACTGTGTGGCGCCAGAGGCCGGCCACCTTTGGCGGTCAGACCGGCCATAAATGACTTTTGAGTTTGGAGCTGGGCCAAAAATAGAGGGTGTAGGCAAGAGAGGGGATTCTTCTACACTTGGTCTCATAATTTTTGGAGCTTCGAGTCAAAAGATCTATTCGTTTGAAATTTTCAGAGAGTTTCGGATTTCCAGGGTGGAAATTTGGCTAAGTCCCTTGAGGCGGTCGGGCCGGCGACTGTGGTGGTCGATCGTTAGGCGAAGGCCGACCCCATGGGTGGCGGTCGACTTGCTTTTGACTTGTTCGTCGGCCAGCTTGACGACGATGTTTGTTGGTTAGGTCAAGTTCATGGGTTTCATTGCATAGATATTGCATGATGCATGTTTTGGCTAATATGGGTCAAGTTGTGAAGAACTTGTGCCCAGAAATGGTTGCTTGGTTTATTGTTGTGCAGGTGACTTGGAGTCAACTATGGTCAACGACGAGGAGGACCGGGACTAGGTTAGGAGAACCAAGGTCCAGAACGATCGTGGATGTCGGGTGAGATGGTTGGACTTAAGCAAGGCGCAAGATGGACTAGAACCATAGAAAGCGAAGTTTGAGCAAAGGCCTTTGTGAAGGTATGTGCTCATACCTCATCAATTATGTGAATTGATGATTGTGCATATCGTCTTGATGCTACGAATCGCTTGCTTGTTTGTGATGGTTGTAGGACACCGAGCTAGGTCATGGTGAGGCGGACTAGATCGGGACTAGGTTAGAGAAGCGTGGTCCGTAACGATCGAGGTGGTGCCGAAGATGACTGAGACTAGCGGAGTGCTTACAAGCCGAGAAGACAAGGAACCGGAGCGGAAGCTACCGGTGATGAACATGATGGGTAGCAGCAAGGTTGACCGGGACTAGAATCAGGGAGGAGTTGAGGTCCAAACTAGGCTCAGGGAGGTGCTGAGGTCCTGAACGGTCAAGGAAGCCAGGTGCAGTTATGGTGAGACATATAGTGCACCAAGTGACTTGGTCCCAGTTGCAAGCGAGGACGGTTCGATGTGATCTGGACGTGTGAGAGGCTTGGCGGGAAGTCATTGGGGCCACATGGATGATGACAGAGCATAGGAGATACTTCGAGGCGAAGGAATCACCAAGGGTCGGTAGATGGGCATTTTGGAAAATTTCCCTATACCGGAAAAGTGGTAAGTGGTGGTGTGCAAAACCACCTTCTTGGCCTTGGAGAAACTACAACACAAGACGATGCAAGGAGAGGCGATCTAGGTCAAGAGAAGATGAAGATGACACTTTGAGAAGTGTGCATGAGTGAAACCCGTTTGTGTGTGGGCTTAATGGGTGCCCATTTGGGATGTCTCTCTAGGGCTAGCCTCCACTATAAAAGAGGAGGGTGCTGGTTGTAACCCTCAACCCTTTGATTCTAGAAACCCTAATTTGGGATTTAGGGCTAGGAGAGGAAAGTGGAGAGGCTAGGGTTCATGAGAGATGGATTGATTGAGTGCTCAAGTGTTGAGCTTTTGTCCTTCATGGTAGAGTGGCTGTAAACATACAATCTATCTAATCAATCCACGCAAGATTTGTCCTAAGTTGAGTTCTATCTTATTCTTACTCTATCTTTGATGCCTTTGGGATTTTTGGTGTTTCTTAGGTCTTTATTTAGGATCTTGCTCTGTTCTTGCTTGCTGGGATGTGTGGGGTATGATCTAAGGTCATCTTGATCATCATCCACTAACGAGCAAGCTTTTGAATCTAAGTTTGATTTTGCCCTGGTTTTGGTGAAAGAAAAAGTGATTTTCGGGGTTTTTCTCTTGAGGGTTTCTGGTTTGATTCTTTCTCTAATTGAGGGTGCTAGGATGTATAGGAGACTATCCTTAGCCATCTTGGATTGATTCCTCCCACGAAATCCTCTCAATCACCGTTTTCGTATTTTGCTCAGTTTTGAAGCAACCTTCACTCAAATGGAAAAAGATCAGAACTTTGGCAATGATCTTTATGATCGTTGATTGGAATAGGTTCCTGACATCCTAGAGAAGGTATGTATCAAGTTTTGTGAAGTTTGGAGTTGTGGATCAAAAGTTAGACCAATTTGTGATTTTGAGTTCGGGCTAATTTTACTGTTCATTGGCTTGGAGGTTAGACCGCCATGTACCTAGAGGTCAGACCACCCATGGAGAGGTCAGACCGCCAACTACATGGAGGTCTGACCGCCCAACTAATTTGGGTTTGAGTTTTTGTGATTTTAGTCTATTTGCTTCGGAGTTTTGATTGGATTCAATACAAGTCTTCCACCGTGCTTGTATATTGATCTTCGTAGCTTTCATAGCTATTGGAGTGAAATTAGTATTGAATTCAATGAAGGAGAAAGAGAGGTCGTGCTCCTATTCACCCCCCTCTAGTTGCCTTTTCGGTCCAACACCTTCTGTTTGGTTAACCAGTCCATCTCTAATATTATATCTATCCCAGGTGCATCTATCATAATGAGGTTGGCTTTGAATCCCACCCCATTGGAACACCTAGACATCCGAGTTTTGTCTTCTTGATGGATCCGGGTGAGTGAACTATCATAGTGCTTTTTAGAGATGCAGTTGCTAATTCTTGTTGCATGGCAAACTTCTTAGAGACAAAAGAATGAGATGCTCCAAAATCAAATAATGCCAATGTAGGTACTGAGTGGACGAAAATGGTACCAATCACTACATCTGGCATGCATTAGCTTCTTCTACGGTTGTATGGTTCAGACGGCCGTGTCCGAAGCCTTGAGCTGGCTTGGGGGCTTGCTGCCCTCCAAAAGGTTGGGGTTGAGGTGCTGGAAATTTCTTTTTTGGGCACTTGTTTGCGAAATGCCCGCGTTCACTGCAGACGTAACAAGTGATGTTTGCTGCCCGATCTTGTGTATCGGACGGCGGTACTCCATGGTTATATTGTTGAACCGCGGCTTACTGAGGGTGAGAGCCTTGAGCTTGGAATACTGGTAGTGGCGGTGCCGAAGGTTGTGCGTTTATTGATTGCCAAACGCATGGTCGGGGCGCACTGCTGCTTGCTGATTTTTGTGCGAGCCACTTGCGCTTACGGCTCTCAACCACTGCTCGGGTGCTATCTTCAACCCGAATAGCCTTGTTGATCAGATCCTGGAGGTTGGAGGCATCATGGGCAGCAAGTGACCACTTCATCTCGTCGTTGAGACGTTCCCGGAAAAGTGCAATCTTTCTCCTTCATTTGGTATCTCAGACGCTGCATAGCGGGCGAGATAATTGAATCGATGGAGAAATTCCATCACTGACTGGTTTCCCTGGCGGAGTTCATTGAATTCCTGCCTCTTGATATCCCTGATGCTTGAGGGAATGTGGGCATTACGGAAGGCCTCCTTGAAAGCGGCCCAGATGAGAGTTTGGCCTTCTGGGAGAATAGCCTGATGGTTCTCCCACCAGGTAGTGGCTGCACTCTGAAACTGATAAGATGCATACAACACCTTCTCATCGGTGCACTGAGTAATGGCCAGTTTGCTCTCGATAGTGTAGAGCCAGTCATCTGCATCAAGAGGATCAGCCGCTGAAGCGAAGGTCGGTGGCTGAGTTCGCATGAACTCGCCCAACTTAGACGATGGTTGATTGGCGGCAGCTCTATTCCCTCCGGCAGTAGTGACGAGGGCTGTCATGTTTTGCACTAGTTTCTGAAGCAGAAGTGTGTTGGTTTGCCTTCCTTGATCAATCATGGCCAAGACTTGTGCCATGGTGGGTGGTTGCGGCAAAGTTTCCTCAACGGCGGCAGCAGACACAGGCGGAGTTTGCTGAGCTGGTGTTGGTGTAGATGGGTGTTGCGGATTGGGCTGCGAGGGTGTTGGAACCTCGCCTCCTGGTTGTTGCGATTTGAAGGTAGCTCCTACCGCCATGAGTTGGCGAACTGAGCGAGTTACCGGCATCCTGCTCATACAAAATGCAACTCAACAAATGTACGCAAGACAAGGGGGGATATGCACAAGCTAAGCAGGTTTAACTTGACTTGACCAAACTGAAAATGCATTTAAGCTATAAGGGCAGCACACATGAATTTAAACATAGGGTTGAATTTTACATGGCGCATATGCCCGTTCTGAAGCAAAAACTCCTTAAGTTTTTAGAATCATTCCTATGATTAGATTATGTTGCATTTTTAATCTAAGTCCTAATCTATCAGTCATTCTATCTAGGGCTTGTCCTACAGTCAGTATGGCTTTGATACCAAGCGCTGTCAGACCCCCGGGTGTGGAATACTCGAAGATCTTATGTGTATACCGTACTAGTCCCAGGATCAATGGCTAGCACACACATTCACAACATTTTGCATTCACATCCATATAGTAACGTGTAGAGTAAAGCAAAAGGGTACTTATCTTAAGCGGTACAGTTATTACATTACAAAGGCCGACCGACCAAATATAAACCAGTATTAAACAGAGTGGAGTAGCAACAGAAGTAGAGTCAAAAGTAGCAAAATCCCAGCGGTTTGCCCATCCAACCCTCAGACAACCTGACAAGGTACAAGGTCCTAGATAGACCCGTCACCGAACCCCTCGGTGCCGGAAGCAAAGAATGCATCGTCAGTCATCGGCTCATCTGCAAACTCGAAACCAACAACAATAGCAAGATTGAGTACTTGTGTACTCAGCAAGACTTGTAGTGTATCACAAAGGTTATATTAGATGCAAGGCTATCAAAGAGAAGGCTCTATGCTACAAGTTATTTTGCATTAAGTAGATTTTATTTGCAATATTCATAAGTAATAATTTTGCAACAGAATTTTTGAAATAGCATTTAAATAAATAACAAGACAGTAAGTAAGTAATTAAATGAATCATCAATAATAATAACTACAACACGCAACCCTTCTTGGCTGTGAGCAACATTTCATGTTTAGCCATAACTCGACAGTTATTTCAAATAAAATACAAACTATTTCCCATGTTTTCCCGATAAGACAGTTTTTGTGAAAACCAAGACTATACCCGGCAATACTACACTTAGCACACTCATCACCGTGAGCACAGCTATTATAATAGATTTACACTCTGCAGAGGGGTACAACTTTACCCATAGTACACGACTTCTCTAATTTGTTTGGCACTTGGCGATGCCACCGCTCACTATCTTAGGTAAGCAGTCTAGAGTACGTGTCGAAGCCTTTACATTATCTAGGCCTAACCTTGCACTTAGCCCGTGGAATGTTCCAATAAATCCGAATGTACCCTTCTCGGTATGTGGGGAACCCTTCTCGATACATCCGTCTCAGTGTGGCATCGGGTGTTGTTCCTCTCTGAATCCAAATGTACCCTTCTCGGTGTGTGGGGAATCCTTCTTGATACATCCGTCTCAGTGAGGCATCAGATGTTGGTCCTCACTTTGTCGAGTGTACCCTTCTTGGTATGTGGTAACCCTTCTCGGTACACCCGCCTCGGTGAGGCATTGGCCGTTATTTTGGCAATCATAACTCGGTGCTCGCACGTCTCCTGCCTCCCCGTCATGCAAGGCTAGATCTGGACAACTTAATCAGCTAAGGCCATCCCATACTAGCACTATGGTTGTACGCTTATGCTTAGGTCATAAATACCGTTGTTCGGTCCTTAATTGACCCGGGCGAGAATCTCCCCCTATCTACTAGTGAGACTCCCCTCCCACTTTTTCAGAATATAAAATAACTTGCCCGTGTCCAAAACTAGGTTTTGCATTTTGTTTTTATTCAAAATAACAGAGGCACACCTCTTTGGACATTTTCATAAAATCTTCCAAATTCACATTTATCATATTGTCCTTTTACATATTTTTCCGAAAATCTATCGTTCTAGTAAGTATTTGTGATAAATCGCACTCAAAATTTCCCAAATGACATTATATATATTGTCTAACCCATATCCTAATGTTAACAAAGTAGGGATATCAATATGTCAAAAGAATTCATGCAACAATAGGATTTACAGCTACCAATATCCCAAACATAGCAGGTTAATATTGAACATACGTGCATGCAATAATAAAATTTGCAAAATAAAATACAATAAGTAAAATACTAGGATCAATATAATCAAAAGGGGTGCTTGCCTTGCTCAGGTTGTTCTGAATATAAGCTTGGTTGGTCGTCGGAGATTTCGTTTACACAATCAACGTCTATTGCAAAAAGAGCCGGAAATCAATTAAATAATGCAAATCAATTCAAACAGTAACCAAATTCAAATATTTTTACATATTCAGGTAGATTATGATTTTACATGAATTTAGGGACAAAAATAAACTCATTTGGTGTTTCCTAGCAAAAGTTATTAAGGTTCTAAGTTGGTTACTTCCTAGAAATAATCCTAGAGAGAGAGAGAGAGAGAGAGAGAGAGAGAGAGAGAGAGCACCTCTCTGACAGGTGGGACCCGCTCCCATTTTCTTTTCTTTTGGATTTATTTCTCAGCCGAAATACCTTAGTCAATGACAGGTGGGGTCCTCGGATTTTAATTTCTTTTCCATTTAATTTTCTAAAGGAAAATCAAACCTTACAAGCGGGACCCAGCCGTCATAGGGTCGGTCTACGAAACAGTGTGTGTGGACCGGAGTCCACAGCATAGGGTTTTGGCGCAAGAGGTGAAATCGCTGTGCAGTAATGGCCTAGGGCCCACAAATCAGTGGCCCAACACTAAAATCAGTGGTTGATGCGCTAGGATTTCCGGGCGCGGCCCACACGTCAGCCGTTTGGAGCGGTGACTACTCAACAATTAATTGCCCTTTTAGCGCTAATTAACAGAGATTCGGTTTAATCATTGCTACAGGGCTTGTCCGTTTTAGGATCGAGCTAGGAGCTCCCAAGCTCGATTTGCTTCGGCTCAACGCCGGCGAACCTGAGCTTGGCGGAGCAGGCTAATGGCCAAAATGGGATCGCCTTGCCGGGGTAGACCTAATGGTACCAGCGGTGAGAGCTTCGACATTCTGACATGGCAGCGCGGTGGTGTTAGGCGGCAGCGCAGTTCGGCCAAAATGGCATCAATAATTTCGACGGCGCATAGAGCTAAATAGTGAGCGCATAGGTTACTACTTGGTTCTAGGAACTCACCCGCACAAGAAGCAGCTACCGAGATGGCCTGTGGAGCTCCGGCGGCTGTGACCGGCAGTGGTGGCGATGGCCTTCTCGTGGAGAGGGCAATATGAGCCAACATGACAACAAAGAATGGTTGGGGAAGCATGAGTGAGTCAAGGAGATGGTAGAGGCGAGAACAATTGAACAATGGCTTACCGGAGAAGGGGCGGTGGTGGAAATGGTGTTTTGGCCAGAGCCGAAGAAGAGGGTGCTTTGGTGAGCTCCTGTGCACGAAAATCAAAATTAGTTGAGGTGAACTACTTCCTGAAGACTCGGACATATGATGACGGCGGTGTATAAGGGAGGAGATCACAGGAACTCCGGTGGCGTCTCGGCCGAAATGTGGGGCTCGCTTCACAGTGGTATTTGGTGAGAAGATAAGTGGGGAAGATGAGAGTGTGTCTTAGGGAGGTAAAAGACGAAGAAGGGAAGCTATGGAGATTGCCCGAGGGTGCCGATGCACTTGGCACAAGCCACCGCATGGTCTCTAGATGACATGGGTGAGGAGTGGGTGCAAGTGGGTAGCATAGTGTGTCGGAGCAACGGATGGAGTGACAGCGTTCGACGGGGCAGTCTTGCATGCACGCGACGTGGCGATCGAGCTCTGGAAAGGGTTGACGCCGAGGGAGAGCTGCCGCCTGCATGAGTGCGGGGAAGAAGAAAAATAGCACTGAGCCGGTGCTGGTCCGAGATGGTCTGGTGCGACCGGGTGTGTAGGACTAGGCTGGAGGAACAGTGGGCCATGAAGGGTGGGGTCCACCCGTCGGTGAGGGGGGGGGAGAAGATTTTTGGTTTTTTCTGATTTTTGTGAAGGCTGAGAGCTTCAAGGATTTATTTGACCTAGCAAAGCAATTCCAAAAATTCTAAAGCTTCATAGTTTAGAACCTTGTATAATTTTTCTAGGGTTTTTTAAGTAATATATTTTTCTTTTTTCTTTTTACTTGCATTTTCATAAAATAATATTTTTAAGTTTTACAATCAACAAAACCCAAATTTGAAATACAAATAAAATGAAAGACCAAGAGATGCAGCAAAAGTTTTAAAAATATCGCATTTTTATACATTTAAAATACAAACTCTAAATTTGGGATGTTACATTGAGGGCTTTTGCCGGATAAGAGTGGAGAAGGGCCACACTAAAGATATGGAACGTAAACCCTAGAAAGCGGCCGACTAATCTCTACACTCCCGTACCACTCCTTTTTTTTATCATAATAAGATAAATTTTCATATTAATTTGGTCCTACAACTTTCCCTAAACTTTTTGTTGAGTGTCACCCTTTCAATTATCATAATTAGGTCCTACTTATAAAATTGTTTCATTTGCACACTTGTATCAAAATTGTTACAATTGAAACCCTAATTTGATCTTTTGTTTTTGAAACTTTGCTCCCACTTCGATTGGAATTGTTTCAAACATGCATGCCACCAATGTAAATTGAACAAAATTCTTCTTTTTCAATTAATTAGTGAGAAACTCCACCAACACTTTATTCAGTTAATGTTTCTTTATTCTTATCAATTAATGATAACATGTCTCTTGATCAACCGTATACCCTCTCTTCCTAAGGACTGGGGTTCATCAAAAGCGGATCCGTACAAGATGTGAGTAAGATTTTGTGTCGATTTTCTTGAAATCTTCCAGCTTAAACATGTCATTGAACGCTATTTTACGCTGCTATCCTACAACATTTGAGCAAATTTGTATGAATTAGTCAATTTAGGGTGTTACTGTTGAGTAAAATTGTGTGAATTAGTCAGATCGGTTTCAAGACTGTAAGATGTTAGAATTTATAGATTTTGCAGAAGAATTGGTTCGCTGGGCGACAAATGTGGATCAAGGTCTCATGTGGTTTGTTTGAATGGAGGATTTGCTGGTTGCGGTATGGTGTTTGTAGATGCACATGATGATTGATGACTAACATGAGTAGGTCTGCTTGCTTCATAATGCAATTTGTTGCGGAAAATTCATACAATCATTTCAAGTCTGAGTTCGCAAAGATATAATTTAGTGTTGATCAATAAATTTTCATATTTTATGCAATTGTGGGGCTCTATATAGACAACTAAATAGACAACCCATTGTAGAAGATGTTTTTTTTGTGCTATCTATAGATGACATGGAATGATAGTATAGACAATAGCTGTCTGTACCACTGTACATGCCCTAAGGAGGGAAAGAGAATGGAGACGTTGCAACTGCCCGAAAAAAGAAAAAGAAAAAACAAGCCAAATCCAGCAGCAGTTGATTTCCCTTTGGTTAATTTAGAACAAACTGATATTCCCTCAGAAACCTACATGCCAACGGAGGAGGAGAAACCAGAAATAAAACACTTCAACTTAACAAATACCGAACTAATTTTATATGTTACTGAAACATTAATGTGGTAATTTTTATGCCCATAAAATAACTTAAGTAGAAGTTCCTTTAGTACATGACACACTTTTGTTTTAAGTGATGCATCACACACTTAATTGAAAGGATTAGAAATGCAAAATCTAGAATTTGAATAGTAAGCCCAATCTTAAAGTAAGAACGATTTATAGTACAAAACGCTTTGAACAAGTGCCTATCAATAGCCATCCTTAACTTTCACAATCCTCCATGCATGCACTTTTGTTGTCAGTCGAATGAAATGATTCTTGCCCAGTTAAAAATATTTTCAGCTTTTCAGCAAACACACATCTCATGGCAAAATACTTTCAACACTCTTATTGCTAGTAGTGCATTCCTCACCACTAAGAAAAACAAACTTAATTTTATGTACGAAACGAAAAAATGTGGGTTTTTTTTATTTGTATCAATCATTTATGCATGAACTAAGATAATTAATTTATCTTGCTTGGTCAGTAATCTGGCCTTAATCCAGGAATAATGAATTGCAAGTAATTGTTGTTCTCTTGGAGCCCCAGAAAATTTTCGCCTGAAATCATCCACTGAACGTACATATTCACAACAGGTGAATCAAGCGATCTCTGTATATGCACAACCTAAGCCAAAAAAAAAAAGAAAAATCAGTTGCCGTGGGATCACCAATTGGCTCTTACAAAATAATGTAATGGTAACACATATCTCATTGTTTATTCTGAGGTGATCATGGCCAGCCTATACAAATTTGACTGGCCAGTGCTAAACATATATAAACCCACTCAGAATTTCAACCACCCTTCTCACATATGCTGAAAAATGAAAGAAGCAGCAACAATTTCCATCGCAGAAAATTAACACATGTTATTTAACAATAACATATAATTTAAGAACAATTAAAGAGAAAAAAGAAATAAAATAATATCATAGTTTTGAGTTTGTACAAGGTTTTAGTGAAGGTTTTGTGGCGGTTGCGTCTTGTACGGTTGTACCTAGGTTTTCCATATCGTGGTTGTAGGATTGCAAATTTGCAATAATGCCTTTGGGGGATTATTTTTAACTGTCGACTAATTCACCCCTCTCATGGTCGCCGGCTCAGTCTCCTACAATCTTCTCCTTCCTCTGATGTTTCTTCCACGCCGTTGCCTGCAATAGGACCACTATCTTCTGTCGATGCTTCTCCTGCACCACGGGCAGCAAGTTCAGGACCAATCTCTTTGGCCGAAATATCTCTTTCTGCCAATGGCGGAAGAGAAGCATCGGCAGATCTGAATGATCCTGATTTTGCTGCAACGGTGGAGGCGAACCATCAGCCGAAGAGATTAGTCTTGACCTTGCCGCCAACGGCGGAGGAGAAGCATCGGCAAAAGAGATTGTTCCTAATCTTCCTGCCAATGGTCGGCGAGAAGCATTGTTCCTATTGCAGGCAACGGCAGCGAAGAAACAGTAGCGCAAGGAGGAGATTGTAGGACAGATGCGGTGGCTAGCGGAGAGGTGAATTACTAATCCCCCAAAGGCACTTATTGCATTCTACAGCCTCGATATGGAGCCCGCTAGCTGTGTTCTGTTAGAAGAAATCAAGAAAGTAGCGTTCACTTTCATGTGTTACAAGCTCACTCAGGACACCTAAAAAGCTAATCCACAAGAATCCGGTAGCTCTTGTTCCCGAAAAAAAACATTGTTGCTTACAGTGACGTAAAACAATTTTTACAAGAGTTGATCGGTAAAATCTGGCATTGCAACAAGTAATGAACTGTGTCCCTCACTCCCTCTCTCTCTCTCCCCCGGGGAAAGTGATTTGATATTTTTTTTCATTTATAGGCAAACATCAGCAATCAGGATTTCAGAATGTACAATTTTAACTTGTGCACACAGACTGGCATGCTAAGTACAAGAAAACATTGCAAATTAATAATGATTTTCCTCCTAGACAAACAGCATGAGTAAGAAATTTAGAATGCAACAATTCTATCTTCTGCACACGATCAGTGGCATATGCTAGCTGTTGCAAGAAAGTAATGTCTCGGTTTCTAGAGCTAGATCGCTGGCCCCAAGAGGTTACCTCCTAGACCGAATCTATGAACTAGTGCGTGAAACATCAAATGGGACATGTGAATAATAGAAAAGATGCATAAGATTAACGACACATAAAATGTAGGATCAGATCTGACCAGAACGACACAAAAGCACGACAAATCCATGATTTGTTCTGAAACAAAATTAGGGATTCGATCCCAACCTTAACCTTCTCGATCCATATGACTAAAACATAATTGAAACCAATCACAAATTAAGAAGAAGCGACACAGACCACTCGTCGATGATGAATACCACATGTCACTGCTCCTCCTCCTCTTCCGGCGCCGGGAGGTTCAGGTCAAAGTCGATCCCGCGGCGGCCACCACCACTGCTGCTAGCTCCTTCGTTGGCAGCTTCTAGTTCCTTGTTGACGGCGGGATCACCTATGTCTGCTGCCGATGCTGATTCCGGCGGCGGTGGCGGTGGTGTCCCCACCTCTTTGCGACCAAGACGTCGGCGGGAGGGCACGTGAACTCCTCCACGGTTGATGCACTTGGACTTGTGGCTCCGGAGCGCCTTGCACGTATGGAACCACAGATCGCAGTCAGCGCACATGTACGGCGCTCGGCACGGCACGAAACGCAGCCCGCACTCAGAGCACCTGTACGTCCGCGACGGCGGCGGCTTCCGTGCATATTCCCTCTTCATGTCTGCTGATAACTCCGCGGGAATATTCCAGGCGGCGTGGACCATATCGAGGTGATACCAGAGGAGCGAATTGCCGCCGTCGTCGCCCGAGCCGCCCGCTGCCGCGGCGTAGTCCGCGTGCGGGCTAGCCATCGCTGGTGCTGCGGAGCCTCAGGGTGTGGGGCCTTGCGCTAGCTTCCGACAGAGATTGAAAAGGGAGATAGAAAGGGGACTGACGAGATACACACTATATATACACGGAAGAATGACGATGGGGAATGGAAGTTGGATACAGGTTGTCCTGAGCTTTCTCTCTTTTATTTTCCCTTTACTTATGAGCTGTTTTTTCCGTTGGTCTTGAGGTGTCAGGGATTTAAATTTGAGCACATTTAGAGTGCACCTGTGACCATTGAAAACGCTATCGGTTGGGGGAAAATTTCTGAGCCTAGCGATAGGCGCAGTTATCGAAATTTTTGGATTTTTTTCTGTCGAATTTTTCGAATCGAAATTTAAAATTCCAATTTGTGCTGGTCATAACCAGGGAAATTTATTTCGGTTTGCATTGTTTTCGTTTGGCAGCAAAATGACCGAAATTTCAGTAATTGAAGATGAATTTTGTCCAAATGGTTTGATCAAATTTGAATTTTAAAAATTAAATATTTCCAAAAAATACAAAGTCTGGAGGCTGCGATCCTGGGATTTGAACCCAGGTCATCAGGACGAGAGGGATAGGATATACAGTGGGTTATTCACTACTTTTACTCTGTTTAACCCTGAAAATTCAAACAAAACGAAATTTTTTGAACAAAACCATTTCCTTTCGGATGGGGACGAAATGAATGAAATTTCAGAAATTTTGGCGAAATTTTGGTGAAATCGTGAACCCTGGTCATAACCAACCAAAAAATCGCCGGAAATTGGCCGAAATTTCGGCGGTTTTTTGGTGATTTTTCGGCGAAAATATTAAGAAATATGGTTACAGCAAAACACCAAGCAATGGATTCAAAATATGAATGTTTTACTGCACCATTTAGAAAACTATATATATTAGAAAGGGTTGAGACATGTTTCATAGAGTATAGGCCCGAATCCTAATTTGCCAGTGTCACAGACCAATGGTATCTTCATTCAAGTGTCGCATACTACAGTCTGCAGATGGAATTTGCCACTACTACAGGAAGCCTCATCACGCACGGTTCCGGAATCGTCATCACGCATTTGCTTCGAACCGCCTATATTTGTTGGTCTGTGATAACAGTAGTTATCACTGACGGTTCAAAACCGCTCGTGATACGCACTATCACGCACGGTTTTTGTTGAAACCGCTCGCGAAGGCTATTATCACGCAGCGGTTTTCATAAAAACCGCTCGGATTCGAGAATATCACCGACGGTTTAATTTACAAACCGCTCGCGATGACATTTTCCATTTCGTTCTTGTTCGTAACCGCTCGATGAAAGCCTGACGGTTCTTGTTTAGAACCGCTCGTGATAGCCTTTTCTACGGCAAAAAAAACCGAAAACGGCTGCCAAAACTTCGGAGGCCGTTTAGAGGCCCTAAACGACCTTTTTTGGGGTTTTCACTTTTTCGAGACCTCGCGAAGAATCGACCTTGACTTATGGATTTTCGGATTGAGCTTTTCGTTAGCTTTCCAACGAGCCAAAGAACGCCGCAATCGGAGTTCGAGAGAGAGTGAGGTCGTGGGAGGCCGGGCGATTTAAGTGGAGGAGGCCAAGACGACGAGGTCGCATGAGGTGGAGGAGGCCGGGCGATGACGTGGAGGAGGCCAAGACGACGAGGTCGCCGAGGTGGAGGAGGTCGGGGCGACGAAGTGGAGGAGGCCGAAGACGACGAGGTCGCGGCGAGGTGGAGGAGGCCGGGCGGCAAGTGGAGAAGGCCAAGACGACGAGGTCGCGGGCGAGGTGGAGGAGGCCGGTGAGGAGGAGAAACGGCAGAGGAGGAGATGGAGGTATGAGCTGTGAGGAGGAGAGACCGCAGAGGAGGAGATGGAGGTTATATAAAGCGAGTTTTGTAGCCCGCCCATTATGTTTAAATTTTCGCTTCGCCCAACAATCGAGAGACGGTTCTTGTTAAGAACCGCTCAGGATAGCACCTATCATGCACGGTTTTTAATAGAACCGCTCAGGATCATTCATGCACGGTTCTATTAAAGAACCGCTCGGACACAGGCCTCCGAGAGCGGCGGGCGCAGAGAGGATAGCAGATATCACAAACGGTTCTTACCAGAACCGCTCGTGATAACTAATTATTACATACGGTTCTTATTCGTAACCGTCGTAGATATCGCGCACGGTTCTTATTGAGAACCGCTCGTGATTGGTCGATTATCGCAGCACGGTTTGTGAATAGAACCGCTCAGGATAATTCACGACGGTTCTATTAATGAACCGCTCGTGATAGATGACTATCACGACGGTTCTACAAAATACCGCTCGTGATAGTCGCCCGCGCCACCCGCAGTCCGGACGATTTAATACGCGGTTCCAAAGGAACCGCTCGTGATGGGGCGCCTACTATAGCCTGCTTTTGTAGTAGTGTGCGATGGCTTAGTCAGCGATGGCATATTCAGGGATGGCATATTTTTCCCCCTCAAGTCACGACTCATGAGTACACAACTACACATCACAATCTATCTATCTATATCTATACTAATTGGATGCTCTCCTAGAAGCCTATACGTTAATCCTAAGAGGTAAAAAGGCTAGAAATTCCCACATTAATCGGAGAAAAAGAAAAAAGGCTAGAAATTTCCACGTTAATCAGAGAAAAAGAAAAATCCTAACCATCCGTAAGAGTTTGTACTTGCCTGTTTCCTCTTCGGTTAATCAATTTGCTTGATACATGCCTAGATGGGAGTCCTCATTTGATATGTATGTGAAGAAGGCATTGGTAAAACGTATGCAAGCTGGGCTGCCGTGCAGGAGCGTAGAGATGTGGGAGAGAGTCTGCAACTCGATCAGTTCTCAAATGGAGAGACACCCTACCCTGGAGGGGATGAGGCAGGTGCTCACGCTCAGCTACAACCACCTGCCTCATCACCTCAAGGCTTGCATGATGTACCTTAGCATTTTCCCGGAGGATTACGTGCTACGCAAGGACCGGCTGCTCAATAGATGGATCGCTAAAGGCTTGGTTCCCGAGAAGAGCGGGTTGACATCATAGGAGGTCGCGGAAGAATACTTCGACGAGCTACTGAGCAGGAACATGATTGATGAAACAACGTTATAGATTTTAGTTGATGCATATCTATCTATCTATATCTATACTAATTGGAGGCTCTCCTAGAAGCTCCTATATTAATCCTAGGAGATAAAACAAACGAAGAGAGTAAAATTACTGTGACATAGAGAAAGACCGTTTAAAATATGTAAAGTTTGACTCTTAAAATGTATGGGTGCCTTAAACAAAAACAAACGGAGGGAGTAAAACTACTGTGATATAGAGAAACACCGTTTAAAATATATAGTCTGTGCGGATGCACGAGTTGATGACTACTTGGACAAACATGAATCCATTGATTCCATTCAGAATACATAGTACATACTGCACTTTCTCCAGTAAACGAAAAAGGCTGGTCGCCAGATCACGTACATTACCAAATATCTTACATCAACATGATTATGGCCCTACCAAGTACGAACACACACTTCAGAGTTCAGGCCAACACACATGCAGTTTTCCTTAGATGCTATTCAGTGATTGATACGCTACAGGAGGGTCTGAATGCATCAGAAAACTTAAAGGTCGTACAAAACTATGAAGAGCTTGAAGGAGCATTTGAACGTGCGAAAGAGTTTTGCTTTGATGCAGCCATTCATCTACAATAAACTCATGCAGTCCGGGTAGTGCCATCAGAGATGACCTCTGTGAGGAGACTCCTGAGCTGCCTCCTGAGTTTGCAACTGCAAAGAGCAATTATGTTGTCATGATATCTGTATTCTTGTGAAGCAACATGCTAGACTTAATTTAGATTAGCAATTTTGCTTGCATTCCTTGTTGAGGATATCAGAATATCATACTCATGAAGAGCAAGAAATGTTTTCGCAAGACAGAGTATGAGAACACAAGATGGTAATTTCATCCAATAACAACATCACATGATGCTTGAAATGCTCCAGATCCCAAGATGGTCTACTACGTGATACATCTATATCATAGACTCTACCGGTAGCCCCTGCATTGCCAAACATCATACTAGCAACATCACTGCCACTACCACTTACTAGGGGTGCAAACAGAGTGGATACGGACGGATATCGATTATCCCGTATCCTTTTCCATATTTTTTCTCGGATTCGGAATCGGACACGGACAGTGCCAGATACGAATACGAATGCGGATAGTCTCAGTCACGAATACGGAGCGAATACATGCCGAGCCGAATACGGATTGTCTCAGTCACGAATACTTATTCGGATATTGCGCGAAAACATAAACCATATATATCACACAAATAAAGATCATGCCGAGCCGAATACGGATTGTCTCGGTCACGAATACTTATTTGGATATTGCGCAAAAACATAAACCATATATATCGCACAAATAAAGATCAATCAACAGTACTACATGTCTAAAATGCAACTAGATTAGTAGTTTAACAAACAAATTTAAATATATCACACAATAACATAGGCTATTTAAGCAACTACTAGTAACTACTAACTACTAACTAGCAAGTAGCAAGTACATGACAGGGGCTAAGTAAACAAGTGTAACTACTAACTAGCAAGTCACAAGTTCACAAAGAGATTATATTTAACTAAGTATTAGTGACTTGATTAAGCCCTATAAAAGCACGTTGTATTTACCTATAGCCCATATCAAAGAGATTATATTTAACTAAGTATTAGTGACTTGATTAAGCCCTTCTTTTTTTAAAAAAGAAAAGAAAAGATAAGATAAGATAAAGCTCTATAAAAGCACATTGTATTTACCTATAGCCTATTGATTTGTAATAGAAGCACGGTCAAATCCATTTGCCTATATTGGACCACCTTGATCTGCATTCTTCGTAGGCAACTTTCCTACGGAAACACACAGCTAATTAAGTCACGCATATGACAAAACATGCATTAATCTAGTCTTGCAAATGACACAATTTTGACTGGTTTTGACATCTGCAATTTTCCAAAGAATAAAGAAAGGTGAAAAATCTGAAAATGCTATATCTATTGAGGAAGAAAGCAAAATGTATATGCTCTACTCTTCTTGGCTTTGCACGCATCTCAACCTATTGGTTTATCTTTAAGTGTAATCTCTGAACAACATGATCACTCTTTTTGTCACAGAACGGATGACAAAGGTATAGGGAATTAGACCCAAGACAATATGCTAGAGTGCAGAAATAGTTTTGGTGCACACAAAATCAAAATTTAATAATGAACTTTCCATATCTTTTTCTTTGGTATAGAGGGAGAGTGAGAATGCAAGCCAAATTATAAGATGGACCGTATTCAGTATCTAATGTTTAACTATAGTTCAAAATACGAAAAATGCAACTACATACATTGAATATTAGAAGCAACTATACCTAATAAAAGTGTAATATAGAAAAACCACAAGTAAAAGGAATCATAATATTTTAGGCCTATGCATATCTCAAAATATTTTATCACACTTGGTAAACTGCTCATCGATTTTTAAATCAACATTACATGTCCATTTGTCAACTAAAAAATGCAGGATTCCATGACATGAAACTTGAAAGCATTATATCCCATCCCAACTTCCAATGAGTAAAAAGTTCAAGCATGAAAATTTAAACACAAGCACTCGATGGGAAGATAGACACCCCATCCGAGTAATTGGCTAATTGTCAACAACTTCACATAGAATATCCGAATGAACAAGTAAATGGAACTAGCATGCACATAAACTTATCGGTTGAAATGAGACGCATCAAGAAAATCACTCACTTTTCATTTGATTGTTAATTCCAAGAAGACCTCAAAGCCATCCACTCAGTCAGGGGATACCAAAATATATTTTTAATTCAAGAAATAAAACCAAGAAATGTTTTAATGATGATTAAAGAAAGTAAAAACATCCTCGTTATAGTCTAGGTGCTAGTTACTTACAGCCCAAAGAAGTGGATTTGGATGATAAAAATGTACTCGTGCTTCAAGCTTGAAAGTCCAAAATCGCAAACCTGTTTATATCATTGGGGAGCCAATAGACCAACACACACATTAATATGACTACGAGTCAGCCGATTTTAATTGTTAAAAGGCAAAAGAAGCACATACCTTTACATTCCAATTATTGTCAACCAAGAAGTTTGGTGATTTAAGATCCCAAAGAACAATTGTTCGTACACTAGTGTGCAGCAATTAATGCCCTTGGCCTTAAGAGAAAACAAATATCCGCATAAGCAAGGGCAAATAAACAAACATGACAAGAAAATATACAAGATCCATCATTACCACATCAAGGGCCATCTTAATCCTCCGCTTCTCATCAATTTGGCAATTAG